>JAAIUW010000040.1:0-159435 GCA_014851425.1 Senna tora | reverse complement strand
AACCGTAAACCCTAGACCCTAAACCCTGAACACTAGATCCTAAACCCTAAACCCTAAACCCTAATCCTAAAACCTTAAACACTAAACCCAACACCCTAAATCCTAAACCCTAAACACTAAACCCTAAACCTTGGACCTTAAACCCTAAATCCTAAGTTCTAGACCCTAAACCCCAGACCCTAGACCCTAAACCATAAACCCTAAATGCAAAACCCAAAACCTTAAACCCTAAAGACAAAAACCCTAAACCCTAAAACGTAAACCCTAAACCCTAAACCCTAAAACCTAGACCCTAAACGCAAAACCCTAAACCCTAAAACCCTAAAGCCCTAAACCCTAAACAATAAACCCTAAACCCTAAACCCTAGACCCTAAGCCCTAAACGCTAAACCCTAAACCCTAAAACCTAGACCCTAAAAAGTAAACTCTAGACCCTAATACCTAAACCCTAGACCCTAAACCCTAAACCCTAGACCTTAAACCCTAGACCCTAAATCCTATACCCTATACCCTAGACCTCAAATACTAATCTCTAATCCCTAAAAATTAGACCCTAAACTCTAGCCCCTAGACCCTACATCCTAAACCCTAAACCCTAAACCCTAAGACCTAAACTCTAAACCAGAAGCCATAGACCCTAAACACTAAACCCGAAGTCCTAAACCCTAACCCTAAAGCCATGACCCTAGACCCTAAACGTTAATCCGAAAACCATGAACAAGAAACCTTGAACCCTATACCCTAGACCCAAAACCCTAAACCTTAGACCCTAGAACCTAGACCCTAAACCCCAAACCCAAAACCCTAAATTGTAGATCCCAAACCCTAAATACTAAACTCTGAACCATAAGCACGAAACCGTAAACTGTGATACCTAATCCCCAAACCATAAACCCCAAACCTGAAATGTTAATCCCTAAACCTTAATCCATAAACCCAAAACCCAAAACCCAAAATCCTAAATCCTAAACCCAAAACCCAAAAACCGAAACCCAAAACCCTGAACCATAAACCCAAAACCCTAATCCATAAACCCCAAAACCCTAAACCCTAAACCCAAACCCTAAATTGTAAACCCTAAACCCCAAATCCCAAACCCTAAACACTAAACCCTAACTCCTAAACCAAAACCCCAAACCCCAAACCTTAATGCCTCAACTCTAAACCATAATCTCAAAACCCTAAACCCAAAATCTAAAGCCCGAAACCTTAAATCGTAAACAGTAAAGCCTAAATAAAAACCAAAAACTGTACACCGTAAACGTAAACACCAAACCCTATACCATAAACCTTAAACCCTAAAGCCTAATCCCCAAACTATAAACTTGAAACCCGAAACCCAAAACCCTAAATCCCACACCCTAAACACAAAACCATAAACCCTAAACCATTAAGCAAAAGCCCTAAACCCTAATCCTTAAACCGAAAACCCTAAGCCCTGAGCCCTTACCCCAATCTGAAACCCGAAACCCTAATCCCCAAACACCAAAGCCGAAATAATAAACCCGAAAACCAAAACCCCAAACCCTAAACCGTAATCCCCAAACCCTAAACCCTAAATCCTAAATCCTAAACTCTAAACCCTAAACCCAAAACCCTAAATAACAAACGAAAAACACTAAACCCTCAACCCTAAATCCAAAAACTCCAAACCCCAAACCCAAAACCCCAAATCCTAATTCTAAACTATAAACCATAAACCTTAAATCCAAAATCCTAAACCCTAAATCCAAACACATAAACCCAAAACACTAAATCATATACCCGAAACACTAAATCGTAAAACCTCGACTCGAAACCCGAAACCGGAAACATCAAACCGTATATCCTAAACCGAAAATCCTAAACCCTAAACACAAAATCTTAAACCCTAAACCCTAAGCACTAAATCCTAAACCCTAAACCTTAAACCCAAAATCCCAAAATCCAAAACCCTAAACCCCAAACCCGAAGCCCTAAATCCTAAAACCTAAACACTAAACTCTAAACCCAAAACACTAAATCCTAAACCCAAAATCGTAATTCCAAAATTTGGAACCCTTAACACTAAACCCTAAACCCTAAAGCATAAAGCATAACCCTTAAACCCTAAATCCAAAACCCTAAATCCCAAATTCTAAACACTAAACCCTAAACCATAAAGTCGAAACTGTAAACTGTAAACCCTAAATACTAAACCCTAAATTTGAAACCCTACATCCTAAACCATAAACCTTAAACCCTAATCCCAAAATACAAAACCCTAAACCTTAAACCCTATACCCAAAACCCTAAACCCTAAATCCCAAACCATAAACCCTAAATCTCAAACTCAAAACACTAAACCCTAATGATTAAACCCTAAACCCTAAACCCAAAATCTAAAACCCTAAACTCTATATCGAAAAACCAAAACGCTAAACCCTAAACCCTAAATCAAAACCCGAAACTGTAAACCGTAAAACGTAAACAGCAAACAGTAAACAATAAATCTCAAACCCTAAACTCTGAACCCCAAACCCAAAACCCAAAATGCTAAATCCTAAATCCCAAACCCTAAACCTAAAACCCTAAACTTAAACCCTAAACCCGAAAGCCTAAATCCCAAACCCTAAACCTAAAACCCCAAACCCTAAACTCTGAACGCCAAACCCTTAGCCCTTACCCTAATTCCAAACAGTAAACCCTAAACACAAAACCCTAAAGCCCAAACTGTAAACCCTAAATCCAAAAGCTTAAACCCTAAACCCCAAACCATAAATTGTAATCCCTAAACCCTAAATCCTAAATCCCAAATCCCAAACACTAAACCCTAAACCCTAAACCCAAAAGCCAAACCCTAAATAACAAACCCTAAACCCTAAACCCAAAATCTTAAACCACAAACGACACACCATAAACCCTTAATCCTAAACCCTAAACCTTAAACCCTAAACCCTGAACCCCAAACACTAAACCTAAAACCCTAAACCCTAAATCCCAATTCTAAACCATAAACCATAAATCTTAAATCCCAAACCCTAAACCCTAAATCTGAAACCCTAAATTCTAAACCGTAAACCCTAAACCCTAAACCTGAAACTGTAAATCGTAAAACCTAGACCACAAACCCTCAACCCGAAACACCAAACCGTAAACCGTAAACCCTAAACTATAAACCTTACACCTGGAACTCGAAACCCTAAACCCTGAATCGTAACCCAAACACTAAACCCTAAATTCTAAATCCCAAACCCTACACCCTAAATCTTAAATCCCAAACCCTAATCACTAAACTATAAACCCTTATCCAAAAACCTTAAATCCTATACCAAGAACTCCAAACCCAAAACCCTAAACCCTAAATCCTAAACCTTAAACCCTAAACCCTAAAAGCCAAACCCCAAATCCATGCCCCAATCCCAAACCCTATACCCTAAACCCAATCCCCAAAAGCCAAACCCTAACAACTAAACTTTAAACCCCAAAGCCTAAACCCTAAACCTCAAATACGAAACTATAAACTGTAAATCCTAAAGCCAAAATCCTAAACCCAAAACTCTAAACCCCAAACCCTAAACCAAAAACCTTAAATCCTAATCCTTCAACTCTAAACCCAAAATCCTAAGACCAAAACCTTAATACCTAAATCACAAACCCTAAACACTAAACCTTAAACCCTAAACCCTAAACCATAAGCCCTAAACACTATACCCTAAACCCTAAACCCTAAATCGTAAACCCCAAACCATAAACCCTAAAACTAAAATTTTAAAGCCTAAACCATAATTCCGAAACCCTAAACACTAAACCCTAAACCTTAAACCTCAAAGCCTAAACCCTAAACGGGAAACTCAAAACTATAAACTCTAAACCCTAAACCCCAAACACAAAACCCTAAACACTAAATCCCTAACCTTAGACCGTAAACCCAAAACCCTAAATCCCATACCCAAAACACTAAACCCTAAACCAGCCATAAACCTGAAATCCTACACCATTAACTCGAAATTGTAAACTGTAATACCTAATCCCCAAACCTTAAACCCGAAACCCGAAATGCTAAACCCTAAACCCTATGAAGTAAATACCAAAACCTAAACCCTAAACGCTCATCCCTAAACCCAAAACCCTAAATCCTAAATCGAAAACTCTAAACCGTAAGAACAAAACCCTAAACCCTAAATCCCAAACCTTAAACCCTAAACCCTAAACCATAAATAAAAAAAACCCTAAAGTATAAACCCAAACCCTTAACTCTAAACCATAAACCCAAAATCCCTAACCCTAAACACTAAACCTTAAACCTTAAACCAAAATCCCAAACCCTAAACCCTAAACACCAAACCCTAAACCCCAAACGCCAAACCCTAAACCCTAAATCCTAAATCCCAAACCATAAACCCTAAACCCTAGACACAAAACCCTAATCCCTAAATTTGACACCCTAAACTCTAAACTATAAACCATAAACAATAAACCATAAACCTAAACCCTAAACCCTACACCCTAAACCCCTAAACCCTAAACAATAAACCCTAAACCAAAAACACGAAACTGTAAATTGTAAACCCTAAACACCTAAGCATAAACACCAAATGTAAACCCAAAACTGCATACCCAAAACCCTAAAGTCTAAATCTTAAACCCCAAACCCCAACCCCTAAACCCTAAATTTCAAACCCTAATACCTAAACCCTAAACCATTAACTGTAAACCCTAAACCCAAAATCTAAAACCCTAAACCCAAAACACTAAACCCTAAATCATAAACCCTAAATAAAAAACCCGAAACTGTAAACCGTAAACCGTAAACATCAAACCCTAAGACATAAACCATAAACCCTACATCCTAAACCCCAAACCCCAAACCCTAAATCCAAAACCCTAAACCTTAAATCCCAAATACTAAAAACTAAACCCTAAACCCTAAACTCTAAATCCCAAACCCTAAACCCTAAACCCTAAGCTCAAAACCCTTATGCCTTTACCCCAATCTCGAACCCTAAAAATTAATCCCCAAACCCCAAAGCCAAAATAGTAAACCCTAAAACAAAAATCCTAAACCCTAAATTCCAAACCCTACACACTAAACACTAAACCCTAATCCATAAACCCTAAAACCATAAACCATAAACCCAAACCCTAAACTGTAAACCCTAAACCCTAAATCCTAAACCCTAAACCAAAACCCCAAACCCCAAACCCTAATGCCTCAACTCTAAACCATAATCTCAAATCCCTAAACCCAAAATCTAAAGCCCTAAACCAAGAGCCCAAAACCTTAAATCGTAAACAGTAAACCCTAAATAAAAATCGAAGACTGTCACCCGTAAACCGTAAACCGTAAACACCAAACCTAAACCATAAACCTTAAACCCTAAACCCTAAACCCCAAACTCTAAACATAAAACCCAAAACCCAAACCCAAACCCTAAATCCCACACTTTAAACACAAAACCATAAACCCTAAACCATTAAGCAAAAACCCTAAACCCTAATCCTTAAATCGAAAACCCTAAACCATGAGCCCTTACCCCAATCTGAAACCCGAAACCCTAATCCCCAAACACTAAAGCCGAAATAGTAAACCCTAAAACCAAAACTGCAAACCGCAAACCCTAAACCGTAATCCCTAAACCCTAAACCCTAAATCCTAAATCCCAAACTCTAAACCCTAAACCCAAAACCCTAAATAACAAACCAAAAACACTAAACCCTATATACAAAAACACCAAACCCCAAGCCCAAAACCCCAAATCCCAATTCTAAAACATTAAACCCAAAACACTAAACCCTATATCCAAAACCATAAACCCAAAACACTAAATCATATACCCGAAACACTAAATCGTAAAACCTAGACTCGAAACCCGAAACCGGAAACATCAAACCGTATATCCTAAACCGAAAATCCTAAACCCTAAACACAAAATCCTAAACTCTAAATCCTAAACCCTAAACCCTAAGCACTAAATCCTAAACCCTAAACCTTAAACCCTAAACCCAAAATCCAAAACCTAAAACCCCAAACCCTAAGCCCTAAATCCTAAAACCTAAACACTAAACTCTAAACCCAAAACACTAATTCCGAAACTTTATATCCTAAACCCAAAATCGTAATTCCAAAATTTGGAACCCTAAACACTAAACCGTAAACCCTAAAGCATAAAGCATTACCCTTAAACCCTAAATCCCAAACCCTAAATCCCAAATTCTAAACACTAAACCCTAAACCATAAAGTCAAAACTGTAAACTGGACACCCTAAATACTAAACCTTAAACCCTAAATCCCAAACCCCAAACTTGAAACACCAATCGCTAAACCGTAATCCCTAAATCATAAATCCCAATACCTAAACGTGAACCCTAAACCCTAATCCCTAAACCCAAAACTCAAAACTCTAAATCCTAAATTCCAAACCCTAAACCCCAAACCTTCAATCCCAAACCGTAATCACTAAAACTAATGCCTATACCATAAACAATAAACTCGAGACCTTAAACCCTAAATCAAAATCCCAAATCCTAAACCCTAAACCCTAAAACATAAACCTTAAATACTCAACCCTAAACACGAAAGCCAAAACCGAAAACCCTAAGCCCTAAACTCGAAACCAAAAACCCGAAACTGTAAACTGAAAATCGTAAACTGTATGAAGTAAACCCTAAACCTTAGATCTCAAACCCTAAACACTAAACCCTAAACCCTAAACCCTAAATCCTAAACCCTAAACACTAAACCCTAAACCGAAACCCAAAATCCCAAAACCCAAAACCCTAAATCACAAACCCTAAACCTTAAACCCAAACCTAAAACCCTAAACCCTAAATGACAAACCCAAATCCCAAAATCCTCAACCTTAAATCCAAAAGCCTAGTCCCTAAACCCTAAACCCTAAACCAAAAAATTGAAACTGTAAATCGTAAATCATAAAATTTAAACCCCAAGCCCTAAACCGCAAACCGCAAACCCTAAACCCTAAAGCATAAACCTTAAATCCTATAGCCCAAAGCCTAAACCATAAAACCTTATCCCTAAACTTTAAATCGTAAACACAAAATTCTAAACACTAAATCCGAAACCCTAAACTCTAAACCATAAATCCCAAACCCAAAACCCTATACCATAAATCCCAAACCCTAAACTCTAAACTCCAAAATCTAAACCCTAAATCGTAAACACCAATTCCTAAATCCTAAACCCTTGAATCCTAAACATTAAACCCTAAACCCTAAACTCTAGTCTCCAAAGCCTAAGCTGCAAACCCTAAACCCAAAATTGTAAACTGTAAACCCTAAACCCCAAACCCTAAACCCTAAACCTAAACCCTAGACCCAAATTCCTAAACCTTAAATCCCAGAACCCTAAACCCAAAACCCAAAACCCTAATCCCTAAATTTGAAACACTACATCCTAAACTATAAACCTTCAACCCTATTCCTAAAATACTAAACCCTAAACTTTAAACACTTAACAAAAAACCCTAAACCCTAAATCCCGAACCATAAACCCAAAATCTCAAACTGTAAACACTAAACCTTAATGAATAAACCCTAAACCTTAAACTAAAAACCCTAAACACTAAACCCGAAATCTAAAACCCTAAACTCTATATCGTAAAACCAAAACACTAAACCCTAAACCCTAAATCAAAAACTCGAAACTGTAAACCGTAAAACGTAAACACCAAACCCTAAACAATAAATCTCAAACCCTAAACTCCGAACCCCAAACCCAAAACCCAAAACGCTAAATCTTAAATCTCAAACCCTAAACCCAAAACCCTAAATCCTAAACCCTAAACTTAAACCCTAAACCCTAAAGCCTAAATCCCAAACCCTAAACCTAAAACCCCAAACCCCAATCCCTGAACTCCAAACCCATAGCTCTTACCCCAATTCCAAATAGTAAACCCTAAACACAAAACCCTAAAGCCCAAACTATAAACCCTAAATCCAAAAGCTTAAACCCTAAACCCCAAACCATAAACTGTAATCCCTAAACCCTAAATCCTAAATCCCAAATCCCAAACACTAAACCCTAAACCCTAAACCCAAAAGCCAAACCCTAAATACCAAACCCTAAACACTAAACCCCAAATCCTAAACCACAAACCATAAACCCTAAACCCTAAACCATAAACCATAAACCCTAAACACTGAACCCCAAACACTAAACCCAAAACCCTAAACCCTAAATCCCAACTCTAAA
Organism: Senna tora; assembly: GCA_014851425.1. NCBI lineage: Eukaryota > Viridiplantae > Streptophyta > Magnoliopsida > Fabales > Fabaceae > Senna > Senna tora. The sequence continues at coordinate 151,261 of JAAIUW010000040.1, read as the reverse complement.
CCCTAAACCATAAATCTTAAATCCCAAATCCTAAACCCTAAATCTGAAACCCTAAATGCTAAACCCTAAACCCTAAACCATAAACCTGAAACTGTAGATCGTAAAACCTAGACCACAAACCCTCAACCCGAAACACCAAACCGTAAACCATAAATGCTAAGCCTTAAACTCCAAACCCGAAACTGCAATCAATAAATCCTAAACCGTAAATCCCAAACCCTAAATGTCAACACTAAACCATATACCCGAAAACATAAACCCTAAACCCTAAACTCTAAGTCCAAAACCCGAAACACTAAATCCCAAACCCTAAACACTAAACCTTAAAGCCTAAACTTTAAACCCTAAACCATAAACCATAAACCCAAAACTCAAAATCCTAAACCCTAAACCCTAAATCCTATACCCTAAAGACTAAACCCTAAACCCAAAACACCTAAACCCTAAACGTAAACACTAAACCATATACCCGAAAACATAAACCCCAAACCCTAAACTCTAAGTCCTATACTCGAAACACTAAACCATAAACCCTAAATTTCATGCCCTAAACACTAAACCCTAAAGCCTAAAGCCTAAATCTTAAACCCTAAACCATAAACCATAAACCCAAAAGTCAAAATCCTAAACCCTAAATCCTATACCCTAAACACTAAACCCTAAACCCAAAACACTAAACTCTAAACCCTAAACCCTAAACACTAAACCTTAAATCCTTAACCCCAAACCCTAAACCCTAAGCCCTAAACCCAAAACCCTAAACCCTAAATTTGAAACCCTAAACACTAAACCATAAACCATAAACCATTACCCCTAAACCTTAAACCATAAAGTCGAAACTATAAACTGTGAACCCTAAACCCTAAACTCCAAACCCCAAACCCTAATTTGTAAACCCTAAACTGTAAATCCCATACCCTAAACCCTATACCCTAAACCCTAATCCCTAAACCCAAAAGTCTAAATCCTAAATTCCAAACCCTAATGCCTAAACCCTAAATCCCTAACTCTAAACACTAAACCCTAAAGTCTAAAACTTAAACCATAAACGTGAGACCTTAAATACTAAATCCAAAACCCAAATATAAACACTCAACCTTAAATCCTAAACCCTAAACAAGAAACCCAAAACACTAAACCCTAAACCCTGCACCCGAAACCAAAAACTCGAAATTGTAAACCGAAAATCGTAAATCGTTAACCCCAAACCCAAAATTGTAAAGCATAAACCCTAAACTCAAACCCCTCAACACTAAATCCCACACCCCAAAACCCTAAACCATATATTCTAAACCGTAAATTCTAACTCCCAAACCCTAAACAATCAACCTTAAACCCTAAACCCTAAACCCTAAACCCTAAATCCCAAACCCTAAACCTTAAACCCAAACCCAAAACCCTAAACCATAAATCAAAAACCCTAAATCCTAATCCATAAATCCTAAAGCTTTGAGCCTAAATCCTAAACTATAAACCCTAAACCCTAAATCCTAAGCCATATACCGTAAACCTTGAACTTGAATCCCCAAACCCTAGATGCTAAACCCCAAACCCCTAAACCCTAAACTCGAAACTGTAAACTATAAATCCTAAACCCTAAACACTAAACCCTATAGACCAAACCCTAAAGCCTAAAGCCTAAACTTGAAACATTTAACCCTTAAACCCAAAATCCAAACCTCTAAACTCTAAACCTTAAAGCCTAAACCCAAAACCCAAAACCTTAATCCCAAAACCCGAAACCAAAAATGCGAACCTGCAAATCATAAACCTTAAACTGTAAATCGCAAACCCTAAACCATAAACCTTAAACCCTAAACCCTAAACTCCAAACCCTACACCATAAATCTCAAACATCAAACCCTAACCCTTAACCCCTAAATCCTAAACATTAAACACTAAATCCAAAACCCTAAACCCTACACACTAAACGGTAAACCCTAAACCTAATACCATAAACTCAAAACCCTAAACCCTAGACCCTAAACACGAAACCCTAAACCCAAAGCTCTAAATGCCAAAACCTAAACCCTAAATCCTAAAACCTAAACCCTAAAACCAAATGCCTAAATCCCAAACCCTAAATCCTAAACCCTAATTCCTAAACCCTGAACATTAAACCCCAAACCCAAATCTCGAAACTCTAAATTACAAACCCAAACCCCAAACCCTACACCCTATATCCAAAACCGTAAACCCTAAATCGGAAACACAAAACCTAAACCCTAAACTTTAAACCACAAACCCCAAACCTTCAATCCTGAACTCCAAACACCAAATCCAAATCCAAATCCCAAAACCTTAAACCCTTAACTCTAATCCCAAAACCCGAAACCAGAAAACCCAAATCCCTAAACCCGAAATTGAAAACTGTAAACCCAAAACCCAAAACCCTAGACCTCAAGCGCCAAACCCTAAACCCTCATCCCGAAATTTAAAACCCTAAACCATAAACCCTAAATCCCAAACCTAAAACCATAAACCCAATACCCTAATCCCTAAATCTGAAACCCTAAACCCTAAACTCTAAACCATAAACTCGAAATTGTAAATTAAAAACCCTAAACCCCAAATCGTAAACCTCAAACCCCAAACCCCAATCGCTAAACCTTAAACCGTAAACCCCAGACCCTAAATGTAAATCGTAATCCCTAATCCCTAAACACAAAACCCTAAACACTAAATCCTAAACCCCAAACCTTAAACCCTATACCCTAAATATCAAACCCTAAAAGCTAAACCCTAAAGCCAGAACCCGAAACCATAAACCCAAAACCCTAAAGCCTAAACCCAAATTCCACAACCCTAAATCCTAAACCCTAATCATTAAACCCTAAATCAAAACCCGAAATTGTAAACCCTAAATCGTAAACTGTGAACCCTAAACCATAAACCTCAAACCCTAAACCCTAAACACTAAATCCCAAACTCCAAACCTTAAACTCTAAACCATAAACCCTAAACCCTAAAACCAAAACCTTAAACCCTAAAACCCGAAGCACTAAATTCCAAACCCTAAACCTTAAACCTTAAACTATAAACCCAAAAGCCAAATCCCTAAATCCCAAACCGTAAACCCAAAACCGAAACCCTAGACTCTAAACCCTAAGCCCTTACTCTAATCTGAAACCCTAAACTGTTAATCCCAAATCGTAAATCCTAGACCATGAACCATAAATCCCAAAAGATAAACCCTAAACCCTAAACTCGAAACTATAAACTGGAAAACCTAAACCCTAAACCCTAAACTAGAAACCTTAAAAACTAAACCTTATATCCTAAACCCCAAAGTATAAAACCTATACCCTTAACCGTAAACCCAAAACCCTAAACATTAAACTCTAAACACTAAAAGCTATACCCTAAACCCTAAACCCTAATCTTAAAACCCTGGACCCTAAACCCAAAATCCTAAACCCTAAACGCTAAATCCCAAACCTTAAACACTAAACCCTAAACAATATACCCAAAACATAAAAACCTAAGTTCCAAACCCTAATTCCCAAACCCTAAACCCTTAAACACTAAACCCTAAACCTTAAACCTTAAACTAGAAACTCAAAACTCTAAACCCTAAATCCCAAATTCTAAACCTAAACCCCAAACCCAAACCCTAAACCCTAAATCACAAACGATAAACCCTAAACCATAAAACCAAAACCATAGACCCTAAGCCCTAAACAATAAACCCAAAACCCTAAACCCTAAACCGTAAACCCTAAATCCCAAACCCTAAACCCTAAACTTTAAACTCTAAACCCTAAACCCTAAACCCTAAACACCAACCCTAAAGCCTAAACACTAAACCCTAAACCTAAATCTAGAACCCTAAACCCTAAACACCAAACCCTAAACCCTAAACCCTTAATTCGAAGCCCCAAACCCTAGACCTGAAACCCCAAAACCCAAAACGTTAAACCCGAAACTGTAAACCCTAAACCTCAAACGATATACCATATACCCTAAACCCTAAGCCCTAAACCCAAACCCCAAACTCTAAACCCTAAACCCTAAAGCCTGAACATTAACCCTAAACCCTTAATCAAAAACTTAAAACCCTAAACGAAAAACCCAAAACCTAAAACCCTAAATCCCAAACCATATCCCTAAACCATAAACCCTAAATATAAACCCTAAGCCTTTAACCCTATTAACTAAACCTAAACTGAAATCCTAAACCCTAAACCCTAAACCCTAAATCGTAAACCCCAAACCCTAAAACTTTAAAGCCTAAACTCTAAACACCAGACCATAAACCGTAAATCTGAAACCCTAACCCTAAACCCTAAACTCAAAATTCTAAACTCTAAACCCTAATCCCAAAACTCAAAACCCTAAATCCTAAACCCTAAGCACTAAACCTTAAGCCCTAAACCTAACACCCTAAACCTTAAACCCAAAATCCAAAATCCTAAACCCCAAACCCGAAGCCCTAAATCCTAAACCATAAACACTAAAGTCTACACCCAAAACCCAAAATCCTAAACTTTAAATCCTAAACCCTAAGCCCTAAACCCAAAATCGTAATCCCTAAATTTGGAACCCTAAACACTAAACCCTAAACCCTAAATCCCAACTCTAAACGCTAAACCATAAATCTTAAATCCAAAACCCTAAACCCTAAATCTGAAACACTAAACACTAAACCCTAAACCATAAACCCAAAACTGTAAACCCTAAAACCTAGACAGCAAACCCTCAACCCGAAACACCAAATTGTAAACCCAAAATGATAAGCCCTAAACTCCAAACCCGAAACCAGAATCTCCCAAACACTAAACGTCAACACTAAACAATATACCCGAAAAAATAAACCCTAAACCCTAAACTCTAAGTCCTAAACCCGAAATACTAAACCCTAAACCCAAAATCACAAACCCTAAAGCCTAAAGCCTAAAGCCTAAACCCTAAAGCCTAAACCCTAAACCATAAACCCAAAACCCAAAATCCTAAACCCTAACCCTAAATGCTATACCCTAAACACTAAACCCTAAACCCGAAAACTAAACCCTAAACCCTAAACCCAAAACACTAAAACTTAAATCCTAAACCCCAAACCCTAAGCCCAAAAACCCAAACCCATAATCCCTAAATTTGAAACCCTAAACACTAAACCATAAACCTTAAACCTTAAACCGTAAATCCCAAACCCTAAACCATAAAGTCGAAACTATAAATTGTGAACCATAAACTCCAAATCTTAAACCCTAAACCCTGAACCCGAAACCCTAATCCCTAAATCCTAAACCGTAAATCCCAAACCCTAAACATAAACCCCAAACCCTAAACCCTAACACCTAACCCCTCAACCTAAAACCGAAAAGTCTAAATCCTAAATTCCAAACCCTAAATCCCTAACCCTAAACACTAAAACCTAAAGTCTAAAACATAAACCATAAACACAAAACCTTAAACGCTAAATCTATAATCCAAAACCTAAACACTAAACCTTAAATCCTAAACCCTAAACACGAAACCCAAAACACTAAACACTAAACACTAAACCCTAAACCCTGAACCCGAAACCGTAAAACGTAAACCTTAAACCGTAAACCGTAAACCGTAAACCCAAAACCCAAAACCCTAAACACTAAATCCCACACCCGAAACTGTAACCCCAAAACCCTAATCCCTAAATTCTAAACCATAAACCCTAACTCTTAGACCCTAAACACTAAACCATAAACCCTAAACCTTAAACCATAAACCCTAAACCCTAAAGCCTAAATCCAAAACCCTAAACCTTAAACCCAAACCCTAAACCCTAAAGCCTAAATCAAAAGCCCTAAACCCTAAACCCTAATCCCTAAATCCTAAACTATAAACCCTAAACCCTAATTCCTAAACCCTATACCGTAAACCTTAAACTCCAATCCCTACACCCTAGATGCAAAACCCCCAAACACTAAACTCTAAACCTGAAACTGTAAACTATAAATCCTAAACCCTAAATCCCAAACCCTAAACACTAAACCCTAAAGCCTAAACCCTAAACCCTAAACCTAAACCTGAAACATTTAAGCCTAAACCCAAAATCCAAAACTAAACCCCCAACCTTAAATCCTAAACCCAAAACCCAAAACCAAAATCCCGAAACTGCAAATCGTAAACCCTAAACCCCAAACCCCAAACCCTAAACCCTACAACCTAAATCTCAAACATCAAACCCTAACCCTTAACCCCTAAATCCTAAACACTAAACCCTAAATCCAAAACCTTACACCCTAAATCCCAAACCCTAAATACTAAACCCAAAAACCTAAACCTAATACCATAAACTCAAAACCCTAAACGCTAAATCCCAAACCCTAAACCTTAAACCCAAAACCCTAAATCACAAACCCTAAACCCTAAACCCTAAACCCCAAACCATAAAACTTAAAGCCAAAACCCTAAACCCTAGACACTAAACATGAAACCCTAAACCCTAAGCTCTAAATCTGAAACCCTAAACACTAAATCTTAAAAACTAAACCCCAAACCCTAAATCCTAAACACTAAAGCCTAAATCCCAAACCCCAAATCCTAAACCCTAGATCCCAAACCTTCAACACTAAACCTTAAACTCTAAACATTAAACCATAAACCCAAAACCGTAAACGCTAAACCCTAAACCCTAAACGTAAAGCCCTAAACCCTAAATTAGAAACCCCAAACCCTAAACCCTTAACTCTAAACCCAAAACCCTAAATCCTAAACCCTACACCCAAAACTTTAAACCCTATATCCAAAACCCTAAACACTCAATCGAAAACCCAAACCCTAAATCCCAAACCCTACACATTAAACTTTAAACCACAAACCCCAAAGCTTAAATCCTGAACTCCAAACAACAAATCCTAATCCCAAAAGCCTAAATACCAAACCCTAAACCCTTAACTCTAATCCCAATACCGAAAACCAGAAAACCTAAAACCCTAAATCAGAAACTGTAAACTGTAAACCCAAAACCCAGAACCCTAAACCTCAAACCCCAAACCCCAAACCATAAACCCTCATCCCTAAATTTAAAACCCTAAACACTAAAATCTAAAGCCCAAACACTAAACCCTAAACCTTAAACCTTAAACATTAAATCCCAAACCGGACACGCTAAAACCAATACCCCAATCCCTAAATCTGAAACCCTAAACACTAAACCCGAAACCATAAACTCGAAATTGTAAATTGAAAACCTTAAACCCTAAACTGTAAACCGCAAACCCCAAACCCCAATCGCTAAACCCTAAACGATAAACCCCAGACCCTAAACGTAAACCGTAATCCCTAATCCCTAAATCCAAAACCCTAAACTCTAAATCCTAAACCCCAAACCATAAACCCTATACCCTAAATACCAAAACCTAAATGCTAAACCCTAAACCCAAAACCCGAAACCATAAACCCAAAACCCAAAACCCTAAACCCAAAATCCAAAACCCTAAACTGTAAACCCTATATCCTAAACCCAAATGACTAAAACCTAAACCCCAAACCCTAAATTAAAAACTAAAAATTGTAAACCCTAAACTGTAAACTGTGAACCCTAAACCATAAACCTCAAACCCTAAACCCCAAACCCCAAACCTTAAACCCTAAACCCTAAACTCTAAATTAGAAAACCAAAACCCTAAACCCTAAACCATAAACCATAAATCCGAAAACTAAAATCGTAAACCCCAAAACCCTAAGCCCTAAATTCCAAACCCTAAACACCAAACCCTAAACCTTAAACCATAAACCCAAAAGCCTAATTCCAAAATCCCAAACCCTAAACCCTAAACTCCTAACCCTAAGACCTTACTACAATCCCAAACCCTAAACCGTAAACCCCAAATCGTAAACCCTAGACCATGAACCATAAACCCTAAACCCGAAACTATAAACTGTAAAACCTAAACCCTAAACCCAAAACCCTATACCCTAAACCCCAAACCCTAAACCAGAAACCCTAAAAACTAAACCTTATATCCTAAACCCTAAAGTCTAAACCCTACACCCTAAACCCTAAACATTAAACTCTAAACACTAAAAGCTATAACCTAAACCCTAAACCCTAAACATAAAACCCTAAACCCTAAAGCCAAAACCCAAAATGCTAAACCCTAAATGCTAAATCCCAAACCCTAAACCCTAAACCCTAAACCCTAAACCATAAACCCAAAACCTAAAACCCTAAATTCCAAACCCTAAATCCCAAACCCTAAACCCTTAAACACTAATCCCTAAATCCCAAACCCTAAACCCTAAATCCCAAATTCTAAACCCAAACCCTAAACCCTAAATCACAAACGATAAACCCTAAACCCTAAACCATAAACCATAAACCAAAAACCCTAAATTGTAAACCCTAAATCCTAAACCCTAAACCTTAAACTTTAAACCCTAAACCCTAAACCCTAAATCCTAAATCTAGAACCCTAAACCCTAAACCCTCAACACCAAACCCTAAACCCTAAACCCAAAACCTTAAACACGAAACTATAAAGCCTAAACCCAAACCCTAAACCTAAAACCACAAAGTCTATACCCTAAACCCTAAGCCCTAAATCCCAAACCCTACATTCTAAACCTTAAACCCTAAACCCTGAGCCCTAACCCTAAACCCTAAACCCTAAATCCTAAACTGTTAATCGAAAACCGAAAACCCTAAACGCTAAATCTTAAATGAAAAACTCACATCCTAAAACCCTAAATTTCAAACCCTAAATCGAAAACCCTAAACCCTAAACCATAACCCCTAAACTATAAACACTAACCCTTGAACGCTAAGACCTAAACCTAAACCCAAAACCCTAAACCCCAAACCCTAAATCGTAAACCTCAAACCCGAAACCTTAAAGCATAAATCCTAAACACCATACCCTAAACCTTTAATCCTAAACCCTAACCCTAAACCTTAAACTCAAAATTCTAAACCCCAAACCTAATCCCAAAACCCTAAACCGTAAATAGTAAGCACTAAACCCTAAACCCCAAACCCTAAGCCCTAAATCCTAAACCATAAACACTAAACTCTCAACCCAAAACCCTAAACCCAAAACCTTAAACTTTAAATCCTAAACCCTAAGCCTTAAACCCAAAACCGTAATCCCAAAATTTGAAACCCTAAACACTAAACACAAAACCCTAAACCTTAAACCCTAAATCCCAAACTCTAAACCCTAAACTCTAAATTCCAAATCCTAAACAGTAAACCCTAAACCATAAGTTGAAACTGTAAACTGTAAACTCTAAATCCAAAACCTTAAATCCTAAACCCCAAACCTTAAACCCTAAATCCAAAACCCAAAACCCAAAAATCTAAACCGTAAAACGTAATTCGTAAACGCCAAATTCGAAACGTAAATCGTAAACCCTATACCCTCAACACTAATCCCTAAACCTAAAACCACAAAGTCTATACCCTAAACCCTAAGCCTTAAATCCCAAACCCTAAACTCTAAACCTTAAACCCTAAAGCTTGAGCCCTAACCCTATACCCTTAACCCTAAATCCTAAACTGTTAATCGAAAACCGAAAACCCTAAACGCTAAATCTTAAATGAAAAACTCACATCCTAAAACCCTAAATTTCAAACCCTAAATCGAAAACCCTAAACCCTAAACCATAACCCCTAAACTATAAACACTAAACCTTGAACGCTAAGACCTAAACCTAAACCCTAAACCCTAAACCCCAAACGCTAAATCGTAAACCTCAAACCCCAAACCTTAAAGCATAAATCCTAAACACCATACCCTAAACCTTTAATCCTAAACCCTAACCCTAAACCTTAAACTAAAAATTCTAAACCCCAAACCCTAATCCCAAAACCCTAAACCGTAAATAGTAAGCACTAAACCCTAAACCCCAAACCCTAAGCCTTAAATCCTAAACCCTAAACACTAAACTCTCAACCCAAAACCCTAAACCCAAAACCATAAACTTTAAATCCTAAACCCTAAGCCTTAAACCCGAAACCGTAATCCCAAAATTTGAAACCCTAAACACTAAACACAAAACCCTAAACCTTAAACCCTAAATCCCAAACCCTAAACCCTAAACTCTAAATTCCAAATCCTAAACAGTAAACCCTAAACCATAAGTTGAAACTGTAAACTGTAAACTCTAAATCTAAAACCTTAAACCCTAAACCCCAAACCTTAAACCCTAAATCCAAAACCCAAAACCCAAAAATCTAAACCGTAAAACGTAATTCGTAAACGCCAAATCCGAAATGTAAATCGTAAACCCTATACCCTCAACACTAATCCCTAAACCTAAAACCACAAAGTCTATACCCTAAACCCTAAGCCTTAAATCCCAAACCCTAAACTCTAAACCTTAAACCCTAAAGCTTGAGCCCTAACCCTAAACCCTTAACCCTAAATCCTAAACTGTTAATCGAAAACCGAAAACCCTAAACGCTAAATCTTAAATGAAAAACTCACATCCTAAAACCCTAAATTTCAAACCCTAAATCGAAAACCCTAAACCCTAAACCATAACCCCTAAACTATAAACACTAAACCTTGAACGCTAAGAGCTAAACCTAAACCCTAAACCCTAAACCCCAAACCCTAAATCGTAAACCTCAAACCCCAAACCTTAAAGCATAAATCCTAAACACCATACCCTAAACCTTTAATCCTAAACCCTAACCCTAAACCTTAAACTAAAAATTCTAAACCCCAAACCCTAATCCCAAAACCCTAAACCGTAAATAGTAAGCACTAAACCCTAAACCCCAAACCCTAAGCCCTAAATCCTAAACCCTAAACACTAAACTCTCAACCCGAAACCCTAAACCCAAAACCATAAACTTTAAATACTAAACCCTAAGCCTTAAACCCAAAACTGTAATCCCAAAATTTGAAACCCTAAACACTAAACACAAAACCCTAAACCTTAAACCCTAAATCCCAAACCCTAAACCCTAAACTCTAAATTCCAAATCCTAAACAGTAAACCCTAAACCATAAGTTGAAACTGTAAACTGTAAACTCTAAATCTAAAACCTTAAACCCTAAACCCCAAACCTTAAACCCTAAATCCAAAACCCAAAACCCAAAACCCAAAAATCTAAACCGTAAAACGTAATTCGTAAACGCCAAATCCGAAACGTAAATCGTAAACCCTATATCCTCAACACTAATCCCTAAACACAAAACCTTCAACTCTAAATCCTAACCGTAAATCCTAAACCCTAAACCCGAAATATCAAACCCTCAACACTAAACTGTAAAGCCTAAACCCTAAATCATAAACCCAAAACCCTAATCCCAAAATCCAAAACCCTAAACCCTAAATACTAAACCCTAAACCCTAAACCCTGAATCATAAATCATAAACCCTATACAATAAACCATAAACCCTAAATCAAAACTCCGACACTATAAACCGTAAACCCTAAATACAAAACCCTAAACCCTAAATCAGAAACCTCAAACCTTAAACCTTAAACCAAAAAACCCTAAATCCTAAGCCATAAACCATGAATCCAAAAGCCTAAGCCCTACATTCCTAACCCTAAACACTAAACCGTAAACCATAAAACTTAAACCACAAACCTTAAACCCTAAACCATAAACTCAAAACTGTGAATTGTAAACACTAAACCCCAAATCATAAACCCTAAATCAAAAACTTGAAATTGTAAACGGTAAACCATAAACCCCAAACCCTAAAACCTAAAGCCTAAATCAGAAACCCCAAACCTTACACTGTAAACTCGAAACCAAAACCCCTAAATCCTAAACCCTAAACCCTAAACCCCAAACCCTAAGCCCTAAATCCCAAACCCTAAAACCTAAACTGTAAACCCTAAAAATTAAACCATAAACCCTAAATCGTAAATCCCAAACCCTTGACCCTAAACCCCTGAACCCTAAACCCTTATCCTAATCCCAAACCATAAACTTAAAATTGTATAATCAGAACCCTAAACCTTTAACCTTATACCAAAAACCCCAAACCCCACACCCCAAACCCAAAACCGAAAATGCTAAACCCTAAACCCCAAATGCTCAATCCTTAAACCCTAAATCGTAATCCTTAAATCCTAAACCCAAAACCATAAACCCAAAACACTCAATACTAAACCCAAAACACAAAACCCTAAACACTAAACCCTAAACCTTAAACCTTCAACCAGAAACACAAAACCCTAAACACTAAACTCGAAACCAAAAACACTAAACCCTAAATCCTAAACTCTAAACCATAAACCATAAACCTTAAACCCTAAAACCTAAACCATAAACCCAAAACCCGAAACCCTAAATTGTAAATCCTCAGTCCTAAATCCTAAACCCTAAACTTTAAACCCTAAACCCTAAATCCTAAACCCAAAATCGTAAATCCTAAACCCTAAACACCAAACCCTAAACCCTAAACCCAAAACGCTAAACCCTAAACCCTAAATCTAAAACCCAAAACCCTAGTCACCAAACCCTAAAACCTAAACCTTAAACCATGAACTCGGAGCCACAAACCCTAGACCCTAAACCATAAACCCCAAAACCCAAAACCCTAAATCCCAAACGTAAACCCTAAACCCCTAACCCCAAACCACAAAGCCCTAAAGCCAAAGCCCAAAACCGAAAATCCTAAACCCCAGATGCCAGAACGCTAAAGCCGAAACTGTAAACTGTAAGCCCTAAACCCTAAACCCTAAACCCAAATCCTAAACCCTAAACCCAAATCCTAAACCCTAAACCTTAAATCCTAAACCCTAATCACTAAATTTAAAACCCTAAACCAAAAACCTCAAACTATAAAACCTAAATCCCAAACCCTAAACCCTAAACCGTAATCTTTAAGTCCCAAACTCTATACACTAAGCCCTGAACCATAAACTCGAAACTGTAAATTGTAAACCCTAAACCCTAAACCTAAAACCTTATACCCCAAACCCCAAACCCCAAATCCAAAAACCTAAACCCTAAACACCAAACCCAAAACCCTAAATCGTAAATCTCAATCCCCGAACCCCAAACCATTATCAATAAACACTAATCCCTAATCATCAAACTCTAAACCCTAAATCATAAACCCTAACCCTAAACCCTGAACTGCAACACCCAAACCCTAATCCTAAACCCCAAACTCCAAAACACTAAAAACAAAACCCGAAATTGTAAACTGTAAACCCTAAACCTCAAACCCTAAACACAAAACCATAAACCCTAAACCCAAACTCCAAACCCTAAACCCTAAACCGTAAATCCAAAACCCTAATCTCTAAATGTAAAACACTAAACCCTACACCCCAATTGCTAAACCCTAAACCATAACTTCAAAACTGTGAATTGTAAACCCTAAACACCAAATCATAAACCCTAAACCCCAAACCCTAAATCAAACACATGAAATTGTTAATGGTAAACCATAACCCCAAACCTTAAATCAGAAACCCCAAACCCTAAACCATAAACAATGAACTACAAACACCAAACCCTAGACCCTAAACCATAAACCCAAAATCCAAAAACCCTAAACCTGAAACTGTAAACCATAAATCCCAAACCATAAACCCAAAACCCTAAACCCTAAACGCCCTAACCCGAAACTACAAACCCAAAATCCAAAACCCTAAACCTTAAATCCCAAACCCCAAACTGTAAACTGTAATCCCTAAACCCAAAACCATAAACCCTAAACCCAAACCCCAAGCCCTAAACCCTAAAGCCTACATGTAAAACCCTAATCTCTAAATTTAAAACACTAAACCCTAAACCCCAATAGCTAAACCCTAAACCATAAACTCAAATCTGTGAATTGTAAACCCTAAATCTGAAACCCCAAACACCAAACTGTAAATCCAAAACCTGAAACTGTAAATGGTAAACAATAAATCCCAAACCCTAAATTGGAAACCCCAAACCCTAAACCCTAAAAAATGAAGTAAAAACACCAAACCCTATACCCTAAACCATAAACCCCTAAAAACCCTAAACTTGAAACTGAAAACCATAAATCCCAAACCATAAACCCAGAACCCTAAACCCTAAATGCCCTAACCCGAAACTACAAACCCAAAACAGTAAACCCTAAATCCCAAACCCCAAACTCTAGACCATAAACCCTAAACCCCAAACCCTAAACCATAAAGTCTAAACACAAAATAGAAAACCATAAAACCCAAACCCTAAACCCTAAACCTAAAACCTAAACCCCAAACCCAGAACCCTAAACCTTAAACACCAAACCCTAAACCCCAAACTCTAAATACAGAACCCTAAACCCTAAACCCTTAACTCCAATACCCAAAACCTAATCCCTAAATGCCAAACCCCAAATCGCTAAACCCGAAACTGTAAACTGTAAACCCTAAACCCCAAATCCTAAACCCTAAACCTTAAATCCTAAACCCCAATCCCTAAACCTTAAACCCAAAACCCTAATCCCAAAATTTAAAACCCTAAGTACTAAACCCTAAACCCTAAACCATAAATCTCAAACCCCAAACCGTAATCCTTAAGTCCCAAACCCTATACCCTAATCCCTAAACCATAAACTCAAAACTTTAAATTGTAAACCAAAAACAACAAGCCTTAAACCCTAAAGCCTAAACCCGAAACCCCAGTCGCTAATCCTCAAAACCCTAAGTCATAAACCCCAAACTCGAAATGTAAACCATAAACCCTAAACCCTAATCTCTAAACCCAAAACCTTAAACTCTAAATCCTAAACCCTAAATATCAAACCCTAAACACTAAACCCTAAAACCTAAAGTCTAAACCATAAACCCAAAGCCTTAAACCCAAAATCCAAAACCCTAAACCCTAATCTCTAAATAAAAAACACGACACTGTAAACTGTAAACCGTAAACCCCAAACACTAAACTCTAAACCCTAAATCACAAACCTCAAACCCTAAACCCTAAGCCCTAAACCAAAAACCCTAAATCCTACACCCTAAACCCTAAATCACAAACCCTAAACCCTAAATCCCTAACCCTAGACACTAAACCTTAAACCCTAAACCTTAACCCACAAACCCTAAACCCTAAATCGTAAGTTCCAAACTCTTAAAACTAAACCCTTTCCCCAAACCATAATGACTGAACTTTAAACCCTAAATCGCAAACCCTAAACCCAAAACCTTATAACTGAAACCCTAAAGCCCAAATAAAAAAATCTAAACCCTAAAACGTAAACCACAAACCCCATGCCCCAAGCCCTAAACCTTAAACCTAAAGCCTAAACACCAAACCTTAAACCATAAACCCGAACTCAAGTACCCAAACGCTAAATCCTAAAGCCCAAACCACAACACCCTAAACCTGAAACCCAAAGCCCTAAACCCTATCCCAAACCCCAAAGCCTAAATCCTAAACCCCAAACCCTAAACCCTAAATCCAAAACCCTAATCGTTAAATTTAAAACCCTAAACCCTAAACCCTAAACGCTAAACCCTTATCTCTAAATTTAAAACCCTAAACCATAAACCATAAACCTTAAACCCTAAACGCTAAACCCCAATTGCTAAACCCTAAACCTTAAATTCAAAATTGTAAATTGTATACCCCAAACCCCAAACCTTAAACCTTAAACCCTAAACCTTAAACCCCCAACCCGAAAACCCAATTCCTAAACCCTAATCCCAAAATCGTAAATGTCAAACCCTAAACTTAAACCGTAGGTCCTTAAAGCAAAACCCTAATCTCGAAACCCCAACCCTTAAACTCTAAATCATAAACCCAAACACTAAACCCTAAACCCAAAATCATAAACCAAAAACCTTAAACCCTAAACCCTAAATCCTAAACCCTAAACAATAAACCCAAAACCCTAAACCAAAAACTCGAAAATTTAAACTGTAAACCAAAAACCCTAAACCCTAAATCACAAACCCCAAACCTTAAACCCTAAACCCTAAACTCCAAACTCAAACCGTAAACCCGAAACTATAAACTGTAAACTGAAAATCCTAAACCCTACACCTTATAACCTAAACCACAAACCCAAACCCTAAAACCTAAACCTTAAGCCGTAAACCCCAAACTCTAAACCCTAAACAGTAAGCCCTAAACCCTAAACCTTAAATGCTAAATCCCAAACCCTAAACACTAAACCCTAAACCCAAAACCATAAACCCAATACCCTAAATCCCAGACCCCAAACCCTAAACCTTAAATCCTAAATCCTAAACACTAAATCCTAAACCCAAAGCCCTAAATCCCAAAATTAATACCGTAAACCCTAATCCCAAACCCTAAACCTGTAACTTCCTAGTTTTTTTTAAATTTTCAGTGCAGAATTAGGTTATTTAACTTAACACTTAAAAACCTAGTCCAATTTTTTTTTCTTTTTCTTTCGTTAAACAAGTGTTTTAAGTTAAGTTAAGTCACATAATTTTTTTGTCCTAGTGATCATTCTTCAAAGTTTTTTTCTAACTTAATTACTAATTCAGACATGTGAAAAACATTTTCACACAGTTATGATGTTAGGGGGATATTTTGAATTTGTATTGTGGTGTTTTAAAGTACCTATTTCCTAACTCCAAAATTTCGATTTGACCGCTAATTCTTTGACTCACTTTGACGGGGCCTCGAAACTCAATTTCACTATAATGTGCTTTGAAATTTAATTTGTTCAGGGTCTTTTAAGTGTTACCTCTTATCCTACATGCTGTCCAATTTCTTGTAGGGCATACTTTGATGTTTTGAATTTTGTTCAGTGTGTTAAGTGTCATTTTGTGGCCTATGTGCTATCTTTAGATATGTGTGTTATGCTATTTTTGTTTGCTGTTTCTGGTTTTTCTTATGTAGTTCTGGGTTGTATTAGACTCTACACTAGTTTTCTTTTGGTATTATGAATTGCTGGCTTTGATGACCCAACATTTGATGGCAAAAAAAAAAGTTCCTAAAATACAATTTGTCTCATTTAATTATAGGTGAGAGAGTCATACATCATGAATGTCCCTACAAATCGACAATGGATGTAAAATGGAGTCCATCCATGTGGGGTTGGATTTCAAGATGCCTTTCTGATGTGGGTGGATTAGTTCGTTAACCATGCTTGTCAAGTGTGGAAATATGAGGCATGAGATTGTTGATGTTGTTAAAGTACATCTTTATCACTACAGATTTATGCTTGATTATTATTATTGGACCTGTCATGGAGAAGCATCACCCGTGGTCCTTCGAGGGATATATCCCATACTAAATGACTAACCTTTACACCAAGAGACTGATGGGAGATAACAAAACCAATACAAGGCGATGATTTTGGATGCAGCTGGGCCGGACTTTGTTTCGAACTCTCAGAATAGTGCAGATGAGGCTCCAAATACTAATGCTCAAGGTTTCCTCAACATGTTGTCTGCTGCACAATCTCCTTTGTACGATAAGTGTAGTGAGAAACGCAAACCAGCTAAGCACTTGGAATTTTCGGCAGCTGTAAGAATGCTAAGCATCAAGGAAAATTCCAGCATGTCAGCGTATGGCTATAATCAGATGATATAATTCATTAAAGAAGCTCTGCTAGAAGATAACCATTTGTCCATAGATCTTTACAGGACAAAGAAAATAGTGGTGAAGCTAGGGCTTGGATATCAGAAGATTTATTGTTGTCGTAATGGATGCATGCTATACTACAAGGATAACTTGTGGAAACAAAATGTAAGTTCTGCGGGAGTCCTAGGCATAAGATGAGAAGGTCTACACGTGGTAGATGCAAGGAAGTGGTGTCTAAACAATTGTGGTGCTTGCCATTGATTCCTAGGCTTCAAAGATTTTTCAATTCAAAAGTGATGGCTAAAGAGATGAGGTGGCATTATGATAACACTCTAGAGCAGGGTGTGCTATCCCACCCATCAGATGGTGAAGCGTGGAAGACATTCAATCGAACTCACCCTAACTTTGTTTTGGAACCCCGAAATGTAAGGCTTGGACTATGTGCAGATGGCTTTACACCATATGGGGCATTCGAAAAAATGTACTCTTGTTGGCCAGTTATTCTGGTGTCGTACAATCTTCCACCGGGCATGTGTATGAAACAATAGTATATGTTTTTGTCCATAATCATCCCTGGTCCGAGAAATCCAAAAGCAAAGTAGTTGTTTATTTACAACCATTGATAGATGAATTGAAATTGTTATGGGATGAGGGTGTGGAAACATTTGTTGTGTCACTGGAACAAAACTTCCAAATGCGGGCAGCACTTATGTGGACTATTAATGTCTACCCAGCATATGGCATGTTATCCTGTTGGCAGACTGCGGGTAAATTGTCTTGTCCAATTTGTATGGAGAGCACAAAGGCATTCACTTTAAATTATGGGGGAAAGACATGTCTCTTCGATTGTCATATACAATTCTTAAATGACAATCACCATTCCAGGACAAATAAGACATCGTTTATAAAAAAATACAGTGGAGCAATCATCTCTGCCTCGATGGTTGGATGGGAACCAAGTTTGGGAAAGGATACATAGCATTCCAAAAGTGAAAGAGCACAGACGGGCTATCTTTAGGGATGGTTATGGGGTAACACACAATTGGACTAAGCGAAGTATATTTTGGGAGTTACCATAATGGAAGACTAAACTTTTAGGATGTAATTTATATGTCATGCACATTGA
The DNA here is from genome assembly GCA_014851425.1 of Senna tora. NCBI lineage: Eukaryota > Viridiplantae > Streptophyta > Magnoliopsida > Fabales > Fabaceae > Senna > Senna tora. The sequence goes on along the minus strand of JAAIUW010000040.1, from coordinate 132,712 downwards.
GAAAAATGTGTTCGACAATGTGTTCAACACAGTGACGGACATAAAAGGCAAAACCAAAGATAATATAAAAGCAAGATTGGACCTAGAATAATTATGTCGACGTCTAGAATTAAAGCTAGTGGACGAAGGTGGGAAGCTTCTCAAGCCTAAGGAACGATATACGTTGAAAGTTGATAAGAAGCATGCTGTTTGTGAGTGCGTTAAGAAACTTAGGCTTCTTGATGTATATGCTTCTAACCTAGCACGATGTGTGGACGTCAAGGAGACCAAACTCTCGGGTTAAAGAGTCATGATTGCTACTCCCAATTGCATTTAAAACTTTACCAAAAGCTGTCTGGACTCCTTTCACAGAGCTTAGTCAATTTTTCAAAAAAATTTGTTCGACCTCATTGAGAGTGGATCAACTTGACGTGCTTGAAAAAAATTTGCGAATAAAATTGTAGAAATTAGAGAAGATATTTCCTCCAGGTTTCTTTGATGCAATGGAGCATCTTGTAGTATATCTTGTAGAGGAAGCAAGGCTTGCAAGATCGGTCCAAAATCGATGGATGTTTTCCGGTGAGTGGTAATGCAAATTTTAACTTTTTTAATTAGTAAACACCCAATATATATATTTATATAGTTCATTAATTGTCTCTAGGTTTCATCATATTTTAAAGACTAATGTAAAGAACAAAGCTCGTGTGGAAGGTTCTATGTGTAAGGCGTACATTATTGAGGAAACCACTACTTTTTGTTCACATTATATTGAGTCACATGTGCTCACAAGAATATCAAGGGTTCAACGAAATGATGATGGTGGTGACCCACTCTTTCCACAATTGTCCATCTTCAACTATCCAGGAGGCTCTGCTGGGCAAAGTACGATTCGTTGCCTAAGTGAGAAGGAGACGGAAGCTACCATGAAGTATGTCCTCTGAAATTGTGATCAAGTTGACCGTTTAGAGAGTAAGTAATGTTCTATCATAAAAAACTAATTTAAAACTACTTTTTTGAATTGGTTATCAAGTAGTTAACAAAGCTTGTTGGCAGCAGGAAGTACATTGATTCTGCGAAGGCTGTCAATCCTCAAATCAATGATCATGGAATAGAACAAATTATTGATTTTGAGTTTGCCAGATGGTTCAAATATTTTGTAAGATGTTAAGAGCATGCAAGAGTTCATTGTGAATCAACATTGCATGTCTACTAACATAAGTGCATTAAAAAAAATTTATTTGTGTTGTACAGGTTCTAAATGAAAGAAACAACGTGTTTGATGACCTCATAAGAAACCTTGCATTGGGACCAAATACTTATGTGCAAACATGGCCTACTTATTTTATTAATGGATACAAGTTCCACATACAAGCTTTTAGCCAAGACAAGTCCACTAATAATAGTGGTGTATGCATTAAGGGTGCAGATGGACAGTCGGAAAGTGACTATTATGGTGTTCTTCAAAAAATTATTCAATTGGAATACACGGGTGAGCCAATCAAACAAAGATTGTTGTTTAATTGTAAATGGTTTGATCGAACCAAAGAACGCGGTATTAGAAATCATCCCCAATTTGGCAATGTTGACATTCGATCAACAAGGAGGTACAGTGTGTATGAACCATTTATTTTTGCACAACAAGAAACACAAGTATACTGTGCCACCTTGTCCCACAGGCATAGGTTGAGACAATGTTGATTGGATGACAGTCGTTAGAACAAAAGCAAGGAGCATTATTGATGCCCCTAGCGCAAAAGATGACGGTGATGCATATCAAGAAGATGCAAGAAATGAAATTGTATCTGCAACTATTGACAATGATGGGATTCAAAATTTGCATGATAGGGAAGTTGTATGCGAAGAAGTTCTTGATGTACTGATTATCAATGAAGATGTTGAAGAAGATCCTATCAAGGCTTTTGGATGGGATGATGATACTGAAGAAGAGGAAGAAGATTTAGTTTATTATGATGATACTAAAGATGAATAATCTTTTTTTCTTTCTTTTTTTTTTGTCTCTTAATGGGTTTTGTGGTATCCATCACTTAACAATGATTTGTAGAAATTATTTTGTAATGTTGGTGGATTACTTTAAACTATTTTTTGTGTTTGAATGTTTGATTGTTTCATGTTATTTCTTTCCTTATATTGTAGAAAATATTTTCTGATGTTGGTGGATTCTTTATTTGAATTTGGTATTCTTAACTATATAATTTTTGAAAGACTTATAATTTCATGTTGTTTGTTTACTGAATCTATCTAGTTGGATTGTCATGCAGATGTTAAGTGGAAGAACAGGACAAGGAAGAGGTCGAGGTGGGGTTACATCGAAAACCCTGCCTTATACATCATTGCGTTCACCACCCTCAATTCCACAACCCTCATCATCAACTTCTACTGGTCAACCACAAGAACCTGTGGAAGAACTTAGTACTAGGTGCTTACTAATCCGTCTCAGCAACAAGGGACAAGTAATTCTACTAGTGTTAACTCTTCCGCTATTATAGCTCGAGGGAGAGACCCTACTGATGGGATGCTTTGGATACAACCATGTGGGTAATTGTAAGTATTAAATTGTTTGCGTCTTATGATAGGAATAGTTATCTTCAAATTTTAATCACTTGTTGGAATATGCAGATTTCATCCTTCTGTTCAACCAGTTAGAGTTATAATAAAACTAATTACTTCTAAGTTTGAAGAACCACATCATGTTTATAGTCAAGTTCCAGAAAAAATTAATAAGCTGTGGTTCGAGGAATGGGCAGTTAATTTCAAAGTCATGATCTCTATTTTCTTTTCTTTAAACGGTAGCTTTATTTTTACTGATGATCGTACAATTTGCATAGAAAAACTTCAAGTGGCTTCCAAAATATGAAGATAGGATCAAGGACTGTTGGAACTTTAAGGCCGATAAGTGATTTCGAGGATTAATGAAAGAAGTTCGATTGGCTTGGAAGGAAGGTCAGAGGGCTGCTTGGATGCCTGAGAGATGCTTGCATGAGTTGGCAAACATTTGTTAACTGAGGAATATAAAAAAAAAAAGCAACTTCAAAGTAAGTAAAATCGAGCTTCCCCAAAAGGCAGTTCAGTACATTCTTGTGGATCCATTACTATTTCAGAGCATAAGAGGAGAATGGTAACATTCTAAATTCACTTATGGTAACATTCAAATATATATTGCATGTTTTCATTTTTATAGTTATTTTCATGGTCAATTCTTATCATTTTTATTTTAAAAGTGAACACGGTGATGTTGTTTGTTGAAAAAGAAAAGTATAGTGAGATTATAATTTAGAGGGGAGGAATAGTGAAGAGGATGGGGAGTATAATAATGAAAGTGAGGATATGCATACACCTATTTGTTGATGATCATTCACTACTTAATTGCATGATATTTTAATTTGATTATGACATTTATTTACATACTAGAGCTACATTTGCATGTGTAAAAGGTATTTCTAGTACAGACTTGTGTAACTTGGACTGTGTAAATAATATATATGAGTTGAGTAATTTGGACAGTAATTAGTATATAAGGTTTTCATGGTTAGCTTATTCATATAGATGGATTATGGTCAAGATTTGTTTATTTGATTTTTTTTCTTGCAAATCCAGTTAACTTGATCTTAAGTAGTCACCATCTGTCATTTTCTCAAGATGTTGTTGAATTAGTCATTTTATTTCTTTCTTTATTTATTTTTCTTAATGTTTTTTTATGTTATTTTTATTCCCCATAGACGGTAGCTACAGGAAAAGAATCGTCATTACCTAAGTTTTTTCTGAAAACTCATAAGAAGAAGGAAACCAGTAAATTTGTTGAAAAAAGATCCGCGGATGTAGTTGTAAATATAAATTTTTTTCTTGATCATTGAATAAAATTTTAGCTTCAATTATTTTATGTAGACCCATTATAATATTTTAGTTTATGATTGTATATTTACAGGTTGAATATAATAGAATCACATCAACTAAATCTTGTAACGCTTCAACTGATTCCATGAATGATGAAATCCTTCTAGATGAAGAAAGTACTGTATGGTTGGAGGTTGTTGGTGGTGTAAATAAGAAAGTTCCTATTTTTGGAGGGGGATCAGAAACGCCAGAAATAAGTTGTAGTTTAAGTGGTAAATCAATAGCTAGTCAATCATCTTCTTGGTTTCATCCAGAAATTGAACAAGTGATAGAACGACGCCTGGCAAGAGCCAATGAGGGGTTAAATGCTACAATAAAACATTTACAAGAGAATTACAGGAAGGAAATAGATGAGTTGAAGAAACTAATTATTTCTTCTCGTAATCAACAAGAGCAAGATCATGATGCTTAAGTGTGAACTAATATTTATCTATTTGTGAACACTTTAGATTATCTAATTTCTCATTACTTTGCACATTAGTGAATTTCTATGAGAACTTTTATGTTTATTTAATTTGCATGAAAACTTTTATGTTTACTTAATTTGTATGAGTACTTTTATGTGACATTTGGGTTAAATAAATATATATATATAAACATATTGGCTAGTAGCAGGGATGGATAGAATGTTGAAAAAATCATGAGCAGAAAGAATTTGAATAAAATGTTGACAAAAATTTTCAATTTACCCACGGAAAGATTCCGTGGCAAAACACTCTGTGGCAACTTACCCACGGAATAGTTTCATGGGTAAACTACCCAGGGAATCCGTGGGTAATTTACCCACAGAACTATTCCGTGGGTAATTTACCCATGAACTTATCCGTGGCTAATTACAAAAATCCGTGCCTATTTCGCCACGGATGTGTCCGTGGGGAATCCGTGGGGAATTCACTAGGAACACCAAAGTCCGTGGGTAAATATTTACTTTCTCCATTTTTAGCCACTGACCATGTCAGTGGGTAAACTGAACTCTAAACCCTTAATCCCAAACTCTAAACCCTAAACCGTAAACCATAAACCCAAATCCCGAAACACTAGCACTAACCCTAACCTCTAAACCCTAAACTTTAAACCCTAAACCATAAATCCTAAACCCTGAATCCCAAACCCTTAACACTAAACCTTAAACCCCAAACCCCAAATCCTACCCCCCAAACTCCAAACCGTAAACCCTAAACCCTAAACACAAAACCCTATATGCTAAACCCTAAATCCTAAATCCTAAACCATGAACTCCATTCCCTAAACCCTAAACTCCAATCCCCAAAACCCTAAACCTTGAACTCGAAACTATAAATCCTAAACCCCAATCCCTAAACCCGAAACTAAAAACTGAAAACCCGAAACCCTAAACCCTAAACACTAAACCTCACATCCTAAACCCCAAACCCTACGCCCAAAATCTAAAGCCCAAAACCCTAATCCCTCAATTTAAATCTAGAAACACTAAACCCTGAACCCTAAACCCCAAACCTTAAACCATAAACCATAAACCTTAAATCGTAAACCCTAAATGTGACGACCCCCGTTTATATTACCGTGACCGGCACAAACACAGCGAATATCCCCATGCTTGTAAGCCTTATCACCTAATTGACAGAATATTTATTATTGAAAATACTTCCACATACAGTATAATACCATGGCTACACCGAAAAGGTAGCCTATCCTAGGCAAGGAAATCCACGGCCAGTGCTGCTTTAGGATATAGGTATAGGAAACACACATAATATATAACATGTGTACTGGATACACATCCGAAGATGCTGCCTATCCTATTCACATGCAACATATATATGTATATATATATATTTTGAAAACAAATTTTTCCTGTATCGCGGTATAATTAATCCTGATCTTTAAGGTGTGTGAAGCTGACAATTCTAGATGTAGTAATACAATCTAATTGGGTACGTCTACCCTTTACTTTATGCTACAACGATAAAGTAAATTAAATTACAATTACAATTTATTTACCCACATGAACAAGTTGTGGGTCTTGGAAAGTTTTGCTTGTCCCTCGTTCCACCGAGACTTCTTCCACATGTACTTAACCTGTCTCTGTGTAGTAAAAATGAGGTGTGAGTCTTAACCACGCGACTCAATGAGGGCTCTCCCATCCCCGGCGCAAGGCGGGTGCCATAGCACTGGGATTGGGAGTCATACACAACCACATGCAAAAACAAATGGTTACTGTTAATTAGCATACATTCTTGGTGATCACACAACAACAAATATTTACCCAACCACTCACATGCATTTAACAGAAATAAGAATGCAGCAGTTTATCCCACGTCGTCAATCAACAAGTAAACATGTAACATATAGTGCCCGCTTTTACATACCGGTGTTCTCACGTTCAACATGTTTGAATCAAACAAGACGTTGTGGTGACGTAATCCTGTACGTCATCACTACGCTGCACAATCAACAATTATATGCAAAAATAGACAATTTGTACATACACACAGATACTTTATCATACATCTACTTAATTTCCCCAACTCTGGGGTATCTACTAGCCACTACGTGGCTTTTCTACTTCGAACCCGTGCACTCGAGTTACTGGCCACAACGTGGCAAATATACTTAACCCATTCACTCGGGTACTGGTCACCTCGTGACAATTATGTTAATTAAACAATACTTAACCCATTCACTTGTACTAGTCACCTCGTCACAATTCTATTAATCAAACACAATCAACTTCTATCTATCAAACAACTTATACGTAGCCACCACGTGGAACGTCCTGACCCCTTGCTGCGGGCCAATAGCTTGAGCCCACTCGTCCATTACCCAACCAGGCCACAATGGCGGGCACGACACGACGTCTCAAAGCCTGGGCACCGATACACCCTGGACCATCTCAACAAGATGATTTCTCTTCTTCAAGATCAGGCTCACGGTTCCTCCCGTGTCTCCTTATCTTGGTCTCACATATTAATAGGATTCTTTGTATCTTTCCCGAAGGATCAACAATTCCCCTCCTTATTAATATGTACAAGTATCCTCAACAGGATATAACTCATATACCCGTCCAGATGCACTCTCTGAGCCTCAAGCTATCGTCATAGCAATATAAAACTTTCTGACCCTATTGCCAGGATAGGGCAATGAACATCGTCTTGGTGATTATAAAAACGGAGGTCTCAAGTGTCATCTGACGTTGTTCTAGTCGATGTCTCGCATCGCTAGCATAACCAAATCTAAAACCCATCAATAACTCCCTTTGCATGATTTTAATTTAAGTCACCATCGTGACGAGTTTTCAAAATAAAGTTTAGCCCTTTCGTACAAGGACTCTTGCCACCGTCGTGGAAAAGATTTAATAAAATACTCATCATGCCTCCGGAGTGTATCAGTTGGATTTGTAACACACCAATCATAGCAAACAATTACACTCTACTCCTATGTCTTCCTATCCAAGCTATTTTCCACAACCTATTTTCTAGTTCTTTCATTCCTTTAGCATTCTATGTCTCTAGCTAACACATACCAGACAAGCAGAGAATATACATACTCATGTAATCCACATAAGCATACAACCCTAGGAGCAGAGATGGAAGAACTCTCACCTTGGCCAACCTTCCATGCAATCCTCTCCTGTCACTTTAGTCTCCTCGAAGTCCCTGTTGCACTCTATTGCGCGTCATTGTCCCTATAAGAACAACATTAACTTCATTAAAGTTATTACTTAACTTAACTTGTTATTTATCTCTCCATTACTCTCACCTGTAGTCCATGGTTGCCACAGAGTCAAGCTCTTCGTCTTATTGAACTTCTCTATCCTAACTTATGTGTATCCTTCCTCGGCACTTGACTTACTCGAATATAACACTTTACTTGAGTGTTTCACATACTTGGATTTGAGTATTAGACCTCTATCTAACTTGCATTCGCATCTAAGGAAGCTTATCTAGCTTGGTTGGAAGGAATCCTAATTTTAGGAAGGCCTAAGCATTTTGTTTCAACTTGTGTTCTTATTCGGGTACTAAGAAATCTAGTTTCTAAACCTCAATACACCTCTAATTCTTCCTACTTAAGGCTTCCTAATAATTATGAAGGAATAAAATTACCGTTTTAGAATTTGGACTTCATTGTCCCGCAAGTTTCCATCCTTGAGAAACAAGAAGGTACTTAAAATAGTCCTTGATTCTTGGTAGCATACTTAGAATTATTTTAGGGTGTTTGAGATTGAAAAGAAGAGGTTTGGAACTCTCAACATTACCCTTAAAGCATATTTGGGCCAACTGAGCAGGGACCCGGCACGTTAACGTCAAGGTTCAACCTTAGTACCCTCTCTTCCGTTTTCTCTCTCTCGTGTTTCTTCCCTCACTTTCTCTCTTTTTCCTTTCTTTTTCTTATAACACCACGTCTCACTCTCTCACTTTCTTTTCATTCTTTCGTTTTTCTTTTTTTTCCTCTTTATTCCCAAACCCCACGGCATTCCATTCTAATATAATTAAAATAATATATATATATAATAAAAATAAATAGATAATTAAATAATTATAATAATTAAATAATTACTAAATAAATAAATAAATAAAATTAAAAATAAATTAATTAATAATCAAATAAATAATAACTAATATATATTTTTAATTTAATCCCTCTTCCCAATTTAATTCAAGTTCTCAATTTCTTAAGTCCTGAATTAATCCTAAAAAAATTATTTTCTACTTTTTTTTCCTTCCCTTTTATTTTATTTTAAACTTCGAAAAATTTTCTTGGGTATTACAATCTTTGAAAAAATTCTTTTCTGGTTTCTTTTAACCTTCATACTTTTTCTATATTCTTTTTTTTAAGGTTTTAATTCCTAGCCCCGGAAAAAATCATTCTTAAATCCTCGTAATTTTAAATAAATCATTCTTTAATCCTCGAAATTTTCTGGGTATTACACTAAACCCCAAACCCTAAACCGAAAACCCTAATCCCTAAATGCCAAACCCTAAAACATAAATTCGAAACTGTAAATTGTAAAACCTAAATTTGAAACCTTAAACCCTAAACCCCAAACCAAACTCGAAACTCTAACCCCTAAACCGTAAACCCCAAACCCTGAAAGTAAACCCTAAACCCTATACTTCAACCATAATCCCAAAAACCAACACCCTAAACTCTAAATCCTAAACCCTAAACCCTAAACAATAAAGCCTAAACCCCAAATCACCAACCCAAAACCCTAAACCCTAAATCTTAAACTGTAAACCCAAAACACTAAACCTTAAACCATAAATTCTAAACCTTAATCCCTAACCCCTAATTCAATAACGTGAAATTGTAAATCGTATATCGTAAACCCGAAACCCTAAACCCTAAATCGAAAACATTAAACCCTAAATCCCAAACTCTAAACCCCAAATCCTAATCCCTAAACCGTAAACCGAAACCCTTATTAAAAAAACCCAAACCCTAGACACTGAACCCTAAACGCTAAACCTTAGGCCTTAAACCCTAAACCCTAAACCTTAAACCCCATAGCCTAAACCCTAAACCCCAAACTGTAAAATGTGAATTCTAAACCTCAAACCCCAAATTGAAAACCCTAAACCCTAAACCCCAAACTGTAACATCTGCCTTTTTCAGTTAATGGAATGATCATTTATGAATTAACTCTAATTAATTTCTTATGTTTGTCATTGTTTGATGAACTTAGAAAGCATGTAGTTGCATTAGTTTAGAGCAGCTAATTTAATAAGGACTAGAATGAAAGGAAGGAAAAGATTAGAGGAGGGAGGGGCTTATTTGAATGTTAGGTTATGATTTAGGGTGAGAAATGTGATTTTCTCTCTAAGACCCTAAATTCAGCCTTATACACACAAGAATGTTCAGAATAGTTCATTCTACAATTTTAGAGAGAGAAGGAGAAGAAAGCTCAAGGGAGAACAATGAAGATTTGAGCTAGGAGGACATGATTCGAGCTAGGAAAATCCGTAGAAAGGCATCTACACATCACAAGAAACATAATCTAAGCATGGAAACATGGTAATCAAAGCTTCCTTCCTCTCATTTTCAAAATTCAAGGTTTTAGTTCAAATAGAGAAATTTTTGAATATGATGTTTTAAGCTGAAATAGAGGATTAAAACTTGCATTTCTGAGTTTTTAGAACTTGAATGGATGCTTAGATGATGTTTCATGTATGCTTGGATGCTAGAAAATAGAAAAATTGTCATGGGTTTGGCTATGGGTTTGATTGTATCTCCATATGGAAATTTAAGCATGAAAAAACAAGTTTTGACCTGAAATTTTGATGGGTTTTGTTGTGAAAATGACACGGATTAAGTTCCATTAAGTAAACTCCATTGATTTTCAAGTGTGGGGCTTTAATTTGGTCAAAAAGAAGTTTTTAAAATCATTTTCAACCCGCATCAGTCGGCTGATAGCTAGAACAGCCGGCTGATGTGTTCAAAATTTACCCAGAAAATTTTCCAGATTATGAATAGCCGGCTGACAGCTAAGAACAGCGGGCTGATAGGTTTAAATTTTCCATAAATGTTCATGCTTTTGCCAAGAAACGTTCATATTTTACCTAGAAAATTCCAAATTTAGAACAGCCGGCTGGTGTGCTTTTAATGTGGCTGAAAAAGGTCTACAGAGAGCTATCAGCCGGCTGATAGGTCTCTGGAAAATATTATTTGTCAAAAGTTAACGGCCAATCAGCCAGCTGATAGGCCCCTGTTTTGCATAGTGAACTTAATCACTTTAAATGATGTTTTAAACACATAATTTCATTCTCAAACATGATGCTCAAAGATTTTAATGTAATTTGAAATATGAATCAAGGGGAAACAACATAGAAAAAAAGGAAAGAGAGCTGAGTATTCAATGTACATGTATCGGTAAAGAATGGGGCCATGATCGATTGACCAATTGTCGGTATGGGATGGTCGTTGGGAGTTCTACGGTTGATTCTTAAGGGAAGACGCAATGAATCCTATGAATGTATGTGTTCAAGGAATTGAACAGTTGATCCTCTGGGACAACATGATTAATCCTAGGTATATGTAAATGTTATGGGAGGCAAATTGTTGATCCTTCCGGAAAGACGCAAAGGGTCCTACAATAATGATGAATGTATGGATGTGTGCGAGTGCTCGTGTTGCGGCACTCCCGAACCTCATATGTTTTATGAAATTACGGCTAGACGCCCACATGTTTATTATGTGTTATTTCAGGACCCTTGGAATTATGAATGATGATGGTATGATGAAATGTTTTATGTAATTTCATATTACTCTAGTTTATGACGTTTTGCAAAGATCAGGATGATACTATTTCATACCTTACCAATTAATGATTTGAATGAGTGTTTTTCAAGGGATGTATCAAAGGTTGCATTTACAAGAATACATGCCATGCTTTATTATGTTTTTAAAGAAATGAATGATATTGCATCCATGTTCTAAATGTTATGAAATGTATGAGGAAATGCAGGGATTTTCTGTATGATGATACAGTGGTACAAATTAACGGTTTTCAAAACAGGTTGCTATGATTATTGAGATTATAAATCCTCACGATTACGTTGATGTGTATCAGATGCCTAGGTACTAAGCTCATTGGAGGCGGAGTTAGAAAGAAGACAGAATTTAGTTCCGGACTGAGTAATAGTAGTTAAGAATGTAATGGTACATATAGTGATAAGGTTATCATCTTAGTAAGTACTACAAGCATATAGCAATATGTTTTCTTGTTGTTTTTGGTATCCACATTCCTTTAGCCCATTGTCGTATACCTTTTTGGAAGGGCCATGTTGGCTAACTAGGTAGTATATGCAGATAGGGATGAAGGAACTATGTATGATTAACTGACTTATACTCACTTGTTAGTGTTTTGATGAGATCTGAGTGGCAGGGTTGTTGCCTCCAGTTCTCCTTGTATTAACTAACCTTATGTGTTGTATAATAAAATGCCAAGGCATGCAATAGTTTAACAAAAACACTTCGTTCACATGTGTTTATATCAGGTTATAGTAGAGCTTTATTAGTTCTAGTTTCCGCTGCAATGTATGAGAACCCGAGGCTAGTACCCAAACTTATCCCACTTAATCAACCGAATTCGTTAAAATTCAGATGAACTCGGGTAAGAAAGGCTAGTTGCACACTAATTCATATCATTTATATACTAAAATGGACGTAGGGAATTGGGGTGTTACACAAACCCCCAACCCTAAACTCTAAACTGTAAAGACCAAACACCAAACCCTATACCCTAAACCCTAAACCAAAAATTATCAACCTTGAATCCCAAACGCCAAACCCTGAAACCCTAATTCCAAACCACTAACCCCTCAACCCCAAACCCGAAATTCCAAACCCTAAACCCTAAATCCTAAACCCTAATTTAGAAACCCGAAACTGTAAAACGTATACCGTAAATCCCAATCCTTGAACCATAAACTTTAAACCCTAACCCCAAAACCCCGAACCCAAATCCCAAAACAGTAAACTCTAAATCCCAAACTCCAAACCCTAAACCATGAACCATAAACCATAAACCCAAAACCCTAAACCCAAACCACTAAACCCTAAACCCTAAACCCTAAATCCAAAGGCCCAAAGCCTAAACTCTAAACCGTAACCCTTAAACCCTAAACCCCAAACCTTAAACGCTAAACCTTAAACCCAAACCCTAAACACAAAATTCTAAACCCCAAACCCAAACCCTAATCCCAAAACATTAAACCCTATACACTAAACACTAAAACCATAAACCGGAAACCATAAACCCTAAATCCTAAACCCTAACCCTTAAACCCAAAACCCGAAACCCTAAACCTTAAACTGTAAATCCTAAACCCAAAACCCAAAATCCCAAATCCCGAACCTCGAACCCGAAGCCCTAAACGATAAAGCCTAAACCTAAAACCCAAATCAATAAACACTAAATCCTGAACCTTAAGCCCTAAAACCTAAACCCTAGACCTTAAATCCTAAACCCTAAAGCCTAAACCAAAAACCCTTAACCATAAATCCAAACCCTAGACACTAAACCCAAAACCCTAAACCCAAAATCCTAAACCCGATGCCCTAAACCCTAAACCCTAAATCTTAAATCCCAAACTAAAACCCAAAACCTAAACCTTAAACCCCAAACCCTAAACTCTAAACGTCAAGCCCTAAACCCCTAGCCCAATCCCAAACCCTAAAACCTAAACCCTAAACCCTAAAACCTAAACCCTAGACACTAAATCCTAAATCCTAAAGCTTAAACCAAAAACCCTTAACCATAAATCCCGAACCCTAGACACTAAACCAAAAACTTAAAACCCTAAACCCTAAAACCTAAGCCCTAAACCCTAAACCCTAAATCCTAAATCATAAACCTTAAAACCCAAAACCTAAACCATAAACCCCAAACCCTGAACTCTAAACTTCAAGCTCTAAACCCCAACTCCAATCCCAAACCCTAAACCCTAAACCCCAAATTGTAAACTCTAAACTGTAAATCTTAAATTCCACAGCCTAAACCTTAAAGCCTAAACCCTAAACACTAAACCCTAAACCCTAAACTCTAAACCCTAAATCCTAAACCCCAAACCCTAAATTGTAAACCCTAAATGCTAAATCCTAAACCCTAAACCCTAAACCCTAAAGCCTGAATCCCAAACCCTAAACCATAAACCCAAAAACCTAAACCCTAAATCCAAATCCCTAAATAATAAACCTTCAACCCGAACCTTTAAATCCTAAACCCTAAACCCTAAATGCCAAACCCCAAACCCTAAACCCTAAACACCAAACTCTAAACCTTAAACCCTACACCCTAAACCCAAAATCCAAAACCCTAAACCCTAAACCTTAAATGATAAAACCCCGACCCCTCAACCCTAATCCCTAAACCTTAAACACAAAATCGTAAACCATAAACCCAAAACCCTACACCATAAACCCCAAACCCTAAAACCGAAATGCTAAACCTTAAATCCAAAACCCCAAACCTGCAACTCCATTTGCTAAACCCTAAACCCAAAATGTAAACCCTAAAACCTTAATCCCCAACCCCAAACCCCTAACCCTAAATCCAAAACCCTTAACCCTAAACCCTAAAACCAAAATGCAAAACCCTAAATAACAAACACTAAACCATAAACCCAAAACCCCAAACCCAAAATCCTAAACCCTATACCCTAAATCCAAAACCCTAAACCGCAAATCCTAATTCAAAAACCCGAAACTGTAAACCGTATATTGTAAATGCCACACCCTGAACCATAAACCTAAAACCCTAAACCATAAACCCTAAACCGAAAACCAAAAACACTAATCCATGAATCCCCAACCCCAAACCCTAAACCATAAACCCTAAACCCTAAAACCAAAACCCTAAACTTTGAATCCTAAACCCTAAATCCTAAGGCCCAAATTGTAAATCTAAAACCCTAAACCCAAACCCCAAATCCCAAATGCCAAACCCTAATCCCTAAACACCAAATCGTATACCCTGAACCCTAAAACCTAAACCCTAAACCATAAAACGAAAACCATAAACTCTAAACCCTAAACCTTAAACTTTTAAACCCTAAACCTTCAACTTTAAAATGCAAACCCAAAATCCTAAACCCCGAACCCTAAACCCTAAATCCTAAACACAAAACCCTAAATCCTAAACCCTAAACCCTAAATCCTAAACACTAAGCCCTAAACCCTAAACTTTAAACCATAAACCTAAAACCCTAAACCCTAAATCCTAAACCCTAGATCCTAAACCCAAAACCCTAAACCCTAAACGCTAAACCCTAAACCCTAAATCATAAATCCTAAACCCTCAACAATAAACCCTTAACCCCATACCTTAAACCCAAAATCCAAAACTCGAAACTGCAAACAGTAAACTATAAACCCCAAACCCTAAACACCAATCCCCAAACCTTAACCCTAAATCCTAACCCGAAACTCTAAACCCAAAACCCAAAACCCTAAATAATAAACCCTAAATTGTAAACACTAAACCCAAAACCCTAAACCCCAAACCCTAAACCCTAAACACCATAGCATAAACCCTAAACGCAAAACCTTAAACCCTGAATCCCAAAGACTAAATTCCAAAGCCAAAACCCAAAATCGTAAACCCTAAATCCTAAATCCTAAAACCTAAACCCTAAAACCTAAACCCAAAACCTAAAACCCGAAATCCTAAAACCCTAAACAGTAAACCCCAAAACCACTAGCCTAAAACCCTAAACCATAAATCCCAAACCCTAAACCTAAAACCCTATACCCTAAATCACAAACCACAAACCCTAAACCTTCAACAATAAACCCTAAACCCTACACCTTAAACTTTAAACCCTACACCAAAAACCCTAAACCCTAAATCCTAAACCCCAATCCAGAAACCCTAAATCCTATACACCAAACCCGAAACCATAAACCATAAACACCTAACCCTAAATCCTAAACCCAAAATCTAAAACCCAAATCCTTAAACCCTAATCACCAAACCATAAACCCTTAATCCTAAACCCTGAACCCTGAACTCCAATTCTTAAACCCTATACCCTAACCCCAAACCATAAACCCTAAACCTTGAATTCTAAAACTCAAAACCAAAACCCTAAACCCTAAACTCAAAACTATATATTGTAAACTCTAAACCTCAAACCCAAAACCCAAAACCCTAACCCTAAATCCTAAACCCAAACCCTAAACCCTAAATCCACACCCAAAACACAAAACCTTAAACCCCAAACCGCAAACCCTAAAACCCAATCCCTGACCCCAAAATTCCAAATAGTAAAACCTAAATCCTAAATATCAAACCCTAAACCCTAAAGTCGAAATCCTAAACCGAAAACCTTAAACTTGAAATTGTAAACTGTAAACCCCGAACCCAAAACCCAAAACCCTAAATGCCAACTCTAAACCCTAAACCCTAAACTATGAACCCTAAACCGTAAACATTAAACCTTAAATCCTAAATCCTAAACCCTAAATACAAAATCCTAAACCCGAAACCTTAACCTCTAAATTTAAAGCCCTAATCACTAAACCCGAAATCGTAAACCTTAAGCCCTAAATCCTAAATCCTAAACCCTAAACACAAAACCCTAATTGCAAAATCCCAAACCCTAAACACTAGACCGTAAATCAAAAAATTGAAACTATAAATTGTAAACACTAAACCCCAAATCATAAACCTTAAACCCCAAACCCCAATCAGTAAAACCTAAACCCTAATCACCAAACCCTAATCGCTAAATAGTAAACCTAAAACCTAGACGCAAAACCCAAAAGCCTAAGCCCTAAAGCCTAAATCCCAAACCCCAAACCCCAAATCCTAAACCCGAAATTCCAATCCCCTATACCAGAAACCCCTAACCCTAAACCTTAAACCCAAAACCCTAATAACTAAATCCCAAAACCCCAAACCCTAAACCCAAAACCCTAAGCCCTAAATCTCATACTCCAAAGACCTAAACCCTAAATTCTAAACCCCAAACCCTAAACAATTAACCTAAAACCTAAACCCAAAACCCAAAACCCTAAATCCTAAACCGCAAACCATAAACCCTATACACCAAACCCTAAACCCTAAACCCTAAACCTGAAACCCTAAACCCTAAACACCAAACCCAAAACCCTAACCAGAAAATCTAAAACCGTAAATTGTAAACCATATACACCAAACCAAAAACCGCAAACACTAAACCTTGAACTACAATCCCCAAACCCTAGACACTAAACCCCAAAACCATAAACCCTAAACTTGAAACTATAAATTTAAACCCTGAACCATAAACCCTAAAGCCAAACCCTAAATCCTAAGCCCTAAACCCTATACCCTAAATCCTATATCCTAAACCCTAAGTCCAGAACCCTAAACTCTAAATCCGAACCCCTGAACAGTAAAGCCTAAATCCTAAACCATAAAACATAATCCCAAAACCTAAATCCCTAAATCCTAAACCCTAAACTCTACACCCTAAACCCTAAACCCAAAACCACAAACACTAAACCCTAAATCGTAAACCCTAAACTCTAAATCCTAAACTCTAAACCCTAAACCGAAAACCCAAAACGCAAAACCCTAAACAATAAAACATAAACCCTATACTTTAAACCCTACACCCTAAACACAAAACCCTAAACCCTAAATCCCAAACACTAAAGCCTAAAGCCTAAACCAAAACAGTAAACCCTAAATCCTAAATCCTAAATCCTAAACCCAAAACCCAAAACCCTAAGCACTAAACCCTAAACCACAAACCTTAAACCATAAGCCCAAAACCCAAAACCCTAAATCCCAAACCCTAAACCCTAAACCGTAAACCCTAAATCACAAACCATAAACCCTAAACCCTTAACAATAAACCCAAAACTCTAAATCCTGAACCCTAAACCCTAAACCATAACCCGAAACCCTAATCCCTAAACATTAAACCCTACACCCTACACCCAAAACCCTAAATCCTAAACTCCAATCCGGAAACCCTAAACCCTGAACACCAAACCTTAAACCCTAAATCCAAAAACCTTAAACCCTGAACTCTAATCCCTAACCCCTAGACCTTAACCACAAACCCTAAACCCTAAACCCTAAATACTAATACTCAAAACTAAAACCCTAAACCCTAAACCCGAAACTGTATATTGTAAACCTTAAACCCCAAACCTTAAACTGAAAACCCAAACCCTAAACCCTAAACCCTAAACCCTAAATCCCACACACAAAACAGAAAACCCTAAACCCCAAACCGCAAACCTAAATCCTAAACCCCAACCCCCAAACACCAAAAACTAAATCCTAAACCTAAACCCTAAAGCCTAAATCCTTAACCCTAAACTTGAAATTGTAAATTGTAAACCCTAAACCCTAACCCTAAACCCCAAACCCAAAACTATGAACACTAAACCCTAAACCATAAACCTTAATGCTAAACCCTACATCCAAAACCCTAACCCTAAAACCTTAGTCCCTAAATTTAGAGCCATAAACACTAAACCCTAAATCCTAAACCCTAAAACCTAAACCTTAAACACTAAACCCTGAATCCCAAACCCTAATCCCAAAATCCCAAACCTTAAACCCGAAACCCTACACCATAAAATTGAAATTATAAAATGTAAACCCTAAACCCCAAATCATAAACCTTAAACCCCAAACCCCAATCGCTAAAACCTAAACCCTAAACACCAAACCGTAATCCCTAAATACTAAACGCAAAACCTAGACCCAAATCCCCATACACTATGCCTTCAACCCTTAAACCCTAAACCCCAAACCCTAAACCCTAAACCCTTAACAATAAACCCAAAACTCTAAATCCTGAACCCTAAACCCTAAACCATAACCCTAAACCCTAATCCCTAAACATTAAACCCTACACCCTACACCCAAAACCCTAAATCCTAAACTCCAATCCGGAAACCCTAACCCCTGAACACCAAACCCTAAACCCTAAATCCAAAAACTCTAAACCCTGAACTCCAATCCCCAAACCATAGACCCTAGCCCCAAACCCTAAACCCTAAACCCTAAATACTAATACTCAAAAACAAAACCCTATACCCTAAACCCAAAACTGTATATTGTAAACCTTAAACCCCAAACCTTAAACTGAAAACCCAAACCCTAAACCCTAAACCCTAAATCCCACACACAAAATAGAAAACCCTAAACCCCAAACCGCAAACCTAAATCCTAAACCCCAACCCCCAAACACCAAAAACTAAATCCTAAACCTAAACCCTAAAGCCTAAATCCTTAACCCTAAACTTGAAATTGTAAATTGTAAACCCTAAACCTTAACCCTAAACCCCAAACCCTAAACTATGAACACTAAACCCTAAACCATAAACCTTAATGCTAAACCCTACATCCAAAACCCTAACCCTAAAACCTTAGTCCCGAAATTTAGAGCCGTAAACACTAAACCCTAAATCCTAAACCCTAAAACCTAAACCTTAAACACTAAACCCTGAATCCCAAACCCTAATCCCACAATCCCAAACCTTAAACCCGAAACCCTACACCATAAAATTGAAATTATAAAATGTAAACCCTAAACCCGAAATCATAAACCTTAAACCCCAAACCCCAATCGCTAAAACCTAAACCCTAAACACAAACCGTAATCCCTAAATACTAAACACAAAACCTAGACCCAAATCCCCATACACTATGCCTTAAACCCTTAAACCCCAAACTCCAAACCCTAAACCCTAAACCCTTAACAATAAACCCAAAACTCTAAATCCTGAACCCTAAACCCTAAACCATAACCCTAAACCCTAATCCCTAAACATTAAACCCTACACCCTACACCCAAAACCCTAAATCCTAAACTCCAATCCGGAAACCCTAACCCCTGAACACCAAACCCTAAACCCTAAATCCAAAAACTCTAAACCTTGAACTCCAATCCCCAAACCATAGACCCTAACCCCAAACCCTAAACCCTAAACCCTAAATACTAATACTCAAAACCAAAACCCTATACCCTAAACCCAAAACTGTATATTGTAAACCTTAAACCC
Source organism: Senna tora (assembly GCA_014851425.1). NCBI lineage: Eukaryota > Viridiplantae > Streptophyta > Magnoliopsida > Fabales > Fabaceae > Senna > Senna tora. Next base: position 113,332 of record JAAIUW010000040.1, on the reverse strand, counting down.
CAAACCTTAAACTGAAAACCCAAACCCTAAACCCTAAACCCTAAATCCCACACACAAAACAGAAAACCCTAAACCCCAATCCGCAAACCTAAATCCTAAACCCCAACCCCCAAACACCAAAAACTAAATCCTAAACCTAAACCCTAAAGCCTAAATCCTTAACCCTAAACTTGAAATTGTAAATTGTAAACCCTAAACCCCAAACCCTAAACTATGAACACTAAACCCTAAACCATAAACCTTAATGCTAAACCCTAAATCAAAAACCCTAAGCCTAAAACCTTAATCCTTAAATTTAGAGCCGTAAACACTAAACGGTAAATCCTAAACCCCAAAACCAACTCCTTAAACCCTAAACCCAAAACCCAAAACCCTAATCCCAAAATCCCAAACCCTAAATAGTAAACCCTAAACCATAAAATCGAAACTATAAAATGTGAACCCTAAACCCTAAATCATAAACCTTAAACCCCAATCCCCAATCGCTATAACCTAAACCCTAAGCACCAAACCCTAATCCCTAAATACTAAACCCAATACATCGGCCCAAATCCCTAAACACTATGCCCTCAACCCTTAAACCCCAAACCCCTAACCCTAAACCCTAAACCATAAATCCTAAACCGTGAATTCCAATCACCAAAACACAAAGCCCTAAACCATAAACCCCAAACCCAAAACCCTAAACCCCAAACCCTAAGCCCTAAATCTCAAACCCCAAATCCTAAACACTAAACCCCAAACTCGAAACCGCAAATCCCAAACCCCAAACCCTAAATGCTAAATTCTAAACCCTAAACCCTTCAGCCTACACCCAAAACCATAAACCCTAAACACTAAACCCTAAATCCTAAACCCTAAAACCTAAAACCTAAAACCTACACCCAAAACCCTAAACCCTAAACCCTAAACCCGAAACCCTAAATCCTGCACACCAAAACCTAAACCCAAGACACAAAACCCTAACCCGAAAATATAAAACTGTAAACTGTAAACCATATACACCAAACCATAAACCCTAAACACTAAACCCTGATCTACAATCCCCGAACCCTAGACCCTAAACCCCAAAACCATAAACCTTAAACTCAAAACTATAAATTGTAAACCTTAAACCCAAAACCCCAAACCCTTAAACCCAAAACCCCAAACCCTTAAACCCAAAACCCCAAACCCTAAACCCTAAACTGTTAATCCCAAACCCTTAACCCAAAACGCTAAACCCTAAACCCTAAACCGTAAACCCTAAATCCTAAGACCTAAACTGCAAACCCTAAACTAAAAACTGTTAACCCTAAATCCCAAACCCTAAACCCTAAAGCCTAAATGCTAAACACCAAAATCTAAACGCTAAATATGAAACCCTAAACCCTAAACCCTAAACCATAAATCCTAAACCTTATGCACTAAACCCTAAACCCTAAACCCTAAATCAAAAACCCAAAATTGTAAATCGTAAATCGTAAACCCCAAACCTTGAACCACAAACCTTAAACTTTTAACTTTAAACCACAAATCGTAAACCTAAAACACTAAACTTGAAATCCGAAACCCTAAACCCTATACCCTGTACCCGAAACCCTAAACCCAAAAACCATAACCCTAAACCCTAAACCCAAACCCTAAATGCTTAACCCTAAACGCTATACCTTAAATCCCAGACCCTAAACCCTAAATCCCAGACCCTAAACCCCAAACCCTAAACCGTGAACTCCAAACCCTAAGCCCCTACCCAAAACCCAAAATCCTAAACACCAAACCCTAAACTCTGAACTTTAAACCCTAAGCCCTTACACTAAACCTAAACCCAACACCTTAAACCCCAAAGACTAAACCCTAAATCCTAAACCCTAAACCCGAAACTGTAAACTGGAAACCTCAAACCCCCAACCCCAAACCCTAAACCCTATAACCTGAACCCCTAATCCTAAACCCTAAACCCTAAACCCTAAACCCTGAATCTGAAACCCAAATCTAAATCCGAAGCCCTAAACCGTAAACTGAAAACCCTAAACCCTAAAGACTAAACCCTAAACCAAAAACCCAAAACCCTAAACTTTAAATCCCTGGCCCTAAACTCGAAACCCTAAATCCTAAATCCTAAACCCTAAACCAAACACCCTAATTGATAACTCCCAAAACACGAAAACGATACCCTAAACCCTAAACCTTAAACCATAAACCAAAGTTGTAACCACAAAATACCCAACGCTAAATCTTAAACCCCAAACCCTAACCCCTAAACCTAAAACCATAAACCCTAAAACCTAAACCCTAACCCTTAAACCCTAAACCCAGAACACTCAACCCTAAACTCTAAACCAAAAACCGTAAGCCCTAAACCCTTTATCTTAAACCCTAAACCCTAAACCGTAAATTGCAAACCCTAAACCCCAAACCTTAAACCTTGAATTGCAATCCATACACCCTAAATCTTAAACCATACACCCAAAACCCTAAACCCTAAACCTAAAGCATAAATCCTAAACCCTAAGCCCTAAACTTGAAACCCCAAACACAATAACCTAAATCCAAAACCCACAACCCCAAACCCTAAACCCTAAACTTGAAACCCTAAATCCTAAACCCTAAACATTGAACCTTAAACTGCAAATGCAAAACCCCAAACCGTAAACCCCAAACGGCAAACCCTAAACCCTAAATAACGAACCCCGAACACTAAACTTTAAATCCTAAACACTAAACTTCGAACTCCATTCGCGAAACCCAAATTCCTAAATCCCAAATCGCGAACAACAAACCCTAAACCCTAAACACAAAACTCTAAACCCTCGACCCTTAATTCTAAATCCTAAACTGTAAACCCTGAACTCCAATCCCAAAACCCTAAACCCTAAGCCTGAACCCCAAAACCCCAAACCCTAAACCCTAAACACCAAACAGTACACTGTAAATGCTAAACACTAAACCTTAAACCCTGAACCCTAAAAACCCAAACTCGAAACCCTAAACCCTAAACCTTAAATCGTAAACCCCAAACCCTAAACCCTAAACCCTAATCCCTAAATTTAAAGCCCTAAATAGTAAACTCTATACCATAAACCATAAACCCCAAACCCTAAATCCCAAACCTTAAACGCTGGAACTTAAACCCAAAACCCTAATCGCTAAGTTCAAAACCCTAAACCCTAAACCATAAACTCGAAACTGCAAATCGTAAACCCTAGACCCCAAATCCTCAACATAAACCGAAAACCCTATACATAAACCCAATCCCTAAACCTATAACCCTAAACTCTATATCGTAAATCCTAAACCCTAAACCCTAAACAAAAAACCCTCAAGCCAAAACCCTAAACCATAAACCCAAAATCCATAACTCAAAACCCAAATTCCTAAACCCTAAACCATAAATCCTAAACTCTAAACCCTAAACTCTAAATCTTAAACCCTAAACACTAAACCCAAAACCCTAAATCATAAACCCTAAACCCCAAATCCTAATTTGAAAACCCAAAACTGTAAACCGTACACTGTAAACCGCAAAACATAAACCATAAACCTTAAACCCTAAATCCTATAGCCCAAACCCAAAACCTAAAACACTAAACCCTAAATCCCAAACTCCAAACCCTAAACCCTAAACCTTAAACCCAAAACCCCTAAACCCAAAACCCAAAACCCTAAATGCTAAATACTAAGGTACAAACCCTAAACCCTAAATCGTAAATCCTAAATCCCAAACCCTAAACACTAAACCGTAAACTAAACCTAAAACCCTAAACCCTAATCCCTAAACACTAAGCCCTTTACCCGGAACACTCAACGTAAACACTAAACACTAAAACATAAATAGTAAACCATAAGCCGAAAACCCTAAACCCTTAACCTTAAACCCAAAAGTTGAAAACCTAAACCTTAAACGCTAAACACTAAAGCCAAAAACCCAAAACCCAAAACACTAAACCCTAAATACTAAATCCTAAAGCCTAAACCCAAAACCCTTAACCATAAATCCAAATGCCTAGACACTAAACCGTAAATGGTAAACCTTAAACCCTAAAGCCTAAACCCTGAAACCCAAAACGGAAACCTCCAAACCGTAAACCCCTACCCCATTCCCAAACCCTAAACCCTAAACCCTAAACCCTAAACCTTAAACCCTAAAGCCTAAACCCAAAACCCTAAACACAAAAACCTAAACCCTGAACCAGAAATCCCAAACTCCGAACAATCAACCCTAAACCTTAAACCATAAACCCTAAATCCAAAACCCCAAACCGTTAACACTAAGCACCAAACCCTCAACCCTCAACCCTAAATCACAATCCCTAAACCCAGAACTCGAATCCCCAAACCCCAAACCCTAAACCCCGAACCCCAAAACCCTAAACCATAAACCATAAAACCGAAACTATAACCTTTAAATCCTAAAACTCAAACCCTAAACCCTAAACACCAAACCCTAAATCCTAAACCCTAAACCTTAAATCCTAAATTCGAAACCCAAACCCGAAACTCCAATTGCTAAATCCTAAACCCTAAACCCTATATACTAAACCATAAACAACAAACTCAAAACTGTAAATTGTAAACCCCAAACTCGAAACTCCAATTGCAAAACCCTTGACCCTGAACCCCAAACCCTAAAAGCTATAAATTCTAAATCCTAAACACCAAACCATAGACCCTAAACTCTAAACCCTAAAGCCTAAACCATAAACCATAAACCCAAAACCCAAAATCCAAAATCCTAAATCCTAAACCCTAAACTCTAAACCCTAAATCTTAAACCCTAAACACTAAACCCCAAACCCAAAATCTGCAACCCTAAATACTAAACCCTAAACCACAAACCCCGAACCATAAACCTAAAACCCTAAATCCTAAACCCTAGACATTAAACTCTAAACCCAAAACCCAAAATCGTAAATTTTAAAGCCCAAACCCTAAACACTAAATCGTAAACTCTAAATTCCAAACCCTAAACACCAAACCTTAAACCAAAATCGCAAAGCTTAAATTCTAAACAACAAATGCCAAATCCTAATCCCTAAACGACAAACCTTATACCCTAAACCCTAAAACCTAAACCCTAAACCATAAATCGAAAGCCCTAAACCCTAAACCATAAACCTTAAACATTAAACCCAAAACCCAAAACCCTAAATCCTCAACCCCCAACCCTAAACCCCAAACCCTAAACCCTAAATCCTAAACCCTGAGCCCTAAACCCTAAACTTTAAACCTTAAACCCAAAACCCAAAACCCTAAATCCAAAACCTACAACCCTAAACACTCAATGATAAACCCTAAACGGTAAACCTTAACCTGTATATCTTAAACACTAAACACAAAACCTTGAACCCTAAACCCTAAATAAAAACCTGAAATTGCAAATAGTAAATCATAAACCCCAAACAATGAACCAGAAACCTTAAACACTAAACCCTAAACCCTAAACCCTAACCCTAAAAACCCCAACCCCTAATCCCTAAACCATAAAACCCAAACCCTAAACCTTAAACCTTATACCCTAAACCAAAAACACCAATCCCGAATCCCTAAACCCTAAATCGTAAACCCTAAATCCCAAACCCTAAACACTAAACCATAAACCAAATCCAAAACCCTAATCCCTAAACACTAAACCCTATACTCGGAACATTAAAACCCAAACACTAAACACTAAAACCTAAACCCTAAACCATAAACCGAAAACCCTAAACCCTAAGCCCTAAACCCTGAACCTTAAACCGAAAAGTGAACCCCTAAACCTTAAACGCTAAACACTAAAGCCAAAAACCCTAAACCCTAAACCCTAAATCCTAAACCATAAAGCCTAAACCCAAAACCGTTAATCATAAATCCAAAACCCTAGACACTAAACACTAAATGGTAAACCTTAAACCATAACCCTAAACCCTAAACCCTTAAACCCAAAACGTAAGTCTCCAAACCCTAAAGCCCTACTCCATTCCCCAACCCTAAACCCCAAAGCTTAAACCCCAAACCCTAAACACAAAAACCTAAACCCTGAACCAGAAATCCCAAACCCTAAACCTTAAACCATAAACCCTAAATCCAAAACCCCAAACCGTAATTCCTAAACACCAAACCCTCATCCCTAAACCTTAAATCACAATCCGTAAACCCCGAACTCGAATCCCCAAACCCTAACCCTAAACCCTGAACACTCAAACCCTAAACAATAAACCATAAAATCGTAACTATAACCTTTAAACACTAAACCCTAAACAACAAACCCTAAATCCTAAACCCTAAACCTTAAATCCTAAATTCGAAACCCGAAACCCTAAACCTAACTAGTAAATTTAAAGCCCAAAACACTAAACACTAAACCATAAACCCCGAACCTTAAACCTCAAACCCTAAACCCTAAATCCCAAACCCTAAACCTTAAACCCGCAACCGAAATCCCTAAATGCCAAACCCGAAATACTAAAGCTTAAACCAAAAATTGAAAAGTGTAAATTGTAAACCCTAAACCCTAAACCCTATATACTAAACCCAAAACCACAAACTCAAAACTGTAAATTGTAAACCCCAAACCCGAAACTCCAATTGCAAAACCCTACACCCTGAACCTCAAACCCTAAAACCTATACTTAAACCTAATCCATAAATCTAAAACCATAAATTCTAAATCCTAAGCACCAAACCATAAACCCTAAACACTAAACCCTAAAGCCTAAACCATAAACAATAAACCCAAAATTCTAAACCCAAAACTCTAAAACCTAAATCTTAAACCCTAAACACTAAACCCTAACCCCAAAATCATCAACCATAAACACTAAACCCTAAACCCTAAACCCCGAACAATAAACCTAAAACCCTAAATCCTAAAGCCTAGACTTTAAACTCTAAACCCAAAACCCAAAACTGTAAATTTTAAGGTCCAAACCCTAAACCCTAAATCGTAAACTCTAAATCCCAAACCTTAAACACTAAACCTTAAATCGAAATCGCAAAACATAAATTCTAAACACCAAATGCCAAATCCTTATCCCTAAACCCCAAACCTTATACCCTAAACCCTAAAACCTAAACCCTAAACCATAAATCGAAAACCCTAAACCATAAATCGAAAACCTTAAACACTAAACCCAAAACCCTAAACCCTAAATCCTAAACCCCGAACCCTAAACCCAAAACCCTAAACCATAAACCCTAAACCCTAAGCCATAAATCCTAAACTTTAAACCTTAAACCCAAAACCCTAAACCCTCAATCCAGTACCCACAACACTAAACCCTCAATGATAAACCCTAAACGTTAAACCCTTAACCGTAAATCTTAAACACTAAACACAAGACCTTGAACCCTAAACCCTAAATAAAAACCTGAAATTGCAAATAGTGAATCGCAAACCCCAAACCCTGAACCAGAAACCTTAAATACTAAACCCAAAACCTTAAACCCTAATCCTAAAATCCTATACCATAAACCCCAAACCCTAAACCCGAACCCCTAAACCCTAAACCCCAAACCCCAAACCTTAAACCTTAAACCCTAAACCAAAAACACCTATCCCTAAACACTAAACCCAAAATATAAAACCCTAAACCCTGAACAACAAACCCTAAATACTAAATCCTAAACCCTAAACACTGAAGTCCAATCCCCAAACCCTAGACCCTAAACCCCACACCGAAATCCCTAAATCCTAAACCCTAGACCATGAACTCTAATCCCCAAACCCTAGACCCAAAACCCCAAACCCAAAACCCAAAACACTAAACCCAAAATTGTAAACCATAAACGCCAAACCTTAAACCCTAAACCCTAAATCCAAAATACCAAACCCTGAAAACTAAACCCAAACCAATCAACCTTAAACAATGAACCAAAAACCCAAAACAGTAACCCCTAAACCCAAAACATCAAACCCAAAACCCTAAACCCTAAAACATAAACCCAACACTCTAAACTCTATACCCTAATCCCTAAACCATACACCCTAATCCCAAAACCCTAAACCCTAAACCATAAACCCTAAACCTAAAACCCAAAACCCTAAACATTAAACCCTAAACCCTAAACCCCAAACCCTAAACACTAAACCTTAAACGCAAAACTCCAATCACCAAACCCTAAACCCTAAACCCAAAACCCCAAAACCTAATACCCTAAACCAGAAACTGTAAACTGTAAACCCTAAACCCCAAACCATAAACGCTAAACACAAAATCCCAATCCCCAAACCCAAAATGCAAAACCTGAAATTGTAAACCCCTAAACCCCAAATCCTAAAACCAAAACCTAAAACCCTAAACCCAAAACCCCAACCCCAAACCCTAAATCCTAAACTCTAAATCAGACACCCTAAACCCTAAACCCTAAACCTTGAACTCTAATCATCAAACCCTAAACCCTAAACCCCAAACCCCAAAACCCAGTACCCTAAACCCAAAATTATAAACTGTAAACCTTAAACCCAAGACCTTAAACTCCAAATACATAAACACAAAACCTGATACTGTAAACCCTAAACCCTAGACCCTAAACTCCAAACACATAAAGCCAAAACCCGATACTATGAACCTTAAAGCCCAAACCCTAAACCCAAAACCCAAAACCCCAAACCCTAAAGCCTATACCGTAAATCACAAACCTCAAACCCTAATCTCCAATCCCCAAATCCTAGACCCTAAACCCCAAACCCTAAACCCTGAACTCCAATCTCTAAACCCTACACCCTAAATGCCAAAACTCAAACCCAAACCCTAAACCCTAAACTAAATTTGTAAACCCTAAACCCGAAATCCTAAACCGGTAAACCCAAAACCCTAAACCCTAAATCCAAAATCCCAAACACTAAACCCTAAATCCCAAACCCTGAACACTAAACCTTAATCCCTAAACCTTAAACAATAAACCGAACACCTAAAACCGTAAACCCTAAACTTCAAACCCAAAACCCTAAACTCTAAATCATAAACCCTAAACCCTTATCCCTAAAACATAAACCCTAATCCCTAAACACTAAACCCAAAATGCTAAACATTAAACCCTAAACCCTAAAACCCAAACCCTAAAGACTAAACCTTAAACCCCAAACTCTAATCACCAAACCCTAAACCCTAAGCCCCAAACCCCAAAACCCAAAACCCTTAACTAGAACCTTTAAACTTTAAACCCTAAACCCCAAACCCTAAACCCAAAACCCAAAACCCTAAATCCCAAACCATAGACCCAAAACGCAAAATCCGAAACTGTAAACCCTATACCCGACACTCAAAAACCTAAACCCAAAATCGTAAACCCTAAACCTTAAACCCCAAACCCAAACCTTAAAGCCTAAACCTTAAATCTCAAACCCTAAACCCTAAACCCTATACACCAAACCCTAAACCCTAAAACCTGAACTCCAATCACTAAACCCTAAACCCTTAATCCCAAATCCCCAAACCTAATACCCTAAATCCAAATCTATAACCTATAAACCCTAAACACCAAACCCTAAACCCTAGACCCTAAACTCTAAACACCAAAACGCAAAACCCGAAACTGTAAAACCCCAAACCCAAAACTTTAAAGCCTAAACCCTAAATCCCAAACCCCAGACCCTAAACCCAAAACCCAAAACCCTAATCCCAAACCCTAAGCCCTAAATCCCAAACCCTAGACCCTAAACCACGAACCCTAAGCCATAGACTCGAAACTCTAAATTGTAAACCTTAAACCTCAAACCTTAAACCCCAAAACCCAAACCCAAAACCCCAACAGCTAAACACTGACCCTTAAACTGTAAACCCCGAACGCTAAACATAAACAATAAACCCAAATCCCTAAACACAAAACCCTAAACTCTATATACTAAACACCAAACCCTAAACCCTAAACCCTATACCAAAAATTCAAAACTCTAAACCCTAAACACTAACCCCTAAACACTGAGCCCACACCCTAATTCAAAAACCCAAAACCGTAAATCAGAAATTGTAAACCCCAAACCGTAAGGCATAAACATCAAACCCTTAGCCCTAAACCCTAAATTCCAAATCCCAAACACTAAACCCTAACCCCAAAATTGTAAAGTGTAAACCATAAATTCTAAACCCTAAACCCTAAGCCCTGTACTCCAAACCCTAAGTACTTACCCCTATCCCAAAGCCTAAACCCTAAGCCCCAAACCATAAACCTTAAACCCAAAACCATAAACTCCATAACAGAAAACCCTAAACCCGACACTGTACACTGTAAACATTGAGCCCCAAACCCTAAACCCAGAGACCAAAACCCAAAACCCTAAACCCCAAACCCAAAGCCCCAAACCCTAAACCCAAAACCTCAAATCCAAATCCCTAAACCCTAAAGCTTAAACACTAAAACCTAAATCCTAAACCTGAAATCCTAATTCCTAAACCCGAAACCCTAAACCCTAAATGCTCAATCCCAAACCCTGAACACTAAACCCTACACCCTAAACCCCAAACCTTAAACCCAAAACCCTAAACCCTATACCCCAAACCCTAAACCCCAAACCCTAAACCCAAATCCCTTAACCCTAAACCGAAAACCATAAACCCTAAATCCCAAACCCTAAACACTAAGCCCTAAAACCTAAACCTTAAACAACAACCTCTAAATCCTAAACCCAAAACCCCAAACCCTAAACCTTAAACCCTAAACCCAAAACCCTAAACCCCAAATCAAAAAACCCAAAACCCAAAACCCTGAACACTAAACCATAAACCCAAGACCCTAAACCCTAAACCCTAAACCATAAAGCCAAAATCAAAAACCCTAAATCCTAAACCCTAAACTCTAAAATTGAAACCCAAAACCCTAAATACTAAAACCAAAAATCTAAACACCAAACTCTAAACTGTAAATGCAAAACTTAAAACCCTAAACCTAAAACCCTAAATCCTAAACCTTAAACCCTAAACTCTAATCCCCAAACCCTATACCATAAAATCTAAACACCAAAACCCAAAACCCAAAACCCGAAACTGTAAATAGTAAACCTCAACCCCAAATACCAAACCCCAAACCCTAAAGCCTAAACCCTAAATCCCTAAACCCGAAACACTAAGCCCTAAACCCTAAACACTAAATCCTAAATCATAAACCCAAAAACCTAAATCTGAAATCCTGAACAGTTAACCCTAAACCCTAAACTTTAAACCAGAAACCGAAAACCTAAAACCCTAAATCCCAAACCATATACCCTAAATCCAAAAATCAAAAACCCTAAACCCATAATCACAAACCGTAAACCCTAAACCCAAAATGCGAAACCCTAAACCCAAAACACTAAACCATAAACCCAAGACCCTAAACTGTAAATTTTAAACCACAAACCCTAAATCATATACCCCAAATCGTAAACCCTAAATTGTAAACTCTAAACCCTAAATTGTAAACCCTAAACCCTAAACACTAATCCTTAAACAGCATGCCCTAAATCCTAAATGCTGAACCCCAAACCGCAAACCCTAAACCCTAAACCCTAAACTCCAAACCATAAATTGTAAACCCTAAATCCTAAACCCTAAGCCCAAAGCCCTGAACTTGAATCCCAAAACCAGAAAATCCAAAAATCTAAACCCTAAACCCGAAAATGTAAACTATAAACTGTAAACTCCAAACCTCAAACCCGAAACCGTAAAATTTAAACCCTAAACCCAAGACCCAAAACTCGAAACTCTAAACCCTTAACCATAACCCCCAGAACCCTAAACACTAAAATTGAAACCCTAAACGCTAAAATTGAAACCCTAAACCCAACACCATAAACACTAAATACTAAACCCTAAACCCTAAACACCAAACCCTAAACCCTAAACTCTAAACCAAAAATTTGAAACCCTAAACTCTAAACCCGGACACCAAACCCTAAATCCTAAACCCTAAACCCTATATCCTGAACTCTAATTCCCAAACCCTATACTCTAAATTCCAAACACCAACACCCAAAACCCGAAACTGTAAACTATAAACCCTAAACCCGAAACCTTAAAACCAAAACCCTAAACCCTAAACCCAAAACCCAAACCCCAAACCCTAAACCATAAATCTGGAGCACCAAACCCTAAACCCTAAGCCCAAAATCCTAAACTCTAAACACTAAACCCTAAACTCCAAACACTAAATCCTAAACCCCAAACCCCAAACCCTAAACCATAAATGCTAAACTCCAAAACCTAAATCCTAAATCCTAAATCCTAAACCCTAAACCCTTTGCCTAAAACTCCATTCCCGAAACCTTGAACCCTAAACCCCAAACTCGAAAACCCAAAACCCTAAACCCGAGATTGGAAGTTCTAAACCCTAAACCCTCAACCCTACACCCCAAACCCCAAACACTAAACCATAAACTCTAAACCCTAAACCTTAAATCCTGAACACGAAACCCTCCACCCTAAATCCTAAAGTAAAAACCCTAATCCGTAAATGTAAAACACTAAACACTAAACCCTAAAACAAAAGCTTGAAACTATAAATCGTAAACTGTAAACCCCAAACACTAAACCTTAAACCCTAAACCCTAAACCCCAAACCCAAAACCCTAAACCTTATATCCTAAACCCTAAACCAAAAACTCTAAACCCAAAACATTAAATCCCAAACCCTAAACACTAAAGCCTAAACCTAAACCTTAAACCATAAACCTAGAACCGTAAACCGTAAATTCGAAACCCTAATCCTTAAACACCAAAACATAAAACTTGAACTCTAAACCCTAAGCCCTTACCCCAATCCGAAACCTTAAACCCCAAACCCCAAACCCTAAATTTGAAACTGTAAATTGTAAACTCTAAATCCCAAACGCAAAAACTGGAAACCCTAAACAGTATACCCTAAAACCCCAAACCCTAAAACCTTAAACCCTAAATCCTAAACCCTAAATCCGAAACCCTAAACTCTAAATCCAAAATCCCAAACCCTAAACCCTAAGCCCTAAACTATAAACCCAAAACCCTAAATCCCAAACCCCAAACCATAAACCTTAAAACCCAAACCCAAAACCCTAAATGACAAACCCCTAAACCCTATATCCTATATCATAAACCCCACACCCAAAACCCTAAAGCCTAAATCCCAAGCCCTACACACTATAACCTAACCCCTGAACCTTAACTCATAAACCGAAAATCTAAAACCCAATATCATAAAACCTAAACCCGAAACCATAAAACATAAACCCCAAACCCTATACACTAAACCTTAAGTCGTAAACACCGAAACTCGAAACCCTAAACCCCAATTCATAAAACCTAACACTAAACCATGAACCCCAATACCTAAATCTTAAACCCCAAACGCCGAACCCTAAACCCTAAACCCTAAAGTACAAACCTAAACCCTAAACCTAGAACTCCCATCCTTAAACCCTAAACCCTATACTCCAAACCCAAAAACCCAAAACCTTAAACCCCAAACTCGAAATTGTAAATTGTAAACTCTAAGCCACAAACCCTAAACCCTAAATCCGAAACAATAAATTCTAAACCCTAATCCCTAAACCCTAGACCCTAAATCCTAAACCCCAAACCCTAACCGCTAAATCCTAAACCCAACACCCTAATCCCTAAATTTAAAATCCTAAACACTAAACCCTGAACCCTAAACCTTAAATCTAAAACTCGAACCTGTAAATCATAAACCCCAAACCCTAAACTGTAAACCTTAAATCCTAAACCCTAAACCCTAAACCCTAAACCCAAATCCCTAAACCCTAAATCCCAAACCTTAAATTCGAAACCCTAAACCCTAAACCCTAAATCCTAATCCCCGAACGCTAAAGCCAAAATCCCAAAACCCTAAACCCTAAACGATAAACCCTAAACCTAAAACCCTAAACAATACCAGAAAAACAGTGTTTAGTGACCGCCGAATCGGTCACAAAATAGCAAAATCGGTCACTAAATTCAGGTTTAGTGACCGATTTGTGACCGACGTCGGCGGTTGGTATTTGGTTAGTCACTAGAAATTTGTGACCGCAGAGTCGGCGATCACAAATTCAGTGACTGATTGGGCGGTCACAAAGCAGTTAGAAATTATCAAACCCTCTTGTAGTCACAAATCGGTCACAAAATTATTGTCACAAAGCGGTCACAAATTTGTGACTGACGTGTGGTAAAAAATTGGTTAGAAATTTTGGCGACCCTCCCAATCACAAAACTTAGTCATAAATCGGTCACAAATTTGTGACTGGCGTGCGGTCAAAAAATGGTTGAAAACTTTGGGGACCTTCACAGTCACAAATCGGCCATAAAGTTCAGTCACAAAGTATGAAACCCCTTGGTCACAATTTAGTCACAAATTTTGTGACTAAATCTATCTCTAGTCACTAATTTGTCACAAATAACAATTTAATAATAAATAATAATTGAAAATGATATAAACCACTAATATATATATATATATTCATAGTAACACCTAAAAATACTTGTATCTTAAACATATAAGTCAAATAATCTCGTGAGAACCAAATACAAGTCTCAAACATACAAGTCTAAAACAATCTCATGAGTCACATACATAAAAATATATTAATTATCTCTACTCTGGTAGATTAGAGCCACTAGTAGGTAGATCATTAGATGAAGTGCTCATCCCATTTTTTGCCAAGAGTTGTTGCACAAATGTTTCAAGGTTTTGTATCTTACTTCGCATCTCTTCCATCTCCCTCTTGTCCTGTGCAGCCTTTTTTGCCTCTTCATGCATCATAAATTAAGCCATCAAGATCCTCCAAGATCCAACTCTACAAAGCTAAACAAATAATCCATAATCCCGTCGGGGAAACACAGACCATACTCCCAAGTCCCAAGATTCTAAGGACAAAAGTATCAACTAAACGCCTTAGGTACCTTATAGATAATATCTGCTTTCTATCTATTTATATATGTAAACATCTCTGAGCAGCATTCAACCCAGAAACATGGTAACATGACTCACTGCATTGAAGTTCGTGGTGCACAAGAACGGACAGGTGTCTTTGAAGGACTTACCCTATATACCAAACATAAGAATGGTTGAAGTAATATGAATAGAGATGTTGGAAATTTTCCCATTGAAAGAAAATAGACGACATCGTGAGTCACAGAAATATGTGTATCTAACCTGATAGGAAGCGTATCCAAAATCACACCACTGCAGTTCAGAGCAGCAATTGCACTATTAGCCTGCAAGGTTGAGCATATAAAATCTTGAGACAACCCAATAAGAAACACAATGAACAAAACACAGAAACGCATTGCAGAACCAGTGTAGAACCAAAAATTCTAGTTCTGGTTCTGCATTCTGCAGAGTTGGTTCTACTTTTGCAGCAGCGTAGAAAATTGTGTAGGATCAATTCTGCAGAATGGTTCTGCAGCAGCGCAGAGAATTCTGCAGAACCAAATCTGTTCCACTCCTATGCTCAATGAGTGGCCCACCATACTTACCCAACGGGGACAAAAATATAATACTATCTAAGCACTGATTTTTAATAATCATTTTATTTATTACTTGTTAAAAATTTGATTTTCTTTTTTAATAAAGAAAGCTGAGTTGTTAAACCAATTTCTTCAAACCATATACTTTATTTTCTCCCACTAAATTATTTACATGTGGTGGGTTTAGTCTTACACACTCATCAAGTCCTTCCTTCCTTCCTTGAGTTCTCTTCTCCAAGAGCCTACCTAAACATTTCTTCGTACATTTTTGTTTATTAATAATAACGAAGCCCTCAGTAGTTCCTCCTCACTCCATCTCTTCACATTCTTGTTTTCATCTTGTTTTACTAATTAATGCGTAAAACAAATACACTTCACATCACAAAAAGTGCAATTCAAAACGGTTCTCCTTGAAAACAAGATGAAATTCTTCCCAACATTAATGCCAACTAACTTTACTCAGTAGTGATATAGAGAGTTTGATAGCTTTGGCACATCAATTTTTAATTGTTGAATTTGTACAGTACAATGAACTACAGTAGCTTGACTTCCTATAGTAATCCGTACATGAATGGATTACAAATTACATCTCCGCAGAGCATTAAACACATTTAAATCCTAATCATATTATGAATCAAGGAAAATTACTACTGCAGACTGAGAAATCCAGGAAACTACGCAGGAAAGAAGAAGAAAGTGCTTCCATTTTACTCAAAAGTACATTTTTCGCTGTAAGAAATACCAAGTCATCATAGATTCATGAGCAAGTGCTTCTCAATACAAAGTGGGAAACATCATAGGTGAGACAACGCAGAAAAATGATCTTTAACAGAAGTTGAAGAGCAATAAGCATCCATTGTATAACCTAGCTCTTGCTAAAACTTAAGAACATGTAATCTGAATATTACATCTTTTTTTAGATGAAAATAGCTTAATACATCTTACCCACCATGCCATCCTATTTCCAAACCTTGAAATGAATGTGAGAAGCTCCTGTACATACTCTAAGCAACATAATAATAAGTGGGCAGATTATCGTTAGTTTGAGCATTAACTACTACACACACATCTTAGGAGATAAAAGCCTAATTCACTTACGATACTGCTCGATGATACCATAGCGCAGACAGTAATTTAATGAGTTATAATCTCTTATTTATTCCCACTGAGCCAGAGACCGTTGTTCAGCAAAACCTATTACTCATTTCAATGGTTAAGTCAACAGAAGGCCAAACTAAATAATATTTAAGTTAGGGTACCTAGCGTCCTATCCATAACTGGGAATAACAATTATTCCAAATACAAATAATTGCATAATATCTCCGACGCAATCAGTTTCATTATCCCAACTATCTTTGTTTAGAGAAATGGGGGCCCACCACTGAAAAATGATGGATGCTTGGCCCTTTATGAGTGAGCCCATTTACGTGAGACTTTTCCTTTTATTTATTCTGTTCCACTCCTATGCACACACAGAGCAGTACACATCTTCATTCTTCTCCCCTTTCACAATCTCAAGAGTCCTCACAACTCACAAGTCACAACCTAAACAATTTTTTTTTAATAAAAAAGGAAAACATTTGATGTTTTAACTGCGCTGATATTTCTTGAGATTCCACCTTAAGAATATCCTTTCTTTTGCGGAAAAATATTTACCCACATATACCACAAGATAAGATATATATACTTAATTATTATATTATATCATATCATATCATATCAAAAGAAGTAAAGAACTATTTATATTTATTGAATCTTTTGGGTTTTTAAAGTAGAAATAAAATAAGGATGTGGAAATAGAGAAAGCAAGACAAAGAGTGAAGATGAGATTTTGGAATTGGCTGCCTCTGCCTTGGATATCCATAATTTGTTGATTGAGAAACACCACGTTTATTGCTTCCTCATCACTCTTTGTTTCCGTCATTTTCCTATTTGTTTATTTAAGATAAGGTATTTCTAATTTCTATTCTATTAGTTACTTCTTTTGTATTCCCAACTTGCTATTTCTAGTTTCTCTTGTCTTGGCCCCATCCTACTAGTACTATATAACTATTCCGTGCTTATCACTACACCTCAATATTCAATAACCGTCCGTATCCAACTTTATGACTAATAAAGTAGAGGAAAATAGTAAGATTCACTAACTAATAAAATAGAGAAAAAATAATTAGGAAACAAAGGCATTGAAGATCACACAACAACAAAATTATCAGAGCTAAGAAAAAACCCAATATGGAATTGTGATTCAAAAGGGCAGAGGCAGAGAACCCAACAATGCTTCAGAAACAGCCAAGAAATCGAAGAACCTCACCTCTCTCAAGCTGAAACAAAGAAATCGAAGAAAATCCCTAAACAAAAACGGAAAAATCGAAACAAGAATAATTGTGAAAATTTAGAACCAACTGCTGGGCATCCAGAATAAGCAAAAATCCCTAAACATTATAATGAATTTCCCTTAGTAGAGAATAAGCAAAAATCCCTAAAGATACCATCCAAAGTTTTACATTCAGTGATCGCTGGGAAGTTTTGGATATTTTATGTGTTCAATAGAATAGGATTTTTCTGGGATAAAATGGGGCCATGTTTGATTGGTAAAATATATAATTCTAAAAAAATTTAAATATTTTATAAATATTAAAGTAATTTAATAGTATATTTATATTTATGATTTAATTTTTTTATTTTTTGTGATTAGAGATAAAAAAGTTAATAAAAATAAATTTTATATTAATAAAATAATTATTTATTTAAAATTTTTACGGGTGTAGGTTGGGGTATGGGGATTTGACTATTCGTACGATCCAGGGATGGGAATTAATTTTGATACCCGCTCAAGTCCGAGTCCGGGGAATATAGTACCCTACCCATGATCATCCCTAGTTAAATGTATTTGTGACTGCAAATTGACCGATTACTAACTACTTAGTGACTCATACTTTGTAACCGACATTTTAGTCACTAATTTTATGAGTTTTAAGAATATAGTGACAGATTTTTACATCAATAAAAAATCAGTCACTATTTGATTATGTTAGTGACTGATTTTATATCGGTCACAAATGGCGGTCACTAATTACAATTTTTCTAGTAGTGAAACCCAAAATCCTAAATAGCAAACCATAAAACCCTAAACCCTAAACTCTAAACCTTAAACACTAAACCCTAAAAGCTAAATCCCAAACCCTAAACATTTAACACTAGACCCTAAGCCGTAAACCATATACCCAAAGCCCTAAATCCTAAACCATAAACCCCAAACCCTAAATGCAAAATGCTAAACCCTAAACCCTAAATCCTAAATCCTAAATCATAAACCCTAAACCCTATTCGCTACACCCTAAACCCTAAATCCCAGACCTAAAACATTGAACCCCAATCCCTAAATCATATACCCTAAACCCTAAACCCTACACCCGAAACCCTGAACCCTAAACCCTAAAACCTAAACTTTAAACCCTACAACATAAATCCTAAACCCCAAACCCTAAACCGTAAACACCAAACCTAAAACTCTAAACCCAAAATTTGAATACCTAAACCCTAAACACCAAACACTATACCCTAAATCTTAAACCCTAAACCCCAAATCCTATAACCGAAATTGAATAACCCTTATTTTTAAGAGTATTAAAAGCTTGGAAATTAGCTTGAGATATTCATATCTATTTTTATTTGTGTAAATAACTACTTGATTGATTCTTAATTACGTAAACATTTTTAGTTTTTTTTAAATAAATAATAGAAATGAAGGAATAAGAAATGCCTCAGATTTTTTTTACTCTTTTCTCGAAATCCCTGCACACTCTGCCTCCACATTTTTTTTATCTTCATTGCTTCTTCCTTTCTTTGTCAATTTCTTTCTTCCTTTGTTTTTGTGGCCTCCATCATGTTGTCGTCATCATGTCTATCATTCACAACTATCACCGACCACCGTTGGCTGACCGTCGACCAAGCCACTGCCACTAGCAACAAACTTTGTTTCCACAATGCCTCCTTTTTCTCTCTCCGTGATGAAACAACAAATTGTTGATGGAGTGAAGTTTAGACCTTTTTTTGTGTGAGTTGAAGCTTGCTTCCTTCTCTTAATACTACCAAGTTAGTGTTATTTCTTCTCAATCATTGTTCTTGCCTTATTTTCATTGGCAGTGAATTTTGTTAGGGTTTAAGTTTGAGGATTTTTTATATGATGATTTACAAAATTCAATTAAAGGTCTAAAGAGGACATCTATGCAAAGAATTTGATATATGAACTCTCAAGAAGGCAATTTCTTATTCAAAGTGTAGTTTGGTTCTTAAGATAATTATTTAGGGATTTGATTAGTAATGTGACAATTTATTTTAATATTAAATTAGTGATAAATAAAATGTAAATAATCGAAATTATAAGTTTAGGTGTCCAACTTAAAATTTATCCTTATCTTAGGAATTTGAAGAAGGGATGAGAATGGGTAATTGGTGATTAAGATATAATTATGACGTTGGAATCTAATCGGTGAATTTAGGAAAGTTAAAAATATGTTGATCACATGAATGTTAGAAATTTCTAGAGCTATATACCTCATTATGAGTTGAATGATGAAATGAAAAATGAGATATTAAAAGTGAGCATTGACTATATTAATAGGTCTTTTGAGATTCTTCTGTAAGGGAGCCACAATTGAGGTAGTGGAACTTGTTGCATTAGCTTGATGTCAAGGTGAGTGGGTGATGCGTACTATATATATATTTTTATCTACATTGTGCTTTTTTGATAATTTTAGCCTATTAGTCTAGTATGGAGAACAAACCATGTTTATAAAATTTCCCCTCTCATTTGACACTAACAATATGTTTTTCTTCATGAGCATTGTTTATAAGGGGATGGACATATTTGATGTATTTATAAGATTTTATCTTTTCTGCAATTTGGTTAAAATATTGTATTATGAAACCTTGTCATCACCTTCACTTCAGATAATTTCATTTATGTGCAATTCTCTGAAAGGTTTCTGTTGTTAAATAATTAGAAGTACGATTTCTTATATCAAAATTCATTGTATGCACTTCTGTTTTAATTAGTTATTTGTGGATTGTGATTTCTAAGTATTTTCGAATCTCTGGTTTTGAATGTGAGAATATTTCAGTTAGCCCTTGGTGCACCTTGGAATCTCTCTAGCAGGGGCATTGTTAGCCCCGTGTGTCGGCCAAAACACGTTGTTTGGATCTATCTTTGTGAGCCGTGTTGCTCATGTCTCTATTTGTGAGCTTTGTTTCTTAAACTTATCCTGATTGGTTCTGTGGATCTGGTTTCCCAAACTGGTTTTTTATATATATATATATATAACTTGAGAAGATTTTGAGACTGTATTCCAATATGAAAAGGACTATTGATTCAGTTTTAAAGCTTATTTGTTATTATTATTTTATAACATATATATATACGCATTTTAGAATGTGAAATTTGATTTGAAAACTATTATTCAGTTAATTTCGAAAGCATGTATATTATAATTGTTCAAGATGTTTCTTTAATAGCTAGAACCGTGAAATATTTGTGAAAAACTCATCCCTACAGGTTTGTTCCCTTCTTGTTATGGTAGGTATTATCTACTCTGACTTGCAAAACTCACCCCTCCTCACTTCATTATTTTCAGATAAAGGTGTAGCTTCTGACCTACCTCCCACAACGAGTTCAGGTATTTGTATTCTTCGTGAGGCCACCTTTTTTCGTGGGTCTTAATCTAAGATATTCTCTCTTGGTAAATTTTTTACTCCAGATAGCTCCAATGATCACAGGCAGGTTCCTTAAATTTCTTTGTTGTATTTTTGCGTGATTATATATTGTTTTGATGGCCGAGAGCAGAGCTCTCCAATGGGAGTTCTGAATATGTTATGGGATATCGTTTAAATGAGAAATGTTCAATAATATTAGAAATTATATGCTTTTCGATTTTTGTGGTTTGGCTTTCCGGACAATAGGTCTTTCTTTTAGTTCGACGCCAGTCACTTCTTTAGTTTTTGCGGGGTGTGACAGAGTGGTATCTGAGGTCTAGGTTTCCCAGTGATCAATGAAGCAAAGTTTTCTTGGATGAGACCCCATCTATCGTTTTGAAACTCAGCCATAACTATAGATGAGGTAACATTGAAGACCTTATAGGATGTGGTCTCTACTTTCTTCAAGTCAACAGTTTTTCCAAGAGTCATTGGTCACGTTTTATTCCTTATGAGGAGTCTTTTTTTAAATGGTCATAGTTCGTTTTGCCAGTAAGGAATTAGAATATTGATTAGGTTAATTACCCCCACTGAGGATATCCTTTGTAGTAGAAGTTGTGTTAATTCACTCAATTGGATGGTGCTAAACTGAATGGATACTTTTGTGGGTGAAATTCGATTGCGATGGAAATAATGACACTTCTAAACCAAAACATTAATCCTTCTAAAATATGAATTTTTGCTATCGTCTAGAAGACTACAAGTTTGTACACGAATTGTCTTAATAAATGGAAGACCTTTGGATTTTAATATTAGTACATTGTCAAGGTGATTCAATCTCTTTGCTACTCAATTAGATTGGCCTTTGAGGTTCTAACTATTCATAATAACTTAGTCCAGGCAATTCAAGATGAAGGTTAGTTGCATAACTAATCTCTTTTAACTTAAGGAGGGACTTCATTAAAATCATTGGTTTTTTCCAAATACGTCATGAATAGGTAAAATGAAAATGAGTGGATTTATGACAAGTATTGTAGTTTAGAGAAGTACATGGACCAAAATATGTTTTCCGTTTAGTGAGAATAAAGTATAATCGACATAATAGAAGGTTGAGGGATGGTAGTATATACAACATTTCTCCTGTATGTATTTGTATTCTATTTATTTGTCACTTGACATATCAAATTACTAGAAGATAAATAACTTAATTATTACAAAGAACCTTGATTTGTTGTCCTTGTCCTATGAAATAGCTCTGCAAGTAATAGCCTCTAGTAGATCATGATCTACGTAAATGGTATATACCGCCAAGTTTAATGAATTGAATGAGATGACTTTCTTTTTTAAATTTTCTTCATGTGTGGTGTACTGAAGTTAAAGTGCAAACATGAATATGTGGTAAAAAGTGATTAAACACATGTAGGATTTCATATATATATATATATTTCGTTTTGCATTACGATAGCCCCATTTCAAACCTCTCTTTCTTTATTCTTCTCAGGTAGGATAAGTTACCAAAAATTCTAGTTGTGATGGGAAATTGAGTTAGGAATTTGTATTTTATGGGTTGATTGAATATTATGGGAAATCTTTCAATGGTTGCATGAAGGATTAATGAGTTGAAAAGAAAAAGAAGACGAGAGATTTTCATTATTAAATGCAAATGAACCATATTAGGAATGTGAGATGAGTATAGTAAATGTAATACCCGAGAAAATTTTCGAAATTTGAAATAAAATAAGAAGTGGAAGAAAAGGAAGTAGGAAATATTTTTGGGTATTTAATTTAGGACATAAAAGAAAATAAAAATCAAATTGGAAAGAGGAGGGATTAAATTGGGGATATTTCTCACCTCTTCTTTATTATAATAATAATTATAATTATTTAGTTATTTATTTATACAATTTTTTTTATTATTTTGTTATTCTTTAAGATGGGGATGCCGTGGGAGGGGTTGCTAGAACGAGAAAAAGAAAGAAAATAAAGAGAATAAAGAGGAAGAGAGGGATACGGGTTTAGAAAGAAAAGAAGAAGAAAGAAAGAGAGTGAAAGAAGAGCGAGAGGGAGAAGAGGCCTGGAAGAAGAAGAAGAAGAAGAAGAGTTGGGGTTCGCCGGAAAAGTGACCGGGGAGAGCTAGCTGACACCAGAAAAGGTCACCGGAGCCCGGGTACAACGTCTCCTGCACCTTCCACCAATCGAATCAAAGGTTGGTAACCCCAATTTCATTCGAAACCCTCAATTTTTCCATTTTTAGGGATTTCTTCGATCCACCTTCGATTGGATTGTTTCGAGGGTATATTCAGACCTAGGAAGTATTCTTGAACACTTAGTTGGGGTAGGAATCGAGACTATACCCTCGGGTTAGCCGAATTCGAATTTTGAAGGGTGTGGGGTTGAAATTCTAATTATTCCTAATTTGGGGAAATTGTTGAAAATTACGATTGAGCTTGGATTTGAGTAAATAGGCTTGGATTGGTATTATTGAAATTATATTGTTGTGATATTAGCTGAACAAGACCCGAGAAGAGCTGGCCCGAGGTTACTAAGGTGGAACCTTGACGTTAACGTGCTGGGTCCCTGCACGGATTGCCCAATTGCACTTTAAGGGTGATATTGAGGGCTCCAAACCTCTTCTTTTCAATCTTAAACACCATGGAATAATTCTAAATATGCTATCACGCATTAAGAGTTATGTTAAGTACCTGCTTGTTCCTCATGGATGGAAACTTGCGGAACAATGAAGTCCAAATTCAAATAATGGCAACTTTATTCCTTCGTAATTATTAGGAAACCTTAATTAGGATAATTTAAAAGTATAATGAGGTTAGTAACTTGAATCCAAGGCTCCAAAATCAATTTAAGGTGAGCGATAGTTGTATGGAACCAAGTGCGAAGCACTTGAGACTCTCATAGAAAAGAGAGAAGATGGATAAGACCAAGGACTCGATTCTTGGCGACGTCTAGATGCAGTTTTAGGCACGAGCATATCGTATGGATATGAATTGCATATAGTTTGAGATATTAACCACATGAATGCATTTGTTAGGGAACCACGACTCGTCCGGAGTACGAGTTACTCTAGGACAAGCACAAGGAAGCCGTCCAGGTGAGGGGTTTCCCATCCTTGCCTTATAAGGTTGATTGAGGATGTGGATATGTGGTTTGCCTACTTTCCTATTTGTAAGAATTATTTAGTGGTGAACATGCTATTGTTGTTCCTAAACTGTTATATATGAAAGTATTTGTATATGTCTGTTTGACTACAGGTAAAGAGGTACTAGATGGTATCCATGTGATGAGATGAGTTACGATGAACAGTACAAGCAAGGGGGTAAGTTGTTAATTGAGTCCAAGGTTTGGTTTACCGTATTAAATAGAAACTCATTAAAGAAATTGTATAGAAGTTGTTAGTGAACATCGACGTTTCATGGTAATTGAACTTAGGGAAGACCTTAGAGCTAGGTTATGATCTAACCAAGGGTTTGGGGACAATATGAGGATTAATAAGATCTCATAATTGATTAGTGAGTCGTAGGGATGTTCACACTACCTAGGTAAAGTCACTTTAGGATAGTAATAGAGTCAGGATCCTAGCTGAAAGCTTGGGAAGAGAAACAAGTTAAAAGAAATTTGCCTGTTGAGGCCATTGCCCTAGCCTGGCACAAGGGTCAGTTAAAGATTAAAAGAAATTTGCCCGTTGAGGCCATTGCCCTAGCCTGGCACTAGGGCCAGTTAAAGATTAAAAGATTTGCCCGTTGAGGCCATTGCCATAGCCTGGCACTAGGGTCAGTTAAAGATTAACAAGAAATTGCCCTTTGAGGCCATTGGCCTAGCCTGACAGTAGGGTCAGTTAAGTGATTTATAGTTTTCAAATGATATGTTAAAAGTGATTGCTTGTTTATGAGAAGCATGATAGAAAGGCATGATCCGTAGGTTTATCTTTGATTTTAATGTTATATTCATATTGACTGATCGTAATATAACATTTGATAAACTGGATTTTCATCCGCATGTGATTGTGGGTGTTCCCCTTTGCCCAGCTGTAGTGGTACCCGCCGCTACGCCGAGGATGGGAAGCTTCTCACTGAGTCTGTTTGACTCACTCCCTCTGCTTCAAAGTTTCAGTTACAAGGATCGGGGAGGCATCGACGTCCGGACAGTGATACAGACATCAGACCATCCTTGCGCACTTGTTCGCGTGGGTGGACACCTTTTGGTTATTTTGATTCTTTTGGTTGTACATATTATAAGTTGTAAGGGTTGTGTATATATTTATAGCTTTCGATATGTACTTACTTTGGACTTATCGGCTTCACATGTACTTAAAGACAAGGTCCAGTTTAGGGGAAAACAAGGATATATGTATGAGTTTATAAACTTCTACATGTGAATATCATAGATCGTACGCATTGAGGCGTATGGTCAATATGATATGGATATATATATTATGTGTGCTTGCTGCATGTGAATAGGATAGATCGTAGGTATTGAGACGTGCGGTCAATATGATATGAATATTTATATTATGAGTGTTGATATATATCTATACACTGGACTGCGCTGAAGCGGTATTGAGCGAACCGTGGATTGCAGGTTAATTAGGCCACCAGTGAGGTGTGGCAACTATTATGATATATATAAGGGTTACGGGTTTAGAGGTTAAAATCTATTCCCGTGCCGGTCACGTACTCCCGAATTGGGGTCGTGACAGTGAAGATTGTAGTATGCCAAAGGATAAAGAGAAATGACGAAGATTGCTCTGTATTTAGTTTCCTTCATCTGAAACAGAGTAGAAACACTTATGTCAAATCTTAGTGGGTGCTAGGTGGGAATATGAACATGAAAAGAATAGAAATCTATGGGAGGATTTCACTTCTATAATAGAAACGTGAAATCTGTATTGTAGACGAGAGCATGAGAAAATATTTACATACGTGTATGCATAAGGATATAAAATCCAAAAAATTGCAAAAAAATAAAATGAAATAAAAATTAACGAGAGGGCCACTACAAAATGTTGTTTGGAAATTCTTATATGTCAATGGCCACAAAAGTAGTTAGGGAACCAATAGTTAGAAATAAAACATAAGGGGGTGCAAATTTAACGATGGAAAGTATTAGGGAAAACCCGAAACCCAAAACCCGAAACCCTAAACCGTAAACCCAAAATCCAAAACATAAACTATAAACCCTAAACCATAAACCCTAAATCCTAAACCCTAAACCCTAAACACCAAACACTAAACACTAAACTATGTTCCTCAAACCCTAGACCCTAAACCACAAATCCCAAAACCCCAAAATTGAAACTATAAATTGAAAACCCTAATCCCAAAACCGAAAACTGAAAACTGAAAATCGAAAACCCCAAACCGCAAACCCTAAACCCCAAACCATAAAAACCAAACCCCAATCCATAAACGTTAAATTATAATCCTTAAACTGTAAATCCTAAATCGTATCCTAAACCCTAAACCCAAAACCCAAACCCCGAACACTAAACCTTAAACCCTTACCTTTAAACCATAAACCAAAAACTAAAAACCCTAAACCCTAATCTCAAAATCATAAACCTCAAACCCTAATCCCTAAACCATAAATCAAAATCCCTAAACCCTAAGCCATAAACCCAAAATTGTAAAGCCTAAACCGTAAACTTTAAACCATAAACCGAAAACCTAAGCCATAAACCCTAAACTCTAAATCCCAAACCTTAAAACCAAAACCCTAAACTCTAAATCTTACAACCCAAACCCTAAACCCTAAACCATGAAACCAAAATCCTAAACCCTAAACCATAAACCCAAAACGCAAAACCCAAAACCCTAAAGCCTAAGGCCTAAACCCTAAACCATAAACCCAAAACTCTAAACCCTAAAACCTAACCCCAAACCACAAACCCTAATCTCTAAATTCCAAAACTTAAACAATAAACGTTAAACCCCAAACCCCAAACCCTAATCCCTAAACACCAAACCCTAATCCCTAAATCATAAACCTTAAACCCTAAACTACAAACCTTAAACCCAAAATTCAAAACCCTAAACCCTGAATTGCAAATTGCAAACCCTAAACCCAAAACTCTAATCCCTAAATTTAAAGCCCTAAACCCTAAACCATAAATCTTAAACCCTACACCCTAAATCCCAAACCCTAAACATTCAATACTAAAACTTAAACCTCAAACCATAAACCCTAAACCCTAAATCCTAAACCCTTAATCCCAATCACTAAAACCCTAAACCCCAAACCCTAAAACCCAAACACTAAACCTAAAACACTGAACTACAAAGCCCAAACACTAAACGCGAAACCCCAAACCCCAAAACTTGAGACCCTAAACCCTAAACCCAAAACTGTATTTAGTAAACCCTAAACCCGAAACCCGAGACTCCAAACTTTAAACCTTAAGCCCTAAATCCAAAACCTTAAACCCTATATCCTAAATCTAATATCCTAAACCCCAAACCCCAAACACTGAACCCTAAATCCTAAACCTTGAACACTAAATCCTAAAACTAAATCTTAAACCTTAAACCATAAACCCAAAACCGAAAACCCTAAATCCCATAACCTAAACTCTAAACCTAAAACCTTAAATCCTAAACCCTAAACCCTTAATCCTAAATCATAAACCCAAAACCCTAAACCAAAAACAAAAATCGCTGAACCCTGAACCGTAAACCGCAAACCCTAAACTTTGAACCCTTAATCCTAAATCCCAAAGCCTAAACCCTAAACCCGAAATCCTAAACACGAAACACCAATCCCTAAACCCTATACTCTAAACTTTGAACTCCAATCCCCAAAACTTAAACCCTAAACACCAAACCCAAAACCCAAAACCCTGAACTCCAAACCCAAAACCGAAATCCTAAACTCCAAACCCAAATCCCTAAACCCTAAACCCTAAACCCTGAACTCAAAACCCTAAGCCCTTACCCCAATCCGAAATCCTAACCCAAAACCCCAAATCCCAAATCCCAAACAGTAAAACCTCAACCCTAAACCTTAAACTCAAAACTGTAAACCCTAAACCCCAAACCCTATAACATATACTCGAAACCCCAAACCCTAAACCCTGAATCCTAAACCCCAACCTCCAAGCCTGAAACCCTAAACCCTAAACCAAAAACCTAATTCCCTAAACCTAGCACCCTAAACCCTAAACCTAAACCCAAAACCCAAAATCCTAAACCTCGAACCCGAAACCCTAAACACCAAATCCAAAAGCCTAAACACTAAACCCTAAACCATAAACCATAAACTGAAAACCCTAAACCATAAATCTCAAACACTAAATCCCCAAACCCTAGCCGAAAAACCTAAACCCCAAATCTAAAACTCTAAATTCCAAACCCTAAACCCTACATCCTAAAACCTTCAACATAAAACCCGAAACCCTAAACCTTAAACCGTAAACATAAAACTCTAAACCTTAAATTCGAAGCCCTAAACCTTAAACCCGAAACCATAAACCTAAAACCTAAAACCCTAAACCCTAAACCATAAACCATAAACCATAAACCATAAACCAAAAACCCAAATCCCAAAACCCGGAAACCTAAACCCTAAACCCTAAACCTAAACATTAAACCCTAATCCTAAAACCCTAAATCCTTAACCCTAAAGCCTAACCCCTAAGTCCTAACCCCTAAACCCTAAACACCAAACCTTAAACACTGAACTCCGTTCTTCAAACCCTAGACCCTAAACCCCAAACCCGAAATCCGAAATTGTAAATTGTAAACTCTAAACCCTAAAACCCAAACCCTAAACATTAACCCCTAAACCAAAAACTCCAAACCCTAAAACCTAAACCCAAAACCCTAAACCCAAAACCCTAAATCATAATCCCTAAACCTTACATTTGAAATCGTAATTCCTAAACCCTAAACCACAAATCCGAAACCCTGAACACTAAACACTAAACCCATAGCTTAAAAGATAAACCGAAAACTAAAAACCCTAACCCCTAAATCACAAACCCCAAACCATAAAGAAAACCATAAACCCTAAGCCATAAACCCAAAACCCTTTACCCTAAAGCTTAAACCCTAAACTTTAAACCATAAACCTAAAACCTAATCCCTAAACCCTAAACCAGAAATCAAAAACCCTAAACCCTAAACCCTAAACCATAAATCCCAAACCCCAAACCCTAAACCCTCAGCCCTAAACCATAAAACCAATACCCTAAACCCTAAACCACAAGCCCAAAATCCTAAACCCTAAACAATAAACCCTAAACTGTAAATCATAAACCCAAAACTCTAAACCCAAAACCCTAACCCCTAAACTTTAAACCCTATACCCCAAACCCTAAACACTAAATGTTAAACCCCCACTACAAACCCCAAACCCCAAACCCTAAACATGAACCCTAATCACTAAATCATAAACCCTAAACCCTAAACCCTAAACCCTAAACTCGAAATCATAAACCCTAAACCCAAAATCCTAAATTGCAAACCCCAAACTCTAAACCCAAAACCTAAAACTCTAATCCGTAAATTAAAAATCCTAAACCCTAACATTTAAACCTAAAATCAAAAACCCTAAACCCAAAATCATAAACTGAAAACTCTAAACCCTAAACATTAAACCCAAAACCCCAAACCCTAAACCCTAAACGATAAACCCTAAACCCCAAATTCCCAATCCTAAACACTAAATGTAAAACCCCAAAACCCAAACCCCAAACCCCAAACCCTAAACCCTAAACCATAAACACGAATCCATAATCCCTAAATCATAAACCCTAAACCCTAAACCCGAAACTTTAAACATAAACCCTAAACCCAAAATCAAAAACCCTAAAATGCAAACCCCAATCCTTAAACCCAAAACCCAAAACTCTAATCCTTAAATTAAAAATCCTAAACCCTAACCCTAAATCATAAACCTAAAACTCTAAACCCTAAACCCTAAACTCTAAACCTTAAACCCTAAACTTTAAACCCTAAACCCTAAACCCCAAAGCTTAAATTCCAAACCCTAAACACTAAACGTTAAACCTCAAACCCCAAACCCCAAACCCTAAACAAGAAACCCTAATCCCTAAATCATAAACCCGAAACCATCAACTTGAAACTTTAAACAGTAAACCCTAAACCCAAAATCGAAAACCCTAAACTGCAAACCCTAAACCCAAAACCGAAAATTTGAATCCCTAAATTTAAAATGCTAAACCCTAAACCATAAATCTTAAATCCTAAACCCTAAATCCCAAACTCTAAACATTAAACACTAAAACCTAAACCTTAAACAATAAACCCTTAATCTCAAACACTAAAGCCAAAACCCCAAACCCTAAACCTTGAAGTCCAATCCTAAACCTTTACCCCAATCTCAAACCCTAAACCCTTAACCCCAAACCGTAAACCTTAAACACAAAGCGAAAACCCTAAACCCAAAACCCAAAACTATAAACAGTTAACCCGAAACCGAATGCATCAAAACCCGAAACCCAAAACTTTAAACCCTAAATCCAAAACCCTAAACACTCAAACCTAAATCCTATACTCAAAACCCTAAACCTTAAACTTTAAACCATAAACCTTAAACCTAAAACCCTAAAACAGAAATCTTAATCCCAAAACAGTAAATCCCAAAACTTAAACATTGAATCCAAAACCGTAAAACCTCAACCCTAAACCCTAAATCATAAACCCATAACCATAAACCCTAAATCCCAAACCCTAAACACTGAAACATAAACCCTAAAACCTCAACCCTAAACCCTAAACCATAAACCCATAACCCTAAACTGTAACTCCGAAACCCTAAACCCTAAACACTAAACCCTAAACCCAAAACCCTAAACCATAAATCCAAAACCCTAAACCCAAACCCTAAACCCCTACCCCTAAACACTAAACTGTATACTGTAAAACCAAAACCCTAAACCTTAAACTGGAAAGCCTAAAGCCTAAACCCTAATCCTTAAACCCTAAACCCAAAATCGTAAACTGTAAACCCTAAACCAGAAACCCAAAACTCTAAACCCTAAACCCTAAACCCCAAACCCTAAACCCTGAACACTAAACGTTAAACCCTAAACCCCAAACCCTAAACCCTAAACACGAAACACTAATCCCTAAATTGTAAACCTTAAACTCTAAACTCGAAACATTAAACAGTAAACCCTAAACCCCAAACCCTAAACCCAAAATCCAAAACCCTAAACCCTAAACTGCAAACCTTAAACCCTAAACTCTAATTCCTAACATAAAAACCCTAAACCCTAAACGCTAAACCCTAAACCCTAAACCCTAAATCCCAAACCCTAAACATTAACACTAAAACCTAAACCTTAAAACATAAACCTTAAACTCTAAACCCTTAATCCCAAACCCTAAAATGCTAAACCCCAAACCCTAAACCTTGAACTCTAAACTTAAACCCTTAACCCAATCTCAGACCCTAAAACATTCACCCCAAACTGTAAACCATAAACCCAAAACCTTAAACCCCAAAGCGTAAACCCTAAACCCAAAACCCCGAAACTGTAAACTGTAAACCCTAAACCCTAAACCCAATGCATCTTAACCCACAACCCTAAACCATAAACCCAAAACCTAAACCCTAAACCCTTAACAATAAATCAAAAAACCAAAACCCTAAACGTTAAACCCTAAACCCAAAACCCTAATCCCAAACCCTATACAATAAACCATTAAACCAAAACCATAAACCAAAAACCCCAAACTGTAAAGCCTAAGGCCTAAACCCTAATCTTTAAACCCTAAACCTTAACAAGAAACCCTAAACCCTAAATAATAAATACAAAACTCTAAACCCTAAACCCTACACCTTAAACTTTAAATGCTAAACCCCAAACCCTAAACCCTAAATTCCAAGCCCTAAACACTAAACGTTAAACCCCAGACCATAAATCGTAAACCCTAAACCCAAACCCCAAACCTGGAAATGCTAAACACTAAATCCTAATCCCTAAATCATAAACCCTAAACCCTAAACACGAAATGTTAAACAGTGAACCCTAAACCCAAAATCCAAAACCCTAAACCCTAAATTGCAAACCACAAACCCTGAACCCTAAACCCTAAAACCAAAACTCTAATACCTAAATTTCAAACCCTAAACCCCAAACACTAAACTCTAAACCCTAAACCATAAATCTTAAACTCTAAACCCTAAATCCCAAACCTGAAACATTAAACACTAAAACCAAAACCCCAAACCCTAAAGCCCTAAACTCCAAACCTAAACCCTTACCCCAATCTCAAACCCTAAACCCTTAACCCCAAACTGTCAATCGTAAACCTTAAACCTTAAACCCCAAAGCGTAAACCCTAAACCCAAAACCTGAAACTGTAAACTGTAAATGCTAAACCCAAAACCCAATACATCTAAACCCCAAACACCAAACCCTAAATCCTAAACCCCAAACTCTAAACCCTAAATCCTATACTAAAAACCCTAAACTTTAAAACCCTAAACCTTAAACTCTAAACCATAAACCCTAAACTTAAAACCGTAATCCCTAAACAGTAAATCCCAAACCATAAACACTTAACCCTAATCCCTAAAACCTCAACCCTAAACCCTAAACTCTAAACCATAAACCCTAAACCCCAAATCCTAAATCCCAAACTCTAAACTTCCAATCGTAAACCCCTAACCCTATACCCTAAACTCTAAACCATAATCCCAAAATCGAAAACCCTAAAGCCTAAGGTCTAATCCTTAATCTTTAAACCCTAAACCAAAAATTGTAAACCCTAAACCCTAAACCATAAACAAAAAACTCTACATGATAAACCATAAACCCTAAATTCCAAACACTAAACACTAAACACGAAACCCTAATCCCTAAATCATAAACCCTAAAGCCTAAACTCGAAACATTAAATGGTAAACGGTAAACCTCAAACCCTAAACCCAAAATCCAAAACCCTAAACCATAATCTGCAAACCCCAAACCCCATACCCTAAACCCTAAATCTAATCCCAAAATTTAAAACCCTAAACCATAAATCTCAATGACTAAACCCTAAATCCCAAACCCTAAACATTAAACACTAAAACCTAAACCTTAAACCACAAACCCTAAACCCTCAATCCCAAACCCTAAACCTTGAACTCCAAACCTAAACCCTTACCCCAATCTCAATCCCTAAACCCTTAACCCCAAACCGTAAACGGTAAACCATAAACCTTAAACCCTAAAGCGTAAACCCTAAACCCAAAACTCGAAACTGTTACCTTTAAACCCTAAATCCTAAACCCAATGCATCTAAACCCCAAACCCCAAACCCTAAACCCTAAACCCTAAACTCTCAACCCTAAATCCTATACTCCAAAACCCAAAACGTCAAAACCCATAACCTTGACCTCTAAACCCTAAACCACAAATCCTTATCCCTAAACAGTAAATCCCAAACCCTAAACCCTAAACCCTCAATCCTAAACCCTAAACCATAAACCAAAAACCTTAAACCCTAAATCCCAAACCCTAAACACCAAACCCTAAACCCTAAACCTTGATCAGTAAACCTAAACCCTTACCCCAATCTAAAACCCTAAACCCTTAAACCCAAAGCGTAAACCCTAAACCTTAAACCCCAAAGCGTAAACCCTAAATCCAAAACCCGAAAATGTAAACTGTAAACCCTAAACCCAATGCATCTAAACTGCAAACCCCAAACCCTAAACCCTAAATCCTAAACCCCAAACTATAAACCCTAAATCCTATACTCAAAACCCAAAACTTTAAACCCTAAACCCTAAACCCTAGACCCTAGACCTAAAACCCTAAAACACAAAACCTAATCCCTAAACTGTAAATCCCAAACCCTAAACCCTAAGCCTGAAACCCCAAACCCTAAACCCTAAACCCCAAATCCCAACCCCTAAACCCTAAACCCTAAACCCTAAACCCAAAATCCTAAACCCCAAACCCTAAACTCTAAACCCTAAAACCCTAACCCTAAACCCAAAACCAAAAAGCCTAATCCCTAAATCCCAAACCCTATACAATAAACTTTGAACCTTAAACAACAAACCCAAAACCCAAAACTCTAACCCTTAAACCTCAAACCTTGAATCACAAACCCCAAATCCTAATTGCAAAAAACCCTAAACCCTAAATCTCAAACCCTGAACACTAAACTATAAACCCCAAACCTTAAACCCTAAAGCCTAAACCCTAAACTGTAAACCCGAATCTGTAAACTGTAAAACCTAAACATCAAACCGTAAACCCCAAACCCCAAACTCTTAACGCTAAACCCTCAATTGTAAAGCCTAAACCCTAAACCATAAATGCTAAACCACAAACCATAAACCCTATACCATAAATCCCAAATCCCAAACCCTCATCCTAAATCCTAAACCCCAAACTCTTAACCCAAATCCGAAACCCAAAACACAATACCCCAAAACCCTAAACACTAACCCCTAAACCTAAAACTCTAAACCCTCAATCTGAAACTCCAAACCCTAATCCCTAAACTCTAAAACCTAAAAGCTAACGTTTAAACCCTAAACCCTAAATGTGAAAACCTAAATCCTAAACACCAAACAGTAAACCCTAAACCCCAAACCCTAAATCCAAAACCTTAAACCCCAAACCCCAAACCCTAAATCCTAAACCCCAAACCCTGAACCCTGAACCCTAAACCGTAAACAATTAATCCCAAACCCTAAACCATAAACCCCGAATTCCAATTGCCAAAACCTAAACCTTGAACCCCAAACCCCAAAACCCAAAACTGAACACCCTAAATCCTAAACTCGAAACTGTTATCTGTAAACCCCAAACCCCAAACCCCAAACCCTAAACCCTAAACCCTAAACCCCAAACCCTAAATCCGAAATCAAAAATAGGAAATTGAAAACTGTAAACTATAAACCCTAAACCCTGAAACATAAACATTAAACCCTGAAACCCACACCATAAAGCCAAAACACTAAACCCTAAATCCCAAACTCCAAACATTAAACCCTAAACATAAAATATCGAAGCCCTAAACATAAAATCCGCAACCATCAATCCTAAACACCAAACCCTAAACCCTAGACCCTAAATGGAAAATCCCAAACCCTAAATAGCAAGGCCTAACCTCTATACCCTACACTCCAAAGCCCAAACCTTAAACCATAAACCCTAAATCTTAAAACCCAAACCCTAAATCCAAAACCCCAAACCTTAAACCCAAAACTTTATACCCCAAACCCTATACCCTAAACTCTAAGCACCAAACCCTAAACACAAAACCCTAAATCTTGAAGTCCAATCCCCAAACCCTAAAACCTAAACCTCGAAACCAGAAACCTTAAATCTGACACTGTAAACCATAAACCTTAAACCCCAAACCCTAAACCATTAAATCCCAAACACCAAAACCTAAACTCTAAACCCTAAATCCGAAACCCTAAACCTTAAACCCTAAACCCTAAACCCTATTTCCTAATTTTAAAACCCTATACTCTAAACCCTAAACCCTAAACCCTAAACCTTAAACCCTAAACACTTAATACCAAGCCCTAAATCCTAAACCCTAAACAATAAACAGAAAAACCTAATCCCTAAATCCCAAACCCTAAACCCGAAACACAAAACCTAAAACACTAAACTCCAAAGCCGAAACCCTAGACGCGAAACCCCAAGCCCCAAAACTCGAAACCCTAAACCCGAAACCCGAAACTGTAAACCCAAAACCCGATACCTCGAACCCCAAACCTTAAACCTTAAACCCTAAACCAAAAAACCTAAACCCTAAATCCAAAACCCAAACCCCCAAACGCTAAATCCTACATCAAAATCCCCAAAACCAAAGACCTAAACCATAAATCCCAAACCCTGAACACTAAACCCTAAAGCCTAAACCCTAAACCTAAAACCCTAAACCATAAATTCAAAACCTAAAACCATAAATCCGAAACCCAAAACCCTAAATGCCAACTCTAAACCCTAAGCGATAAACCTTAAATCCAAAACCCTAAACCCTATATCACAAACCCTAAACAGTAAACCCTAAAACATAAACCCAAAAACAATAAATCGTAAAACCTAAAACCGAAACACAAAACTCGAACCACAAAACCCTAATACCTAAACCCCAAACACGAAACCCCAATTGCCAAACCCTAAACCCTAAATCGTAAATTTTAAACCTACTACGTAAACCCTAAGCCTTAAACCCAAAACCCTATAATCTAAATCTTAAACCCCAAACCCTGAACCATAAATCCCAACCCTAAACACTAAACCCTAAACCCAAAACCATCAGCCCTAAACCCTACACCTTAAACCCTAAGTCTTAAACCCTAAACCCAGAACCCTAAACGCAAAACACTAAAGCCAAAACCCAAAACGCTAAACCCAAAATCCTTAACCACAAACACTATCCCCTGAAGCCTAATCCCTAAATTAGAAACTGTAAACCGTAAAACCGAAATCCTACACCCTAACCCCAAAGCCCTAAACTCTAAACCCTAAACCATAAACTTCAAACCCTAAACCCTAAATCCCAAATCCAAAACCCTAAATCCTAAACCCTAAACCCAAAACACTGAACCCTAAATCCCAAACCCTTAACCTTAAACCATAAATCACCCTAAACCCTAAATCCCAAACCATAAATCCTAAACTGCTAATCTTAAACCCTAAACACTAAATCACAAACTCTAAACCCAAAACATAAAACCCTACACTTTAAACCATAAGCCCTAAACCCTAAACCATAAACTTTAAACCCTAAACCCTAAGCCCTAAACCTGAAACACTATACCCTAAACCCTAAACCCTAAACCCTATATCCCAAACCCTAAACACTGAACTTAAATCCCCAAACCCAAACCCTTAACCCTAAACCCCAAGCCGTAAACACCAAACCCTAAACCCTAAACCAAGAAGTCTAAACTCTAAACCCAAAATCCTAAACCCTAAACCTGAAACTGCAAATTGTTAACCCGAAACCTAAAACCCAAAACCATTAACCCCAAACCCTAAACCCAAATTCCTAAACCTTAAATCCTAAACCCTAAACAGGAAACCCAGAACCCTAATCCATATATTTGAAACCTTAAATCCCAAATCCTAAACCCTAAACCCTAAATCACAAATCCTAAATTTTAAATCCTAAACCCTAAATCCTAAATCCTAAATTTGAAACCCTAGGCACTAAACCCTATACCCTAAACCTTAAACCCAAAACCCTAAATCCCAAACCCAAAATGCTAAACCCTAAATCCCAAACCCTAACCACTAAACCCTTAACCATAAACTCGAAATTGTAAAATGTAAACCTTAAACCCCTAACCTTAAATCCTAAACCCAAAATCGTAATTCCAAAATTTGAAACCATAAGCACTAAACCCTAAAACCCAAACCATAAACCCAAAGCCCTAAACCCTAAAACCTAAACCCAAAACTGTAAACCCTAAACCCAAAACCGTAAATCTTGAACCCTAAACCCCAAATCCTATACCTGAAAGTCTAAGCCTTAAACCGTCAATCCTTAATCCTAAATCGTAAACCCAAAATTCTAAACCTTAAATCCTAAACCCTAAACACTAAACCCAAAGGCCTAAACCTTAAACCATAAAATAAAAACCCCAAACCCTATACCCTATTCCCCAAACCCTAAATCACAAAACCTAAACCCTATACCACAAACCCTAAACCTTAAATAACAAACCCCAAACCTTAATACCTAACCCCTAAACCCAAAACCCTATTCCCTAAACCTTAAACCTTAAACCTAAACCATAAACGTTAAACCCGAAACCCTAAATCCCAAACCCTAAACACTAAACCCTAAACTATAAACTCGAAACTGTAAACTTTAAATCTTAAACCGCAAACCATAAACACTAAAGCCCAAACCTTAAACCCTAAAGCCAAATCCCAAAACACTAATTGCTAAACCCTAAATCGTAAACTGTAAATCCCAAACCCTAAACCATATACTCTTAACCCTAATCGCTCAACCCAAAACCCTAAATTCTAACACTTAAACCCCAAACCCTAGACCCTAAATCTGAAACCCAAAAGACTAAACCCTAAAGCCTGAACTCTAACCCATAAAGCCAAAATCCAAAACCCTAAACCATAAACTCTAAATCCTAAACCCTAAACACTAATCGCTAAACCCTAAATCCTATTTCAAAAACCCCAAAAAGTGAATCGTAAAATATAAACCCCGAACCCTAAACCGTAAACCCTAAACCATAAACCCAAAACCCTAAACCCTAAATCCAAAACCCGAAACTCTAAGCCTTAAACCCTAAATCCATAATCCTAAACAGTAAACACTAAACCCAAAAGCCTAAATCTTAAACCAAAAAATAAAAAACCCAAATCCTAAACCCTATACCCCAAACCCTAAATAACAAAACCTAAACACTAAACGCTAATGCTTAAACCCAAACCCCTAAACCCTAAACCCAAAATCCAAAACTGTAAACCTTAAAACATAAACCCTAAATTCTAAACCTTAAACATTAAACCCTATACCCAAAACAGTAAACCCTAAACCCTAAACCTTAAATCATAAACCCGAAACCCTAAACCCTAATCCCTAAATTTGAAATCTGAAACACTAAACCCTATACCCTAAACCTTAAACCCTAAACCTTAAATCCCCAACCCTAAACCATATACCCCAAACCCTAAATCCTAAACCCTAAAATCTAAACCCTGAACCATAAAGTCAAAAATGTAAACTGTAAATCCTAAACCCCAAACCATACTCGAAACCCCAATCGCGAAACCCTAAACCCTAAAGAGTAAATCTAAAACACTAAATGTAAATCCTAAACCCTATACCCTAAACCACAATCTATAAACCCAAAATCCTAATCTCAAAGTCCTATGCCCGAAACCCTAAACCCCAAACCTGAAACCCCAATCGCTAAACCCTAAACCTTTAACTGTAAATTCCAAACCCTAAATGTAAATCCTAAACCCTATACCCCAAACACTAATCCCTAAACGCAAAACCCTAAACTCTATATCCTAAGCCCCAAACCATAAACCATAAACCGCAAAACCCAAACCAGACACCCTAAAACCCAAAGCCCAAAGCCCAAACCCTAAACCTTAAACCCTAAATCCCAAACCTCAAACCCTAAAACTTGAACCCAAAACCCTAAATCCTAAATCCTAAACCCTAAACCATAAACCCAAAACCCTAAAAATATAACCCCAAACCCTAAAGCCTAAACTGTAAACCCTAAATACCAAACTCTAATTAATAAACCTTCAACCTAAGTTGCAAACCCCAAACCCTAAATCCGAAACCCCAAATAGCCAAACACAAAACACTAACCCCTGAACCCCATTCCCTAAACACTAAACCCTTAAGCCTAATTTCCAAAACATAAACAATAAACCCTAAAGCATTTAGTTAAAACTATAAAGCCTAAACACCGAACCCTAAACCCTGTACTCCAAACACTAAACCCTGAACTGCAAACCCTAAGCCCTTAGCTCAATCCCAAACCATAAACCATAAACCCCAAACCCGAATTGCTAAAACCTAAACCCTAAAATGTAAATCCCATACGATAAACGTAAACACTAAGCCCTATTCCTTAAACCCTCAATGCTAAACCCAAAACCCTAAACTCTAAATACTAATCTCAGAACCTTAAACACTAAATGAAACCCTAAAGCTTAAACCCTAAACCCAAAACCTTACACCCTAAGCCAAAATACCAAACCCCTCAACCATAAACCCTGAACCATGAACCTTGAATCATAAACCCTAAACACTTAGCCCTAAACCCATAACCCTTAACCCTAAACCAAAACCTGAAACTGTAAATTGTAAACCGTAAACCGTAAACCCAAAACCTTAAACCTCAAACCCTACACACTAAATCCGAAACTGTAAACCCTAAATTCCAAACGCGAAACCTTAAATACTCAATCCTAAATTGTAAACCCCAAACCCTAAACCTTAAATCCCAAATCGCAAACACTAAACCCAAAAGCCTAAACCTTAAACCATAAACTCAAAACCCTAAGCACTAAACCCTAGACCTCAATTCCTAAATCACAAACCATAAACCCTATACCACAAACACTAAACCCTACACTAAAAAACCAAAATCGTAAACCCTAAACCGTAAACCCTAAACACTAAACCATAAACCCCAAAATGCAAACCCTAAACCCTAAACCCCAAACCTCAAACCCCAAATTCAAAACGCTAAACCCTAAACACCAAAACATAAATCCAAAACTCTAACCCCTAAACCCTAAACCCCGAACCACAAACCATAAACCTTAAAGCCTAAAACCAAAACCCTAAACCTTAAATCCAATACCCCAAACTATAAATCCTAAACCCTAAACATTAATCCCTAAACCCTAAATCAAAAACCTGAAACTGTAAAATGTAAAACGTAAACCCCAAACCCTAAACCCTAAACCCAAAATCCCAAACCCTAAGCACTAAATCCTATACCCTAAATCCTAAACCTTACACTTAAAATCCAAAACCCTAAACCCTAAAGCCAAAACTCAAAACCATATATCCCAAGCCCTTAACACTAACGCCCAAACCCTAAACCCTAAACCATAAACCCAAGACCTTAAATCCTAAACCCCAAATCCCTAACCCTAAACCCTAAACCCTGAACGTCAAACCCTAGGCCCTTACCCCAATCAAAAAACCTTAAGCCCTAAACCCTAAAATGTAAACACTAAATCCTAAACCCTAAAGCCCAAACCCTAAACCCGAAAGTGTACACTGTAAACCCTAAAACCCAAACCCGAAACCCTAAACACTAAACTACAATCCCTCAACCCAAAATCTTAAACCCAAAACCCTAAACCCTACACCTTAAACCCTAAACCAAAATACCAAAACCATAAACCTTAAACCTTGAACCACAAACTCTGAATCCTAAACCCTAAACACTAAATCCATAACTGTAAACCTTTAACAAAAACCTGAAACGGTAAACTATAAACCAAAAACCTTAAACCCTAAAACATAAACCTCAAACCCTTAACCCTAAGTCCCAAACCCTAAACGTGAAATCGTAAGCCCTAAACCCAAAATCCTTGATCCTAAACCGTAAACCCAAAACCCTAAACACTAAACCCAGGAGCATAAACCTTGAACCATAAATTCAAAACCCCAAACTCTAAACCCTAGACCCCAAACCCTAAATCACAAAACCTAAACCCTATAACAAAAACCGAAAACCTTAATAAAACATCCCAAAATTTGAAAACCCAACTTTTACCAAAAGTCTAACTGTTGACTTTTTCAAAAAGTGTTGACTTTTCTTTAACATGGTTGACTTATTGATTTCTGAGTGTTTGAATGTGTTTGCATTTGTTTTTGCTTGTAAATAAGACTATAAAACCCTAAGTAGAGGCCAAGAGGCCCAAAAGTCAGAGGAAAATGAACAGAGGAACCCTAACCCTAACCCTGGGGACTAAATTTAAAGGGAAAACTTAGTTTTTAATCTTTTTCTTTAGTGAGTTAAATAGGGTATAAAAGCCCTATTTAACCCTAGAAAAATACCCTAAGACACTCTAGAGATACCCTAAGACTTAGCTAAGGGACCCCAACCTCAAGAAAGGTCCTAAAAGGACACATTTTCTCAAGTACAAATTCAGGACTAAAAAGAAAGAACTGAAAAATTGCAGTTAAAGCCCTTTAGCTTACTTAAGGCCTAAGGAAGCTCAATTTAACCACTTAGAGGCACCGTAAACTACCCTACAAAGTGCTAGCCATGAAATTAAATAAAAAAACAAACATAATTAGGTAGGTTAAATATTTTAAAAATATAGACAAATAGGAAATTTATCCCAAATTAATCCCTTTTAATGTTTTTAAGAACTTGTACTGAATTTACTATTTTTAAAGCCAAGTAAATACCCAATTAAGGTGGTTATAGTTGCCAACAACTTGAGAAAACCGAAAGCAAGGAGAAAGTGACCAGAAATAAGATTTAAATGCCAAGACCCATCATCTTATGACACAAATTAAACAACCCCTTAAGCCTCACTCACTAGTACACCTAGACTAAGTCTACCCGAGGCCTAAGTGCCTAATTACCCACCTAAACAAACCCTTAAGCTGCCAGCACACCTCCATTTGGTGTCCTAATACTAACCCACAAGCCCCAACAATTAAACACCTCACCCCACTCATCATTGTAACTTCACATGGCTCTGAGTG
This sequence comes from Senna tora, assembly GCA_014851425.1. Taxonomy (NCBI): domain Eukaryota; kingdom Viridiplantae; phylum Streptophyta; class Magnoliopsida; order Fabales; family Fabaceae; genus Senna; species Senna tora. The sequence continues at coordinate 71,091 of JAAIUW010000040.1, read as the reverse complement.
CCATATAAAGAATGGAACTGAGAGGGAGAGGTACACCAGCAAGAGAACTGAAAAGCAAAGCTGAGAGTAAGTGAGTTGAGGGTTCAGGAAGAGGGCTGGAGTTGTGGAGGAGCTGGAGGTTCGAAAATTAGCAGCTGGAGGTAGATAGAGAAGCATAAATGAACACATACACTCACACCCAGAATTTTGTTGTTCTTGCATCAAGTTACTCAAGCTGTCAAGAGGTTCAAATCCGTGATTCTTCTTCTGAAAATCAAGGTAACGCAGTGTTACCCTTCCTTCTCCATCCCTGAGCCAAGAGCATCCACCAAAAATGGTGGTATGAGCCTCTATGACTCAGTTTCTCGTTGTTGGCACAGAGTGCCCTGTTTTGGGCAGTGTTGCTTCCAGGAAGCATATCTCTCTCATTTCTTGTCCAAATGGAGCATGTGAGTAGTCAATAGAAATCTAAGAGAATGAACTTTAAAAGCCCCTTAATGCATGTATGATCAGAGGCTCTCGTACAGGGGTTCAGAGCCTCGAAAACTTGTTGATTTTCTGCTAAAATTGCTGTTTTTCTAGTATGAAGATATATGCTTGCTGTTTTGTTTCTTTCTGGTATTTTGGGTTGTGAACTGAGTCCGGATAAGGGGATAGATGTTAGTAGGACTATGTGGAGTTTAAATTTGATCTTAAACACTTATGAGAATGCTGGTTCGAAAGAATGGCTAAGTGGAAAAATGGAAGTTCACAAAAATGATTTTCTATTTTTACTTTCAGTTGTTGCAAAAATGGTAACTCCCCATTGTTTTCTTGCAAATGATAGTTAATAAACTTGAATTGACATGCAAAATGCAAGCTGGAATGTTGAGGTGAAGTCTATAAACAAGTAAGAGAAGTTAGGGACCTCTTAAACAGGAAATTTTGGTGAGCCTTGTGTGAAGTTTGTTGTTTTGAGAATAATAGGGTATAAAGCTTGTGTGGTAGTGTAAAATGAAATTTTGCCACTGAACTTGTGAACCTATCATTACTAGAAGTTGTGAAATTGAACATGTTTTAATAAGGTTCCTAATTTGCCAACATTCTGAGAAATTCTTGCAGGAATTTCAACTTTGTAGGTATAGTTAAAAGTTCTAAGTCTAGTTAGAATTAACTGTATGGATGTGTTATACCATCAATCATCTTAAGGTCACTGAAATTCCTTGTTTGAATTGTTTCTCTATGCCCTAAGTGGCTTCACTGACAAAAGCATACAGATAGTGGTCTGTGGAACTTACCCTTGCTCTCTGAGGTTAAGTAATATCTAAAACAGTGAAAGAAAGTGCCAAGAATGAAAAGAAAAGAGTGATAGGGTTCACATACTCTTAAAGTTGGAATTAAGGCAGGCAAGCAAGGAAAGAGGTAGTTAGTGGCCTAAAACTTGGGTACTCAGGTTCTAAGAGGGTAGGCCTACCCTCCCACCCTATAAACCTCCTAAGTACCCTCCCCAAACAGAAAATGAACTAACTTATGGCCTAGAAAACAGAAAAAAGGTCAAAAGAGGAAAAATGTCAAAAAGAGTGAAACACTTTCAGAAAATACCAGCTCTGTACTGATGTCGCTGCACACACTTGCTGTGCAAGGCACAAGTGGCCATATCTTTCTTACGAGCTACGAAAATGGGCTGGGCAGAGGTCAAAACAAAAAGGGGATGCAATAGGGACTAAACTAAACTGAATTTACTGTTTTTGCTCCTATAACAGAATTTGTGTGAATTGAGTAATTTAAGCTTGAGTTACTGTACTTCCTGGTCCTATGAGTCAGTGTGGTCCTCTGTATTGGCAGGGAAGTGGTCAAAGTGGCCTCTAACCCTATTTTATGACCTAACTAGATTTCTTAGAAATTTCATGTATTTTGCTGCAAAAGTATGACCTCTGGGTGTAATCTTGCTATAAAAACTGCATGAGCAAGTCACAAATATCCTTTAGCTACTTGCTGCACTTTGGTTTTAGCTTGAAAAAACCCAGAACAGAATTTGGATCTTAATAGGGACTAATTTGCAAGAAAAACTTGAGAAAAGCTGAAAAGTCCTATTTCTACCCAAATTTTGGTTAAGTTCTGTTGGGATTTTCTGGATGTGTGTAGCAGGTTCTAATTGACTCTTTGGGTGGCTGAGTGGGGTCTAAATACTTGAAATGTGCCTTGAATTCCTTTACTTTAATGAATGGGACTCTTTTGAAAAGATTTGTGAAATTAAGGGTCCAAATGCAATTGTCTTTATTGGAAAACTGACTAAGGCTGTTGAGTATGTATTAACGATGCTTGTGGTGAAATTTCATTATCTCTTGATTCTTAAATTAATAATTATGCCTGTTACTTGCTGTATAAGTTATATTTGGCGTTGTGGTTGACTTCCGTTTGACTTTTGTTGACCATTGGCTGAATTTATTGTTTTTATCAGGCTATTTAAGTGTGTGGCATCCAAATCATCAAACTAAGTTTTAGCATGCATCTGTGAAACTAAAATGCCTTGAAGGACAGGCTTTTGAGCATGCATCTGTGTTTCTGATGTACATATGCCCCTGGAGGGGTAAAATGGTAAAATAGCCCTGGAGAGGCAATATATATACTTATGCCCTGCAGAGGCAGTATCTGTGTTTGCATATGCCCTGGAGAGGCAATACCTGTGTTTTGATGTGCATATGCCCTGGAGAGACAATACATGTGTTTGATTTGTATATACCCTGGATAGGCAATTGAATGACAACTGATTAAACATTACCTGTGGATAAAAATTATATTGTACAATTTGATCTGTTTGAAAAGGACACACTAGGCTGGCTACGAATGCGTCCGAGACGTAGCTGCCTAGCAACTAGTGAGCAAATAATCCAATCCGGGACTGGTGTTCCTAAGGTTCAAACTTTGTGCGCACACCGGGGGACGCCCTGGGATGTTAGGTAATTTCCTGTTAGCCTTATTTGGGCAGGCTTTCCATAGTGTTAAATGGTAAGTCGGTATTGTCCTATTTCATTAGATGGTTTTAAATTGATGGTAATGGTTTAACCAGTTGTACAGGTCCTGGAGAGACTTGATGATTTATGGCCTGGCTGATAAGTGCATGTAGTGGTAAACGTGCATATTTTGAAAAAGGAAAATGACTCTTATCTGTTTACAGCTTTCTCAGCATAATTATATATTGTTAACTGCGTAAGTGGAAATATCTTTTAATTGATGTGTATCAAGTTTAAATTATCTATTAATTGGAAATGAAGTATTTTTCTGTATTCTTAGGAATACAGCAGAACCACTAATTAGTCTTTTATAAAACTGGTAATCCACGTTACTGGGATTTTATATCTCACTCCGATAGTGTGTTCAGATGCCCAGGTACATACTGCTGGTGGAGATTAAGGTAGAGCTCCTAGAGGTTCCCCTTCTGGGTTACTTCCAAATCCTGAAGGCAGTTAACTTCCTTTTCTTCTTCCCTTCGGTTGAGAATGCCCCGGGGACTTAGAAAGCGTGTGATGGGCAGGTAGCAGGAGCTGACTCATATTTTCGCAGTGACCCTGATAGCACTCAAGTATGGACTTTAGTACTGACTATTTTGGGCCTGCGAGCAACTAACTTTGACACTTATGTCTGTATATATATATATGTTGTATAGATTATATGCCGTACACTTAGGTTTTAAAGTGCTTAAGTTATATCTGGAGGTTTAGTACCTCGTTTCCACCTGACTTTATTTGTAAGTGCATTTTGGGAGAGCGCGAGAAGAATCAAACATGTAACTTCTAGTTTCTTAGGTTAAAATAACCTATTGAGAGTAAGCGATCCTTGGGGAAACACTTAACTTTATTTATCCCACATGAAAAGAAAAAGGAAAAAAATGGACCGTGATTTTAAAAGTTAAGTAAATAACCTAATTCCGCAATTAAAATCAATAAAGAAAGTTGGACATTACAATATGGTATCAGAGCACAATTATTAGAACTCTGCTAATTCGTAGGTACAATAGCCTAGCATAAACACTAATTGGATAAACTCAGCTGAGCATGCCAGTTTGAGTGAATTGAGTCTATGATTGTGCTAGGAACCCTAGATTGTTACATATCTCTTCTATTTGCTGTACTTTTCTCTATTTAACAGTATTATTGAGATTGATCACCTTAGTGATATTTTTGTTTAGCAGAAAGCTATGGCAAATACAAGGAGCGGTTCTAACAATAGACAACCTGAAAATGACATGCTGCGTTAAATGATGCACGCATTCGAAAACATGGCACAAGCTATGAGAGATCAGGCCTCAGCAACTACCGAGGTGCTTTGCCAGGCCCAAGGTAACCCTATCCCCTGAACCTTAATCCCTAAACTAGAAACGGTAAATCGTAAAACCTAAACCCTAAACCCTAACCCCAAAGCCCTAAACTCTAAACCCTAAACGATAAACTTCAAACCCCAAATCCTAAATCCTAAACCCTAAACTGAAAACACTGAACCCTAAATCCCAAACCCTTAACCTTAAACCATAAATCACCCAAAACCCTAAATCCCAAACCATAAATCCTAAACTGCTAATCTTAAACATTAAACCCTAAATCATAAACCCTAAACCCAAAATCGAAAACCCTAAACTTTAAACCATAAACCCTAAACCCTAAATCCCAAACCCTAAACACTGAACCTAAATCCCCAAACCCCAAATCCCAAACCCCAAACTCTAAACCCTAAACCATGAAGTTGATTCTCCAAACCTTAAACTCTAAACCGAAAATCCTAAACCCTAAACCTGGAACTGCAAACCGAAAATCCAGAACCCTAATCCATATATTTGAAACCTTAAACACTAAACCCTAAACCCTAAACCCTAAATCCCAAATCCTAAACTTTAAACCCTAAACCCAAAATCCTAAATCCAAAATATGAAACCCTAGGCACTAAACCCTAAACCCTAAACCATAAACCTTAAAACCAAAACCCTAAATCCCAAACCCAAAACGCTAAACCCTAAATCCCAAACCCAAAACGCTAAACCCTAAATCCCAAACCTAAAACGCTAAACCCTAAATCCCAAACCCTTAAACCCCTAACCTTAAATCCTAAACCAAAAATAGTAATTCCTAAATTTGAAACCTTAAGCACTAAACCCTAAAACCCAAACCCTAAACCCTAAAACCTAAACCCAAAACCCAAAACCCTAAATCTCGAACCCTAAACCCTAAATCCTAAACCCGAAACTTTAAGCCTTAAACCTTCAATCCTTTATCCTAAATCGTAAACCCAAAATTCTAAACCTTAAATCCCAAAGCCTAAACACTAAACCCAAAAGCCTAAACCTTAAACCATAAAATAAAAACCCCAAACCCTAAACCCTATACCCCAAACCCTAAATCACAAAACCTAAACTCTACAGCACAAACCTTAAACCTTAAATCAAAAACCCCAAACCTTAATGCCTAACCCCTAAACCCAAAACCCTAATCCCTAAATTTGAAACCCTACACCCTAAACCCAAAACCCTAAATCTTAAACCCTAAACCATAAACGTTAAACCCGAAACCCTGAATCCCAAACCCTAAACCCTAAACTATAAACTCGAAACTGTAAACTATAAATCGTAAACCGCAAACCATAAACACTAAAACCCAAACCTTAAACCCTAAAGCCAAATCGCGAAACACCAATTGCTAAACCCTAAACCCTAAATCGTAAATCCCAAACCCTAAATCGTAAACCCCACAACCTAAACCATATACTCTAAACCCTAATTGCTCAACCCAAAACCGTAAATTCTAACACTTAAATCCCAAACCCTATACCCTAAATCTGAAACCCTAAACAATAAACCCTAAAGCTTGAACACTAAACCATAAAGCCAAAATCCAAAACCCGAAACCCTACAGTCTAAATCCTAAACACTAATCGCTAAACCCTAAACCCTAAACCCTATATCAAAAACCCCAAAAAGTAAATCGTAAAACGTAAACCTCGAACCATAAACTGTAAACCCTAAACAATAAACACAAAACCCTAAATCTCGAACCCTAAACCCAAAATCCTAAACCCGAAACTCTAAACCTTAAACCCTAAATCCTTAATCCTAAACTGCAAACCCAAAATTCTAAACCTTAAATCCCAAACCCTAAACACTAAAACCAAAAGCCTAAATCTTAAACCAAAAAATAAAAACCCCAAATCATAAACCCTATACCCCAAACCCTAAATCATAAAACCTAAACACTAAACGCTAATGCCTAAACCCAAAACCCTAAAGCCTAAACCCAAAATCCAAAACCGTAAACCCTAAAACCTAAACCCTAAATTCTAAACCCTAAACATTAAACCCTATACCAAAAACAGTAACCCTAAACACTAAACCTTAAATCCTAAACCCAAAACCCTAAACCCTAATCCCAAAATTTGAAATCCGAAACACTAAACCCTATATCGTAAGCCCTAAACCCTAAACCATAAACCTTAAACCCTAAACCCTAAATCCCCAACCCTAAACAACAAACCCAAAACCCTAAATCCTAAACCCTAAAATCTAAACCCCTAACCATAAAGTCGAAAATGTAAATTGTAAATCCTAAACCCTAAACCTTACCCGAAACCCCAATCCCAAAACCCTAAACCATAAAGCGTAAATCTAAAACCCTAAACGTAAATCCTAAAGCCTATACCCTAAACCATAATCCGTAAACCCAAAATCCTAATCTCAAAGTCCTATGCCCGACACCCTAAACCCCAAACCCCAATAGCCAAACCCTAAACCTTAAACTGTAAATTCCAAACCTTAAATGTAAATCCTAAACCCTATACCCCAAATACTAATCCCTAATCCCAAAACCCTAAACTCTAAATCCTAAGCCCCAAACCCTAAACCATAAACCCCAAACCCGACACCCCAAAACCCAAAGCCTAAACCCTAAACCTAATACCGTAAATCCCAAACCCCATACCCCAAAACTTGAACCCAAAACCCTAAACGCTAAATCCTAAACCCTAAAAACATAACCCTAAACCCTAAAGCCTAAACCTTAAACCCTAAATCCCAAACCCTAATTAATAAACCTTAAACCAACGTCGCAAAGCCCAAACCCTAAATTTGAAACCCCAATACACAAACACAACACACTAATCCCTGAACCCCATTCCCTAAATACTAAACCCTAAAGCCTAAATTCCAAAACCTAAACAATAAACCCTAAAGCATTAAGTCGAAACAATAAACCTTAAAAGCCTAACCCTAAACCCTGTACACCAAACCCTAAACCCTGAACTCCAAACCCTAAGCCCTTACCCTAATCCTAAACCATAAACCCTAAACCCCAAACCCCAATTGCTAAACCCTAAACACAAAAATGTAAATCCCAAACCATAAAAGTAAACTCTAAGCCCTATGCCCTAAACCCTAAACGCTAAACTGAAAGCCCTAAACTCTAAATACTAATCTTAGAAACTTAAACACTAAACTAAACTATAAAGCTGAAACCCTAAACCCAAAACCTTACACCCTAAGCCAAAATACCAAACCCCTAAACCATAAAACCTTGGACCATAAACAATGAATCGTAAATCCTAGACACTTAGCCCTAAACCCATAACCCTAAACCCTAACCTAAAACAGGAAACTGTAAATTGTAAACCGTAAACCCGAAACCATAAACCTCAAACCCTACACACTAAATCCGAAACTGTAAACCCTAAATCCCAAACGCGAAACCCTAAATACTCAATCCTAAATTGTAAACCCCAAACCCTAAACCTTAAATCCCAAACCTCAAACACTAAACCCAAAAGCCTAAAACTTAAACCATAAACTCAAAACCCCAAGCACTAAACCCTAGACCTCAATTCCTAAATCACAAACCCTAAACCCTAAACCCTACACCAAAAAACCAAAACCGTAAACCCTAAATCCCAAATCCTAAACACTAAACGCTAAACCCTAAAACCCAAACCCTAAACCCCAAACCCCAAACTTCAAACCCCAAATTCTAAACCCTAAACCATAAACATAAAAACATAAATCCAAAACTCTAAGCCCTAAACCCCAAACCCCTAACCATAAACCATAAACCTTAAAGCCTAAAACCAAAACCCTAAACCTTAAATCCAAAACCCCAAACTATAAATCATAAAGCCTCTAAAAACCCTAAACCCTAAACCCGAAACCATAAACCCTAAACCCAAAATGCTAAACCAAAAATTCTAAACACTTAATCCAAAACCTCAAACCCTAAAACCTAAAACTAAAATGCTAAACCCTAAACACTAAACCCTAGACCCTAAATCCTAAATCCTACATCCTAAACGCTAACCCCAAAACCTTAAACCCTAAATCCCAAACCCTGAACACAAAACCCTAAACCTTAAACCTTAAACCATAAACACAAAACCTAAAACCCTAAATCCCAAACCCTAAACCCTAAACCCTAAACCTTAAACCCAAAACAATAAACCCAAAACCATAATCCCTAAACCCTAAATCCTAAACCCCAAACCCCAAACCATAAACCATAAACCCTAAAGCCTAAATCTCGAACTCTAAACACTCAACCTTAAACCCAAATCCGAAACCCCAAACCATAAACTCTAAACTCCAAATCATAAACTCCAAACCCTAAACCCTAAGCACCAAACCCTAAATCCTAAACCCTAAAATCTAATCCCCAAACCCTAAAGCCCAAACCCCAAAATCCAAAACCCTAAACCCTACAGTACAAAAAACTGTTCAATAGGTGGCGACTAAAATTCTTATATCTTTTTGGTGGGGACAAGAGGAAGTCGCCACCCAATGTACAATATTTGGTGGCGACCTTGGAAAGTCGCCACCGAAACGTTTAACCCTTCAACACATTCGGTGGCGACCTTGAAAAGTCGCCATCAAAACGTCTAACCCTTCATTACAATTAGTGGCAACCTTGGAAAGTCGCCACTGAAACGTCTAACCCTTCAACACATTCGGTGGCGACCTTGAAAAGTCGCCACTGAAACCTCTAAACCTTCATTACATCTGGTGGTGACCTTAGAAGGTCGCCACCGAAACATCTAGCCCTTCATCACATTCGGTGGTGACCTTTAACGTCGCCACCGAAATATTTAACCCTTCAAAATCGAAATGTTTATCCCTTCAACACATTCGGTGGCAACCTTAAAAAGTCGCCACCAAAACGTCTAACCCTTCATTACATTCGGTGGCGAACTCAGAAAGTTGCCGCTGAAGGTAGAAAACATAATAAATATATTTGAATGAAATTATATAAAAAAAGCAATATATGGCTCAGTGGTTGTTGTAGTCAATACTATGCATCATGTCCCGCCTTCGAATCCGTCCATGCGCCATTTTTAAAAAAATATAAGGAGGTCTTGAAAGTGGAGATCCGGTGGCCGAAGGCAGAGGTCTGGCAACTGGGGCTGGAGGTCTGGCGGCTGAAGGCGGCGGTCTACACCGGCCATTGAAACATGTAATATCTTTTAGTGGCGCCAAGTGTCGCCACTGAAAGATAGGAAAACCCTAGACCCTAAACCCCAAACCCCAAAACCAAAAACCCTAATCCCAAAAATGTAAACTGAAAATCCTAAACCCCAAACCCTAAATCCAAAAGCAAGAACCGTAAACCGTAACCGCTCAACCCTATACCCTAATCCATAACCCTAAACCCTAATTGCCAAACCCTAGACCCTAAACCCTAAACCTTAAACGCTAAACCCTAAATCCTAAATCCTAAACTGAAAACCTTAGAGACGAAATCCCAAACCCTAACAGTAAACCCTAAACCTTAAACCATAAGCCCAACACAATAAACCCTAAAACAAAAACCCTAAAGACTAAACCGTAAACCGTAAACCGTAAACCCAAAATTGTAAACTGTAAAGCCTAAACCCCAAACCCTAATCCCAAAATCCAATACCCAAAACAGCAATATCCAAATCCTAAACCCTAAATGCTAAATCCCAAACCCTAAACCCTACACAATAAATTCAAAACTTTTAACCCTAAACCCTAAACTTTAATCCCTAAACCCAAAACCTTAAATCCTAAACGGCAAACCATAAACCATAAACCCCAAACTCTAAATCCCAAACTCTAAACACTAAACCTTAAAGCCAAACCCTAAACCCCAAACCCGAAATCCTAATCCCTAAACCCTAAACCCCAAAACCCCAACCCCAAACCCTAAACAACAAACCCCAAAACCCTGAATTCGAGTCCTGAAACCGTAAACACTAAATCGAAAACCCTAAACCTTAAAGTTGAAACTGTAAACTGTAAACCCTATATCGCAAGCCCTAAACCCTGAACCCCAAACCCAAAACTCTCACCTTTATATCCTAAACTCTAAACCTTAAATCCTACACCCCAAACCCTAAACCCAGAAGCCTGATCCCAAAACTTAAAACCCTAAACCCTAAACAGTAAACCCTAAACCCTAAACCAAAGACCTTAAACCCCAAAAGCTAAGCCAGAACCCATAAACCCTAAGCCCTAAATTTGAAACCCTAAACAATGAACCTTAAACCTCAAACCCCAAACCCCAAATCTTAAATCCTAAAACCCTAAATTCTAAACACTAAACCCTAAACCCTAAATCCTAAACGCAAAATCCCAAACCCTAAACACTAAACCCTAATGCCTAAACCATAAACCATAAACCTACAACCCAAAACGCAAAACCCTAAATCCTAAACCCGAAACCCCTAACCAGAATCCTAAACCCCAAAGTCTAAACCCTAAACCCCAAACCATAAACCCTAATCACTAAACCATAAACCTTAAACCCTAAACCCTAAACGTAAAACCCTGAATCTTAAATTCTAAACCCTAAACCCTAAACCCCAAACCCTAAATCCTTAATCCTAAACCCGAAAACCTAAATCCAAAACCCTAAACCTTAAACCATAAACTCAAAACACTAAACCCTAAATCCCAAACCCTAAACCCAAAACACTAAACCCAAATCGAGAAACCCTAAACCCTAAAAATAAAACCTTAAACCCTAAACCCTTGACTCTAAACTTTAAACCCTAAACCAAAAACCTTACAACCTAAATCCTAAACGCTAAGCCTTAAACACCAAATCCTAAACTCCAAACCCTAAACAATGAACCCTAAACCCTAAACACCATACCCTAAACTCTGAATCATAAACCCTAATACCTAAACCCTAAACAACAATCCCCAAAACTTAGACGCTTAGCCCCAAACCCATAAATCAAAAACCATATACTCTAAAGCCGAAACTGTTAAGTGTGAATGCTAAATCGCAAACCCCAAAGCTCAAATCATAAACCCTAAAACCTAAACCCAAAACCCAAAACCCTAAATCCCAAAGCACAAACTCTAAACCCTAAACCGTAAACCCCAAACCTTAAATCCCAAACCATGAACAGTAAACCCTAAACCCTAAACCTTAAACCATCAACTCAAAACCTAAATCCCTAAAACCCAAATCTTAAACCCAAAACCCTAAACTCGAAACTGTAAAGTGTAAACCCTAAAAGCCAAACACTAATCCCTAAACCCTATACCCTAAACCCTAAACCCCAAACCCTAAATAGTAAACCTTAAACCCAAAACCCAAAACCTAAAACCCTAAATCCTAAATCCTAAACCCCAAACCCTAAACCCTAAACCCTAAATGCTAGATCCTAAACCGTAAACCAAAAACCATTATATCTATATCCCAAACATTAACACTAAACCCGAAACCATAAACTCAAAATTGTAAATTGTAAACCCTAAACCCCAATCCTTAAACCCCAAACCCTAAACGTAAACCCTAAACCCAAAACCTTAATCCCTAAACCAAAAAAACTAAACTCTAAAGCCCAATCCCTAAACCCTAACCCTAAACTTTAAACCCTAAACCTTAAACCCAAAACCCTAGATGCCAAATCTTAAACACTAAACCCTAAACCCAAAACCCTAAACACTAAATCCGAAACCCTAAATTCTAACTCTAAACCCTAAACCTTAACCCCAATCCCTAAATCCTAAACCCCAAACCCTCAAACATAAACCCTAAACCCTAAACACAAAAACTTAAGCCCAACCACCAATCCTTGAACTTTTAAATCAAAAACACTAAACCCTAAATCCTAAACTGTAAACCCTAAACCCTAAACCATGCCCCCAAAACTGTAAACCGGAAGCCCTAAACCCCAAGCCCAATCCCAAATGCTAATGCCTAAAACCCAAACCATAATTCGTAAACCCTAAACCTTAAATCCTAAAGCCTAAACAATAAACCCTAAAATGTAAACCCCAAAACCCTATACCCTAAACACGAAACCCGAAACCCTAAACCCTAAACCCTTAACCCTAAATCCTAAACCCTAAAATCTAAACTGTAAACCCAAAACCCAAAACCCAAAAACCTTAACCCTAAACCCTGAATGCTAAATCTGAAATCCTAAAGAGTAAACCCAAAACCATATACATAAAACCCTAAATCGTTAATCCTAAACCCCAAATTCCAAGCCCTAAACCCAAAACACTAAACCTTAAACCCTAAACCATAAACCCTAAATGTTAAACTCTAAACCCAGAACCCTATATCTGAAACACTAACCACTAAACGCAAAATAGTAAACCTTAAACCAAAAACTCAAAACCTTACACCCTATATCCCAAACCCTAAAACCCAAACCTGAAACCCTAAACCCTAAGTCACAAACCCTAAACCCCAAACACTAAACTATAACCCCAAAACCGTAAACCCAAAGCTCTAAACCTTAAACCCTAAACAATAAACCCAAAACGCTAAACCCTAAAACCTAATATTTATACCCTGAACCCAAAACCCTAAGTCCTAAATCCTAAACCCCACCCTAAACACCAAACCTTAAACCTAGAACTTTAACCCCCAAACCCTATACCTAAAATCCCAAACCCCAAAACCCCAAACCATACTGGAAATAGTAAACCCTAAACCCAAAACCCTAAAACCTAAATCCCAAATCCCAAACCCTATACCCTAGACCACAAACCCTACACCTTAAAACTGAAAACCCAAAACCCTAAGCACTAAGCACTAAAGCCGAAACTACAAACTGCAGACCCTAAACCACAAGCCCTAAACCAATTACCCTAAACCATAAACCCCAAATGGTAAACCCATAATTCTAAACACTTAATCCAAACCCTAAAACCTAAAACTAAAACGCTAAACCTTAAACCTTAAACCCTAGACCCTAAATCCGAAATGCTAACCCCAAAACCCTAAACCCTAAATCCCAAACCCCGAACAGAAAACCCTAAACCATAAACCTTAAACCATAAACGCAAAACCTAAAACCCTAAATCCCAAACCCTAAACCCTAAACCCTAAACCTTAAACCCAAAACAATAAACCCAAAACCATAAACCCTAAACCCTAAACCCTAATCCCTAAATTCTAAACCCAAACCCCAAACCATAAACCAAAAACCCTAAAGCCTAAATCCCAAACTCTAAACACTCAACCTTAAACCGAAATCCCAAACCCCAAACTATAAACTCCAAACCCAAACCCTAAGCACCAAACCATAAATCCTAAACCCTAAACACAAATCCCCAAACCCTAAAGTCCAAACCCCAAAATCCAAAACCCTTATACCCTAAATCCTACACTACAAAAAAAATATTCAATAGGTGGACACTAAAATTGTTGTCACTGAAAGTTGCCACCCAATGTAAAATATTTGGTAGCGACCTTGGAAAGTCGCCACCGAAGAGTTTAACCCTTCAACATATTCGGTGGCGACCTTGAAAAGTCGCCACTGAAACCTCTAACCCTTCATTACATCTGGTGGCGACCTCAGAAGGTCGCCACCGAAACATCTAGCCCTTCAACACATTCGGTGGCAACCTTAAAAAGTCACCACCAAAAAGTCTAACCCTTCATTACATTCGGTGGCGAACTCAGAAAGTCACCACTGAAGGTAGAAAACATAATAAATATATTTGAATGAAATTATGTAAGAAAAGCAATATATGGCTCAGTGGTTGCTGTAGTCAATACTATGTATCATGTCCCGCCTTCAAATCCGTCCATGCGCCATTTTTTGAAAAATATAAGGAGGTCTTGAAAGTGGAGATTTGGTGGCCGAAGGCGTAGGTCCATCAACCGGCGAACGGAGGAGACGGTCCGGCAACTAGTGTCGGAGGTCTGGCGGCCGAAGGCGGCGGTCTACACCGGCCAATGAAACATGTAATATCTTTCAGTGGCGCCAAGTGTCGCCACTAAAAGATAAGAAAACCCTAGACCCTAAACCCCAAACCCCAAAACCGAAAACCCTAATCCCAAAAATGTAAACTGAAAATCGTAAACCCCAAACCCTAAATCCAAAAGCAAGAACCGTAAACCGTAACCCCTCAACCCTATACCCTAATCCAAAACCCTAAACCCTAAACCTTAAACCCCAAACCCTAAATCCTAACTCCTAAACTAAAAACCTTAAAGCCTAAATCCCAAACCCTGAACAGTAAACCCTAAACCTTAAACCATAAACCCAACACAATAAACCCTAAAACAAAAACCCTAAAGACTAAACCCTAAACCGTAAATCGTAAACCCAAAATTGTAAACTGTAAAGCCTAAACAGCAATATCCAAATCCTAAACCCAGAACGCTAAATCCCAAACCCTAAACACTACACAATAAATCCAAAACCTTAAACCCTAAACCCTAAAATTTAATCCCTAAACCCAAAACCTTAAATCCTGAACGGCAAACCATAAACCATAAACCCCAAACTTTAAATCCCAAACTCTAAACACTAAACCTTAAAGCCAAACCCAAACCCTAAATCCTAATCCCTAAACGCCAAACCCCAAACGCCAAACCCTAAACAGCAAACCCTAAACCCTAAACAATAAATCTGAAACCCTGAATTCGAGTCTTAAAAGTGTAAACATTAAACCCAAAACCCAAAACCCAAAACCCTAAAGTTGAAACTGTAAATTGTAAACCCTAAACCGCAAGCCCTAAACACTGAACCCCAAACCCAAAACTCTCACCTCTATATCCTAAACTCTAAACCTTAAATCCTACACCCCAAACCCTAAACCCAGAAGCCTGATCCCAAAACTTAAAACCCTAAACACTAAACCCTAAACCATAGACCATAAACCCAAAAAGCTAAGCCAGGAACTATAAACCCTAAACCTTAAATTCGAAACCCTAAACAATGAACCTTAAACCTCAAACCCCAAACCCAAAATCCAAAATCCTAAACCCCAAACCCTAAACCCCCAATCCTAAACCATAAATACGAAACCCTTAACCCTAAACCCTAAATGCTAAACACGATACCCTAAACCCTGGACACTAAATCCCAAATCCTAAACACTAAACCCTAAACCAAAAACCCTAAACTCGAAACCCTAACGCATAAACCCCAAACCCAAAACCGTGAACCCTAAAATCCAAACCCTAAACACTAAACCCAAACCCGAAAATCCAATATCCAAAACCCAAAACCCAAAATGCAAAACATCAAACCCTAAACCCTAAACAGTATACATTAAACCCAAAAACCTACACACAAAATAGTAAACATCAAACCCTAAACCCTAAACACCAAACCAAATGCCCTAAACACTAAACATGAAACCCTAAATCTTAAACCGTAAACATTAAACCCTAAACGTTAAATCCTAAACACTGAACTCTAATCCCTAAACCCTAAACCCTAAACCCAAAACCCTAAATCCCAAATCCTTAAAACTTAAACCCAAAAAATGTAAATTGTAAACCGTAAACCCCATATCCTAAACCCCAAACACAAAACCCTAAACCCTGAACCCTGAACCCTAAACACAAAAACCTAAACCCAAGACACTAAATCCTAAACCCAAGACACTAAACCCTAAACCCTAAATTGCAAATCCCAAAGCCTAAACACTAAACCTTAAACTGTAAACCCTAAACCCTAAATCCTAAACCCTAAACCCTAAACACTAAATCCCAAACACTGAACACTAAACCTTAAACCTTACACCATAAACCCAAAACCATAAACCCTAAAACCAAAACCCTAAACCCGAAACCCTAAACCATAAACAATAAACCCAAAACCTTATACTCTAAAACCAAAAACTAAACCCAAAATTGAAACTGTAAACCCCAAACCCCAAACCCTAATCCAAAAATCCTATACCGTAAATCCTAAACCCCAAACACCAAACCCTAAACCCTAAATCTTAAACCCCAAACTCCAAACCCCAAACCATAAATCCTAAACCTTAAACCCTAAACCCTGAACTCCTATCCCGAAACCATAAACACTAAAGCCAAAACCCTAAACCCTAAACCTGAAATTGCAAACTGTAAACACTAAACCGCAAACTCTAAACCCCGAACCCCAAACCCAAAACCCTCAACCCTATACCCTAGACCCTGAACCTTAAATCCTACCCCGTAAACTCTAAACCTAAAACCCTGATCCCTAAATTTCAAACACTAAACACAAAACCCTAAACCATAGACCATAAACCCCAAAACCTAAGCTATAACCCATAAACCCTAAACCCTAAACAATGAACCTTAAAGCTCAAACACCAAACCCCAAACCCTAAATCCTAAACGCCAAACCCTCAACCCTAAACCCTAAACACTAAACCCTTAACACTAAACCCTAAATCCTAAACACAAAACCCTAAACCCTAAATCCTAAACCTTAAACCCTAAACTTAAAACCCTAAACTATAAACCCTAGACGATGAACGCTAAATCTCAAATCCTAAACAGTAAACCATAAACCATAAACCTTAAACCCTAAACCATAAAACCAAAGCCTTAAACCCTTAATCCTAAACCCAAAACCCTGAACCCTAAATTCCAAACCCTAAACCCTAATCCTAAACCCCAGAATAAAAAACCTAAAATACATAACTTTAAACCCTAACCCTAAATAGTAAACATCAAACCCAGAACCCTAAACACAAAATCGTAAACATCAAACCCTAAACCCTAAACACCAAACCCTAAGCCCTAGACCCTAAACATGAAACCCTAAATCCTAAATTGTATACAGCAAACCCCAAACCCTAAATCCTAAACCCTAAAAACTAAACGCTTAACACCAATCCCTAAACCCTAGACCCTAAACCCCAAACCCTAAAAACCCAAATCACTAAAACCTAAACCCAAAAATGTAAATTGTAAACCGTAAACCTGGAACCTTAACCCAAAACCCAAAACCCAAAACCCTAAACCCAAGACACTAAACCCTAAACCCTAAATCCCAAACCCCAAAGCCTAAACCCTAAACCTTAAACCCTAAAACCTAAATCCTAAATCCTAAACCCTAAACCCAAAACCCTAAACCCTAAATACCAAACCCTGAACACTAAACCTTATACCATAAACCCTAAACCGTAAACCATAAACCCAAAACTCTAAACCATACACAATAAACCCCAAACCATATACCCTAAAACAAAAAACCTAAACCCGAAATTGTAAACTGTAAACCCTAAACCCCAAACCTTGATCCCAAAATCCTATACCCTGAACCCCAAACTCCAAACCCTAAACCCTAAATCCTAAACCCCAAACTCTAAACCCTGAACCCTAAACTAAAAATTGTAAACCGTAAATCCTAAACCCTAAACCTAAAACCCTAAACCCTACATCGTAGACCCTAAACCCTAAACCCTGAACGCTAAAACCCAAACCCGAAACACCAAACTCTAAACGCTAAATCCCAAACCCTAAACACTAAACCCTAAACGCTAAATCCCAAATCCTAAACTCTAAACCCTTATCCCTAAATCATAAACCCTAAACAATAAACCCAAAACCATTAACCCTAAATTCTAAACCCAAAACCCCAAACCCCAAAACCCTAAACACTAAACCCTAAATCCTAAACCTTAAACCCCAAACCTTAAACCCTAAACCTTAAACCATTAAGTCAAAACCTTAAGCCATAAATCCCAAACCCTAAACCTCAAACCTCAAACCCCACACCCTAAACCCTAAACCCAAAACACTAAACCATAAACCCAAAACCCAAAACCCAAGACCCAAAACTGTAAACCGTAAACTTTAATCCCAAAACTAAAAACCTAAACCCTAAATCCTATGCCCCAAACCCAAAATCGAAACCATAAACCCATAACCCTAAACCATAAACCCTAAACCGTAAACCAGACACATTAAATCCTAAACCCTAAATGATAAACCGAAAACCCTAAACCCTAAATCCTAAACCCTAAACTGTAAACCAGAAACATTAAATCCTAAACCCTAAACGATGAATCAAAAACCCTAAACCCTAAATCCTAAACCCTAAATCCTAAACCCTAAATCCTAACCCTAAACTGTGAACTCCAAACCCTAAGCCCTTAACCCAATCCCAAACCCTAAACCCCAAACCCTAAACCCTAAATATTAAACCCTAAACCTTAAATCCTAAACCCTAAACCCTATACCCTAAACTCCAATTCGCAAACCCTAGACCCTAAACCCCAAAACCCAAAACCCTAAACCCTAATCCCGAAACTGTAAACTGTAAACCCTAAGCAACAAACCCAAAACCCAAAACCCTTAATCCCAAACCCCAAATCCTGAACCCTAAACTTTAAACCCTAAACCCTAAACTCGAAATCCTAAACCCTAAACCCAAAACCCTAAATCCCAAGCCCTGAACATGACACCCTAAACCCTAAACCTTAAAGCATAAACCCTAAACCTTAAATCGTAAAAACCAAACCCTAAACCATAAACCGTAGACCCGAATCTGTAAATTGTAAACCTTAAACCCTAAACCCTAATAAAAAATTCTATACCTTAAAACGCAATCTGCAAACCCTAAACCCTAAAACTTAAATGCTAAATCCTAAACCCAAACACTAAACTCTAAACCTTAAACAATAATCCCTAAGCCCTAAACCTTAAACCCTAAAGCCCAAACCCTAACCACTCAATCAGAAACCCTAATGCCTAAACACAAAACCCTAAACCCAAAATCCAATCCCTAAATCGTTAATCCAAACCCTAAGCACTTACCGCATTCCCAAACCCCAAACCATAAACCCTAAAGCCTAAACCCTAAACCCGAAACCCGAAACTATAAAATGTAAACCCTAAACCACAAACCCCAAACCCAAAACCCTAAACCCTAAACCCCAAACCCTAAACCCTAAACCCTAAACCCTAAACCCTAAACCCTTAACTTTAAACCATAAACTCCAAACCCTAAACCCTAAATCCCAAACCCTAATCCTTCAAGTTCAAACCCTAAAACCTAAACCCTAAATTCCAAACTGTAAACCCAAAACCCTAAACACTAATTCCCCAACCCTAAACCACACACCCTAAACCGTAAAAACTAATCCCGAAATTCGAAACCTTGAATCCTAAACCCTAAACCCTAAACTTTAAACCCTAAACCCTAAATCGTACACCCAGAACCATAACCCCAAAACCCTAAACATCAAACCCTAAACTAGAAACTCAAAACACCAAACACTAAACCTTAAAGCATAAATTGTAAACCCTAAACCCTAAACTTCAAACCTTAAATGCAAAACCTAAACCCCAAATACTAAGGCTTAAACCCTAAACCCTAAACACCAAACCCTAAACCCTAAACTCTAAACCCTAAATAATAAACCCTAAATCATGAACACTAAACCCTAAAACACAAACCATAAACTGTGAGCTCCAAACCTTAAGCCCTTACCCCAATCCCAAACCCTAAACCCTATACCCCAAACCCTAGACCTAAACTCTAAATCTAAAACTTGATATCTTAAACCCTAAACACCAAACCCTATGCCCTAAATCCTAAACTCTAAACCCTAAACCAAGAACTCCAATTCCCAAACCCAACACCCTAAACCCCAAACCGTAGATCCCAAAATCCTAAACCCTAAACGATAAACCCATACCCAAAACCCTAAACCCCAAAACCCAAAATCCTAAAACCTAAACCCGAAACTGTAAACTATAAACCCTAAACAACAAACCATAATCCCAAGGCCCGAAACCCTAAACCCTAAACCTAAATCCCAAACCCCAAACCATTAACCTTAAACCCAAAACGTAAAACACAAAACCCTAAATCCCTAAATCTTAAACACTAAACACTAAACCCTAAATCCTAAACCCTAAACCCTAAATCCGAAACCATGAACACTAGACTTTAAACCCTAAACATTAAACCATAAACCCAAAACCTTAAACCCTAAAACCAACACCCTAAAGCCTAAACTCGAAACTGTAAACTGTAAACACTCATCCAAAATCCTATAGCCTAAATCCCAAACACCAAATCCAAAACCCTAAACACTAAATCCTAAACTCGAAACTCTAAACACTAAACCCTAAACAGTAATCCCTGAACCTTAAACCCTAAACTCTAAACCGTAAACCCTAAACTCTAAATGCTTAATCCCCAACCCTAAACACTAAACCCGAAACCCTAAACCCTAAACCCTAAACCCTAAACCCTTAACCCTAAATCCAAAACCCTAAACTCTAAATCGAGAACCCTAAACATTAAATGCCAAACACTAAACAGTAAAACCTAAAACATAAACCATAAACCATAAACTCCAAACCCTAAACCCTAAATCAAAAACCCCAAACCATAAACCCCAAACCCCAAACCCTAAATCCTAAACACTAAGCACAAAACATAAAATCGAAACCCTAAACTGTGAACTCCAAATGTTAGGCCCTTACCCCAATCCCAATCCTAAACCCTAAACCTTAAACCATAAAGCCGAAATCCTAAACCCTAAACCTGAAACTGTAAACTGTAAACCCTAAACCCTATACCTTAAACCCCAAACCCCAATCCCAAAACCCTAAACCCTAAATCCTTAACCTTAAACAATAAACTCCAAACCCCCTAAATCCTAAACCCTAATCCTTAAACTTTAAACTTCAAACCTAAAACCCTAAACCCTTAATCCGCAACCCTAAACCCTAAACCCTATTCCCTAACTGTAAACCCAAAACCCTAAACCGAAAACTCTAAACCCGAAACTCTAAACCCTAAACCCAAAACATTAAACACTAAACCCTAAACCCTAAACACTAAGCCCTAAAATTGAAACCCAAAACCTTAAACCTTAAATCGTAAACCACAAACCGTAAACCATAAACATCAAACACTAAACCCTAAGCTATAAAGACCAAACCGTAAACCCTCAATCTAAATCCCTAAACCCTAAATCCTATGCCTGAAACCCTAAACCCAGAACTCAAATCCCCAAACCCTAGACCTTGAACCCCCAAACCCAAAACCCTAAACCCGAAATTGTAAGTTGTAAACCTTAAACCCCAAACCCCAAACCCTAAATTCCAAACCCCAAACCTTAAACCATATTCCCTAAATCCTAAACCCTAAACCCAAAACCCTAAATCCAAAACCCTGAACACAATCCGAAAACTTAAACCTTAAACCATAAACCTAAAACCTAAAACTCTAAAACCCAAACCCTAAATACGAAACTGTAAACTATAAACCCTAAACCCCAAACCCTAATCCCCAAACCCCAAACTCCAAACACATAACTCTAAACCCCAAACCCCAAATCCCAAACCCTAAAGCCCAAACCCTAAACCCTAAACCTTAATTCCTAAACCCTAAACACTAAACCCTAAACCTTAAACCATAAACTCAAAACCCTAAACCCGAAATCCCAAACCCTAAACCTTAATCCCCAAACCCAAAACCCAAAACCCAAAACCCGAAATCACAAACCCTAATCTCTAAACACTAAATCATAAACCATAAACCCTATACCATTGTAATACCCCAAAAAAACTTTGAGGATTAAAGAATGATTTATTTAAAATTTCGAGGATTTAAGAATGATTTATTCCGGGGCTAGGAATTAAAACCTCAAAAAGAATATAGGAAAAGTATGAAGGTTAAAGGAAACCGGAAAGGAACCGTGAAATTCGTCGAAATTTCAAGTAAATTAGATGATGAAAGAAAGGAGTAAAATATTTTTTTTGAAATTAATTCAGGACCTACGAAATTAGAAATCTAAAATAAATTGGAGTGGGAACTAAATTAAAATATTATTAGTTATCATTTGTTTAATTATTAATTAGTTTATTTTTTATGGTAACTTTAAATATTTAAAAGGGGGTGTTTAAGAAAGTAGAAAGTGAAAGAAAAGTAGAAAATAATTTTTGGATTTAATTCGAGACCTAAAAACTTGGAAACCTGAATTAAATAGGGAAAGGGAATAAATTAAAAATAGAAATTTGTTATTATTTACTTATTTATGAATTTTTTTTATTTTTAATAAAATTTGTTTATTTATTATTTAATTATTACTTATATTATTTTAATTATATTTATTTATTTATTATAATTATTTTATTATTATTATTATTTAATATGGGGTTGGGGCGTGGGATATATATATATAAAAAGAAAGAGAAGGAATAGAAGGAAACATAGCAAAAGAAAAGGAAACAAAACGTGAGGGAGAGAGAGAGGGAGCACGTAAACGGAGTAGAAGAAGGGGAAGGAGGGACGGTTCGCCGGAAACCGGCCGGAGAAGAGGGGTCTGACGCCAGAAAAGCTCACCGGAGCTCGAATACAACATTTTCCACACCTCCCACCAATCGAATCAAGGCTGGTAACCCCAATTTCATTCGAAACCCTCAATTTCTCCATTTTTAGGGATTCCTTCGATTCACCTTCGATTGGGTTGTTTCGAGGGTAGATTGAGACCTAGAAAGTGTTCTTGAACACTTAGTTGGGGTAGGAATCGAGATTTTGTTCTCGGATTTGCCCAAATTCGAATTTGGAAGGATTTGTGGTTGAAATTATAATTATTTCCAAATTGGGGAAATTGTTGATAATTAGGATTGAGCTTGGATTTGAGCAAATAGGCTTGGATTGATATTATTGAAATTATAATTATTTCCAAATTGGGGAAATTGTTGATAATTAAGACTGAGCTTGGGTTTGAGAAAATACACTTGGATTGATATTATTAAAATTATATAGTTGAAATATTAGCTGAAAAAGACCCATGAAGAGCTGGCCTGAGGTTACTAAGGATTTGAGTACATGTGTGTATTCTAGAAATAATTCTGGAGAGTGCACGAGTGACAAACACGTAACTTATAGTTTCTTAAGTATAAATAACTAAATGAGAGTAAAAATCCATGGGATAAAACTTAACTTTTATCACTTCTAAACCCTAGACCCTAAACCCCAAACCCCAAATCCCAAAACCTAAAACCCTAAACCGAAAACTTTAAACTGTAAAGCATAAACCATAATCCCTAAGCCCGAAACCCTAAACCATAAACCCTAAACACCAAACCCTAAACCCTAAACCCCAAACCCCAAACCCCAAACACTAAATCCCAAACCCGAAACCTTAAACCCTAAACCCTAAACCCTAAATCCCAAACTCTAACCACAAATCCTAAACCTAAAAACTCTAAACTGTAATTCCCAAACCCTAAACCCAAAACCAAAAACCAAAAACTCGAAACCCTAAGCCGTAAACCCAAAACCCTAAATTGTAAACCCCAAACCCTCAACCTTACACCCTAAACTGTAAACATCAAACCCTAATCCCTAAACTCTAAACACCAAACCCTTAACACTAAATCAAAAACCCTAAACTCTAAACCCTAAACCCTAAATCCTAAACCATAAACCCTAAACCCTGAACTCTAATCCCTAAACCCTACACCGTAAACTCCAAACCCGAAAACCCAAAACCCTCAACCCTAAACCCTAAACCCGAACCTGTAAACTATAAACCCTAAACCCCAAACCCTAAACCCAAAATGCTAAACCCTAAACCTCAAACCCTAACCCTAAACCCAAAACGCTAATCGCAATACCCTATACCTTAAACCCCAATCCCTAAACCCCAAACCCTAAACCCTAAACCCGAAGTCCTAAACCCCCAAGTCTAAACCCCAAACCCAAAATCCTAAACTGTAAAACTCAAACAATAAACCCTAAACTCTAAACTTAAAACCCTAAATCCAAAATCCTACACCCTAAACCCTAAACCCTAGATGCTAAATGCCAAACCCTAAACCCTAAATCCCAAACCCAAACCCCAAACCCTAAACCCTAAATTATAAATCCTAAACCCTAAACCTTAAATCCCAACCCCTAAACCCTAAACCCTAAACCCTAAACCATGAACTATAAACTCAAACCCTAAACCCTAAATCCCAAACACTTAACCTTAAACCCTAAATCGTAAATCAGAAACCCTAAACTCTAAACACAAAACCATAAACAAAAAATCCTTAACATTAAACCCTAAACCCTAAACCCAAAACCTAATACCTAAACCCCAAAATTTAAACCCTAAACCCTAAATCCCAAACCCTAAACACTAAACCCTGAAGCTTAGACCCTAAACCCTAAACCCTAAATCCGAAAGCCAAAATCCTAAACTGCAAACTCCAAGACCCAAACCCTAAACCCTAAACATTAAATAATAAACAGTAAACCCTAAACCCTGAACTGTAACCCTCAAAACCTAAACCCCAAAACCCTATACCCTAAACACTAAGCTGAAACCCCTAAAACCTAAACCGTAAATCCTAAACCTTAAATCCTAAACCTTAAACCCTAAACCATGAACCCTAAACCCAAAACCCTAATCCCTAAGTCTCAAACCCTAAACACTAAACCCTAAACAATAAACCTTAAACTCCAAACCTTAAACCCTAAATCGCAAACCGCAAACCCTAAACCCTAAACCCTAAACCCCAATCCTTATACCCTAAACCATAATCGCAAAATCCTAAACCCTAAAATCCTAAACCCTAAACCCTAAACCCTTACCCCAATCGCAAACCCTAAACCCTAAACCCAAAACTGTAAACTATAAACCCTAAATCGAAAACCCTATACCCTATACCCTAAACCCCAAACCCCAAACCCTAAACCCAAAGCCCTAAACCCTAAACCCTAAATCCAAAATGTCAAACTCTAAACCCTAAACCCTAAGTGCTAAATCCCAAACACTAAACACTAAACCCTAAACCCTAAACCATATACCAAAAACCCAAAACCCGAAAACCCAAAACCTTAAACCTTAAAGCCATGCTATGCTACAGGTACAAAAATATTGCAATGAGCATTGCGTTTACAAAGCAAGAAGATACGTTCTTTTGAAATTCTTATTGATATTGTATATGATTGCATTCATTGTGATATATATCCCTTGACTGCATTGAAATTCTTTTTAAGAAAAGTTATATTTGCAAGACATAAGACATCGTTCAAAAAGTTTAAATTCAAACAATTCACAATAGTGAACAGTGTAAGAGATCAAATTTTATCAAACATGCCAAATTACAATTAATGTTGTAGTAAATCTGGCTGTAACTTTTAGAGTCGCAATAATAAAGCATACATGTAATTAAACAGACCAAGGATTTCCAATAAGCTAAAAGAAGTGTACCATGGGTAGTTAAATTAAGATTACCTACGCAACATCCATACCAAAAATACGTAGATAACATTTAAAGGCAAAATATATTAAGAAGTTAGGAATTGAAGAGACTAATATATTCAAACAGAAACCAATTAAGCGTGTTAAAGTAGATATTGTCACAAATTTTAAATCTAATTTACATTTTGGAACACTTTTCTAAAGATGACATTTGTAGTGGTTTTATGCAGATTAAAGTGATTTTATTCTTTTGAACCCGCACATTGCACTGGTTGCGTCTACATATATGTATATATTATTTTGAATAATACGTAAAAAAAATCATGTGATACGTTGTATCCATTAAATAAGAAACATTAAAATCATACTAACTAAAGCATTAACAATAAGCGTGCAATGTACAAACCCACACATCCATTAGGTGTCCTAATACTAACCCACAAGCCCCAGCCATTAAACACCTCACCCCACTCATCATTGTAACTTCACATGGCTTTGAGTGCCATATATAGAATGGAACCGAGAGGGAGAGGTACACCAGCAAGAGAACTTAAAAGCAAAGCTGAGAGTAAGTGAGTTGAGGGTTCAAGAAGAGGGCTGGAGTTGTGGAGGAGCTGGAGGTTCGAAAATTAGCAGCTGGAGCTAGAGAGAGAAGCAGAAATACACACATACACTCACACCCAGAATTTTGTTGTTCTTGCATCAAGTTACCCAAGCTTTCCCGAGGTTCAAATCTATGATTCTTCTTCTGAAAATCAAGGTAACGTAGTGTTACCCTTCCTTCTCCATCCTTGAGCCAAGAGCATCCACCAAAAATGGTGGTATGAGCCTCTATGACTCAGATTCTCGTTGCTGCCACAGAGTGCCCTATTTTGGGCAGTGTTGCTTCGAGGAAGCATATCTCTCTCATTTCTTGTCCAAATGTAGCGTGTGAGTAGTCAATAGAAAGCTAAGAAAATGAACTTTAAAAGCCCCTTAATGTATGTATGATCAGAGGCTGCCGTACAGGGGTTCAGAGCCTTGAAAACCTGTTGATTTTCTGCTAAAATTGTTGTTTTTCTGGTATGAAGATATATGCTTGTTATTTTGTTGCTTTCTGGTATTTTGGGTTGTGAACTGAGTCTGGATGAGGGAATAGATGTTAGTAGGACTATGTGGAGTTGAAATTTCATCTTAAACACTTATGAGATTGCTGGTTCGAAAAAATGACTAAGTGGAAAAATGGAAGTTCACAAAAATGATTTTCTGTTTTTACTTTCAGTTGCTGCAAAAATGGTTACTCCCCACTGTTTTCTTGCAAATGATAGTTAGTAAACTTGAATTGACATGAAAAATGCAAGCTGGAATGTGGAGGTGAAGTCTATAGACAAGTAAGAGAAGTTAGGGACCTCTTAAATAGGAAATTTTGGTGAGCCTTGTTTGAAGTTTGCTGTTTTGAGAATAATAGGGTTTAAAGCTTGTGTGGTAGTGTAAACTGAAATTTTGCCACTGAAATTGTGAACCTATCATTACTGTATGTTGTGAAATTTAACATGTTTTAATAAGGTTCCTAATTTGCCAACATTATGAGAAATGCTTGCTGGAATTTCAACTATGTAGGTATAGTTAAAAGTTCTAAGTCTAGTTAGATTTATGTGTATCGATGTGTTATACCATCAATCATCTTAAGGTCACTGAAATTCCTTGTTTGAATTGTTTCTAAATGCGCTAAGTGGCTTAATTGACAAAAGCTTACAGATAGTGGTTTGTGGAACTTACCCTTGCTGTCTGAGGTTAAGTAATATCTAAAACAATGAAAGAAAGTGCCAAGAATGAAAAGAAAAGAGTGATAGGGTTCACATACTCTTAGAGTGGGAATTAAGGCAGACAAGCATGGAAAGAGGCAGTTAGTGGCCTAAAACTTGGGTACTCAGGTTCTAAGAGGGCAGGCCTACACTGCCACCCTCTAAACCTCCTAAGTGCCCTCCCCAAACAGAAAATGAACTAACTTATGGCCTAGAAAATAGAAAAAGGGTCAAAAGAGGAAAAATGGCAAAAAGAGTGAAACACTTGCAGAAAAAGCATCTCTGTACTGATGTGGCTGCACACACTTGCTGTGCAAGCCACAAGTGGCCTTATCTTGCTTAGTAGATACTAAAATGGGCTGGGCAGAGGTCCAAACAGAAAAGGGGATGCAATAGGGACTAAACTGAACTGAATTTATTATTTTTGCTCCTATAACAGAATCTGTGTGAACTGAGCAATTTGAGGTTGAATTGCTGTACTTCCTGGTCCCATGAGTCAGTGTGGTCCTCTGTATTGGCAGAGAAGTAGTCAAAGTCGCCTCTAACACTATTTTATGACCTAACTTGATTTCTTAGAAATTTCATGTATTTTGCTGGAAAAGTATGACCTCTGGGTGTAATCTTTCTGTAAAAACTGCATGAGCAAGTCACAAATAGCCTTTAGGTACTTGCTGCACTTTGGTTTTAGCTTGAAACAACCCAGAACAAAATTTGGGTCTTAATAGGGACTAATTTGCAAGAAAAACTTGAGAAAAGCTGAAAAGTCCTATTTCTACACAAATTCGGGTTAAAATCTGTTGGGATTTTCTGGATGTGTGTAGCAGGTCCTAATTGACTCTTTGGGTGACTGAGTGGGGTCTAAATACTTGAAATGTGCCTTGAATTCCTTAACTTTAAAGAATGGGACTCTTTTGAAAAGATTTGTGAAATTAAGGGTCCAAATGCAATTGTCTTTATTGGAAAACTGACTAAGGCTGTTGAGTATGTATTAATGATGCTTGTGGTGAATTTTCATGATCTATGGATGCTTAAATTAATAATTATGCATGTTACTTGCTGTGTAAGTTATATTTAGCGTTGTGGTTGACTTCTGTTTGACTTTTGTTGACCAGTGGCTGAATTTATTGTTTTTATCAGACTATTTAAGTGTGTGGCATCCAAATCATGAAACTAAGTTTTAGCATGCATCTGTGAAACTAAATTGCCTTGAAGGGCAGGCTTTTGAGCATGCATCTGTGTTTCTGATGTACATATGCCCCTAGAGGGGTAAAATGGTAAACCCTAGATCCCATACCCTAAACCGCAAACCCAATCCTCAAACCCCAAACCCTAAATCCTAAACACCAAACCATAAACCCAAAACCCTAAAACCAAAATCCTAAACCTTAAATCCTAAACCGAAAACCCTAATCCATAAATTTGAAACCCTAAACACTAAACCCTAAACCCTAAACCTTAAACGCTAAACCATAAACCTAAATCCCAAACCCTAAACACTAAACCCTAAGCCATAAACTCGAAATTGTGAATTGTAAATCCTAAACCCGAACCATAAACACTAAACCCCAATCCTTAAACCCTAAAGCCGAAACTCTAAACCATAAAGCCAAAATCCAAAATCCTAAACCGTAAAGTCTAAATCCTAAACCCTAAACACTAATCCCTAAACCTGAAACCCTAAATTGAAACCCCAAACTGTAAACTGTAAAATGTAAAGATCGAAGCCTAAACCATAAACCCTAAACCCAAAATCCTTAACCCTAAACCCTAAACCCTAAATCCCAAACCCTAAACACCAAATCCTATACCCTAAATCCTAAACCCTAAACCCTAAATCCAACACTCAAAACCATAAATCCCAAACCCTTAATACTAAACCCTAAACCTTAAACCATAAAACCAAAACCTTAAACGCTAAATCCCAAACCCTAAACCCCAAATCCCAAACCTTAAACCCTGAACTACAAACCCTAAACCCAGAACGTCAAACCCTAGGCCATTACTGCAATCCAAAACTCTAAACCCCAAATCCCGAGCCGTAAACACTAAATCCTAAACCCCAATGCCCAAACCCTAAACCTGAAACTGTAAACTGTAAATTCAAACCCTAATCCCCAAACCTTAAACCCTAAACACCAAACCCTAAACCCTAAATATAAACCGAAAACCCTAAACCCTAAACCAAAATATCAAAACCCAAAACCCTAAACCATAAACCATAAACCTTGAATCCTAAACCCTAAACACTAAACCCTGCACCCAGAACCAAAACCCGAAACTGTAAACTATAAACCATAAACCCTAAGCCCATAACAATAAACCTCAAACCCTATACACTAAAGCCCAAACCCTAAACCCAAAACTGTAAGCCCTAAACCTTAAATCCTTAATCCTAAACGTAAACCTTAAATCCCAAACCCTAAAAACTAAACCCAAAAACCTCATCCTGAAACCAAATACTGAAAACCCTAAACACTAAACCCTAAACCCTAAAGCCTAAATCAGAAAACCAAAACCCCATACCACAACCCCTAAAACTAAAATCCTATACCATAAACCCAAAACCATAAACCCTAAACACTAAACCTTAAACCCCAAACCCCGAGCCCCAAACCCTAAACCCCAAACATTAAACCGCAAACCCCAAAACTTAAACCCTAAACACTAAATCATAAACCCAGAACTTTAAACCCTAAACCCCAAACCCCAAACCATATACCCTAAACCCGAAACCCTAAAACCTAAATCCAAAACCATAAATCCAAAGCCACAAATCTTAATCGCTAAACCCTAAACCCAAAACCCTAATCCCTAAATTTGAAACACTAAACACAAAACCCTAAACCCTAAACGTTAAACTCGAAACCCTAAATCCAAAACCCTAAACACTAAAACCTAAACCATAAACTTGAAACTGTGAATTGTAAATCCTAAACTGCAAACCATAAACACTAAAACCCAAACCTTAAACCATAATGCCAAAACCCAAAACACCAATTGCTAAACCGTAAACCCTAAACTGTAAATCCCAAACAATAAACGTAAACACTAAACCATGTACTCTAAACCCTAATCGCTCAACCCAAAACCCAAAACTCTAAAACCTAAATGCTAAACCCTAATCCCTGAACCCTACCTCTAAATCTAAAACCCTAAACACTAAACCATAAAGCCTAAACTCTAAACCATAAAGCCAAAATCCGAAACCCTAATCCCTAAACTCTAAATCCTAAACCCTAAACACTTATCCCAAAATCCTATACACTAAACCCTAAATCAAAAACCCCAAACTGTAAACCGTAAAACGTAAATCCTGAACCCTAAACCATAAACCCTAAACCCTAAACCCAAAATCCTTAACCCCAAACGCTAAACTCTAAACCCTAAACCCTAAATCAAAAACCCTATTCCCTAAATCCCTAACCCTTAAACCCTAAACCAAAAACTCAAAACAATAAATACTAAACCCTTAATAGTAAACCCTAAACCTTAAACCAAAAACACAAAACCCAAAACCCTAAATCCCAAACGATAAACCCCAAACCCTAAACCCTAAACTCCAAACCCTAAACCCTAAACATCAAACCCGAAGCCCCTAACCTAATCCCAAACCATAAGGTCCAAACCCCAAACTGTAAACACTAAAACCTAAACCATAAAGCCTAAAGCCTAAAACCGAAACACTAAACTGTAAACCCTAAACCCCAAACTCGAAACCTTAAACACCACACCCTAAACCCTAAACCCTAAATCCTAAACCCCAAACTCTAAACTCAAAATGCTAAACCCAACACCCTAACTAACAAACCCTTATCACTAAACCCTAAACCATAAACTCTGAATTGGAAACCCTAAATACAAAACCCTAAACCCTAAACCCCAAACCCTAAACCCTTAACAGTAATCGCTAAACCCTAAACCCTAAATCCTAAACCCAAAACACAAATCCCTAAGCCCTTAACCCAAAACCCAAAACCCTAAATAAGAAACCCTAAACCCTACATCATAATCACTAAACCCTAAAGCATAAACTCGAAACTATAAATCGTAATCCCTTAACCCGAAACCTTAACCGTTAATCCCCAAACCTAAACCCTAAACCATGAACTCCCAACACAAAATCCTAACCCCCAATCCCCATACTTTATACCGTGTACCCTAAACTCTAAATTGAAAACCCTAAACCTGAAACTCAAAACCCTAAACCCATAACCCTAAATTCCAAACCCAAACCCTAAACTCCAAACCCCAAACCATAACCCAAACACAAAATTGCAAACCCTAAATCTCAAACCCTCAATCCTAAACCTTAAACACTAAACCCTAAACCCCAAACCCAAGACCCTTAAACCATAAACCCCAAACTGTAAACTGTAATCCCAAACCCCAAACCCAAAACAATATACCATAAACCAAAAACCCTAAACCTTACCTCCTAAATCCAAAACCCTAAACTCCAAACACCAAATGCTAGACCCAAAACCCTAAACCCTAAAATCTAAATAATAAACCCTAAACCGTGAACTCCAATCCCCAAACCCTAATCCTTAAACCTTAAATCCTAAACAATAAACCCAAAACCCGAAACCCTAAACTCTAAACCAAAATCCTGAACCCTCTAGCCTAAACCTTAAATCCTAAACCCCAAACACGAGACCATAAAGCCAAAATCCTTATCCCAAAATGCTAAACCCTAAACACTAAACCCTAAACGCTAAACCTAGAGCATAAACCTTAAACCCTAAACCCTAAATCTTAAATCCTAAACCACAAACCCTAAACCATATATCCGAAACCCTAAACACTAACTCCTAAACCTTAAACTTGAAGCTGTAAACTATAGACCCTGAACCCTAAACATGAATTTGTAAACTGTAAACCACAAACCTTAAACTCTAAAGTGCAAATCCTAAATCCAAAACCACAAACCCTAACCCCATAACCCTAAACCCTGAATCCTAAACCCTAAACCCTAAACCCAAAACCTAAAAACCCTAAATCCCAAACACTAAACCACAAACCTGAAATTGTAAATGGTAAACCCTGTACTGTAAACCCTAAACTGTAAACCCAAAACGCTAAACACTAAACCCTAAACCCCAAACCCTAAACCCAAACCCCTTAACACAAAACCCAAAACCGTAACCCTTAAACCCTAAACCCTAAACCCTACACCCTAAACCATAACCATAAACCTTAAACCTTAAACCCTAAATCCTACACCCTAAACACTAAACCCTAAACCCTAAATCAAAAATCGTAAACCCTCTATACCAAACCCTAAGTAATAAACCCTGTACCATAAACTCCAAACTATAAACTATAAACCCTAAACCACAAACCTTAAACCCTAAACCCCACACACCAAACCCTAAACCGTAAATCCCAAACCTTAAACCCTTTACCCTAAAACCTAATCCCTTTACCCCAAACCCTATATGCCAAACCCGACACCCTAAATCATAAGACCTAAACCTGAAACTCGAAACACTAAATCCCAACTTCCAAACTCTAACCGTAAACTTTAAACCCCGAACAATAATTGAAACCCAAAACGATAAACCCTAAACCCTTACCCCAATTCCAAAACGCTAAAGCTAAACCCCAAACACGAAACCCTAAACCCTAACCCTTAAACCTCAACCCTAAACCCTAATCCCGAAACTATAAATTGTAAATCTTGAATCCCAAACCCTAAACCCCAATTTCCTAACTCTAAACCCTAAACCTAAACCATAAACACAAATTCCATACTCAAACCTTGAACCCTAAACCCTAACCCCTGAACCGGAACTCAAACCCAAAACCTAAACACTAAACCCTAAAGCCGAAACCATAAACTCGAAATTTTAAATTGTAAACCCTAAAACCTAAACCCTAAACCTCAAACCTCAAACCCTAAATCCTCAATCCCTAACGCTAAACACTAAACACTAAACCCTAAACCCTAACCCTAAACATTAAATCCTAAACCTTAATGCCAAAACCCAAAACCTCAAATGCCGAATCCTAAACACTGAGCCCCAAACTCAAAATTCTAAACCCAAAACCCTAAACGGTAAATACGAAACCCTAAATCCTAAACACCAAACCTAAAACCCTAACACCAATCCCCAAACCCTAAACCCCAAAACATCAACCATAAACCCTAAACCTTGAACACTAAACCTTAAGCCCCAAAAACCAATCCTCGAACTCCAAATTTGAAACCCTAAACCCTAAATCCCAAACCCTAAACCATAACCCCGAAACTGTACACTGAAAGCCCTAAACCCAAAACCCTAAATAATGAACTCCAAACCCCTAACCCAAAACCCTATAACCTAAACCCGAATCCAATAACCCTAAAGCTTAAATCCTAAACC
Source organism: Senna tora (assembly GCA_014851425.1). Taxonomy (NCBI): domain Eukaryota; kingdom Viridiplantae; phylum Streptophyta; class Magnoliopsida; order Fabales; family Fabaceae; genus Senna; species Senna tora. Next base: position 37,576 of record JAAIUW010000040.1, on the reverse strand, counting down.
AAAAACCCTAAACTCCAAACACCAATTGCTGGACCCTAAACCCCAAAGCCTAAAACGTAAACCCTAAACCCTAAATCCTAAATCTAAACCTTCAACTCCTATCACAAAACCCTAAACCCCAAACCCCAAACCCTAATCCCTAAACCTAAAACCCTAACGCCAATCCCCTAACCCTAAACCCTAAATCCGAAACCCTAAACCCTAAGCTCTAAACCACAAACCCTAAACCCTGAACCAAAATCATTAAATTGTAAACCCTAAACCCGAAACTCCAAACCTTAAACCCTAAACCCTAAACCATAAACCTAAAACCCTAAATGCAAAATTCAAAACCCTGAACTAAAAACCCTCAACCTTAGCCACAAACCCTATACCCTTAACCTCACCCCAAACCTAAAACCGCAAATCTTAAATTCTAAACCCTAAACATTAAGACCAAAATCAAAAACACTAAACATTAAATCCCAAACCCTAAACATTCAACCCTAAACCTTAAACCCTAAACCCTAAATCCAAAACCCTAAGCATTAAACCCTAAACCATAAGCCCTAAACCTTAAACCCGAAACCCAAAACCGTAAAGCCCAAACCCCAAACCCTAAACCCTTAATCCTAAACACTAAACCTAAAACCCTAAAGCCTGGACACAAAACCCTGAACCCTAAACCTAAAACCATAAACCCAAAACCTAAAACCCTAAAACCGAAAGCCTAAACCCCAAACTCAAAACCCTAAACCCAAAACCCGAACTGTAAATTGTAAATCCTAAACCCCAGACCCTAATCCCAAAACCCTGAACCCTATACCCTAAATCATAAAACCAAAACCAAAACCTTAAACCCTAAACCTAAAACCATAACTTCTAAACCCTAAATCCTAAACCCTAAATCCCAAACACTAAACACTAAACCCTAAAGCCAAAACCATAAACCATAAACCTACAACCTAAAACGCAAAACCCTAAACCCTAAACCCTAAATCCTAATCCCGAAACCCCTAACCAAAATCCTAAACCCCAAACACTAAACCTTAAACCCCAAACCATAAACCCTAAACACTAAACCAAAAACCTTAAACCCTAAACCCTAAACATAAAACCCTAAATCTTAAATTCTAAACCTCAAACTCTAAACCCTGAACGCTAAACCCTAAATCCTTAATTCCAAACCCTAAACCCAAAACCCAAAAACCTAAATCCCAAACCCTAAACCTTAAACCAAAAACTCAAAACACTAAACCCTAAATCCTAAACCGTAAACCTTAAACCCTAAACCCAAAACACTAAACCCTAATTGAGAAACCCTAAACCGTAAACCGTAAACCCTAAACACTAAACTTTAAACCCTAAACCCAAAACCCTACAACCTAAATCCTAAACGCCAAACCCTAAATGCTAAACCCTAAACAACAAATCTTAAACTCCAAACCCTAAACAACGAACCCTAAACCCTAAACACCATACCCTAAACTCTGAATCATAAACCCGAATCCCTAAACCCTGAACAGCAATCCCCAAACCATAGACACTCAACCCCAAACCCATAAACCAAAAACCCTAAACTCTAAAGCCAAAACTGTAAAGTGTGAACGATAAATCGCAAACCCTAAACCTCTATTCATAAACCCTAAAACCTAAACCCTAAATCCCGAAGCACAAACTCTAAACCCTAAATCCTAATTCAATGTCCCCAAACCTTAAACCCCAAACCATGAACAGTAAACCCTAAACCCTAAACCCTAAACCTTAAACCATCAACTCAAAACCTAAATCCCTAAAACTAAAATCTTGAACCCAAAACCCTAAACTCGAAACTGTAAAGTGTAAACCCTAAAAGCCAAACACTAATCCACAAACCCTATACCCTAAACCCTAAACCCTAAACCCAAAACCCTAAACCCTAAATAGTAAACCTTAAACCCTAAACCCAAAACCCTAAATCCTAAATCCCAAACCCTAAACCCTAAACCCTAAATGCTAGATCCTAAACCCTAAACCAAAAACCATTATCCCTATATACCAAACATTAACACTAAACCCGAAACCATAAACTCGAAATTGTAAATTGTAAACCCTAAACCCCAATCCTTAAACCCCAAACCCCATCGGTAAACCCTAAATTGTAAACCCCAAACCCTAAACGAAAACCCTAAACCGTATACCCTAAACCCTAATCCCTAGACCTAAAATACTATACTCTAAAGCCCAACCCCTAAACCTTAAACCCAAAACCCTAAATGCTAAATCTTAAACACTAAGCCCTAAACCCAAAATTCTAAACCCAAAACACTAAACACTAAATACGACACCCTAAATTGTAACTCCAAACCCAAAGCCCTAAACACTAAACCTTAAGCCCCAAACACCAATCCTTGAACATCTAAATCAAAAACACTAAACCCTAAACCATAACCCCGAAATTGTAAACCGAAAGCCCTAAACCCCAAAGCCTAAACCATGAACCCCAAACCCCAAACCCAAAATCCTATTCCCTAAACCCAGAAGCTTAAATCCTCAACACGAAACTCCAAACCCTACACCCTAGAGTCCAAACACTAAACCCTAAATCCTAAATCTAAACCAAGAACTCCTATCGCAAAACCCTAAACCCTAAACCTAAAACCCTTGCCCCAATCCCCAAAACCTAAACTTTAAACCTGCAACCACAAACCCTAAGCACTAAACTTTAAACCCCAAACCTTGAACTAGAAACTGTAAACCCTATACCCTAAACCCTAAACCCCAAACCTTAAACCCTAAACCCTAAACCCTAAACCGTTAATCCAAAACCCTTAACGCAAAATCCGGAACGCTGAACTCTAAACCCTCAACCCTATCCACAAACCCTAAACACTTGACCTTAATCCAAACCCAAAACTGCAAATCCTAAATCCTAAACCATAAACTTTAAGCCCTAAACCCTAAACCCTAAACCTTAAATCCCAAACCCTAAATGTTAAGCCCTAAACCCTAAATCCAAAATCCTAAGCACTAAACCGTAAACCATAAGCCTTAAACCTTAAACTTGAAACCCTAAAACCTATATCCCAAACCCCAAACCCCAAATCCTAAACGCTAAACCCTAAACCCAAAATCCTAAACCCTAGACAATAAACCTAAACCCTAAACCTAAAACCATAAACCCAAAACCTAAATCCCTACAACCAAAACCCTAGACCCGAAAATGTTGAACCCTCAACCATAAACCCTAAATCAAAAACTCCAAACCCTAAACACAAAACCTTAAACCCCAAACCCTAAACCCCAAACCATAAACCATAAACCGTAAATCCTTAATGCTAAATCCAAAACCCTAAACCTAAAACCCAAAACCCTAAACGATAAACCCAAAACCCTAAACCCTAAACCCTAATCCCAAAATCCTAAACCCTAAACCCTAATCCCAAAATCCTAAACCCTAAACCCTAAACCATGAAGCCTAAACACTAAACCTAAAACCCTAAACCCTATACCTAAAACCGAAAATCATAAATTCTAAACTCTAAACCCTGAAACCCTAATCCCCGAACCCCTAAACCTTAAATCCTAAATCCAAAACCCAAAACCCTAAATCCCAACCACTAAACACTAAACCGTAAACCCTAAACCTTAAAAATAAATTCAAAACCTTAAACACTAAATCCCAAACCTTAAACCTTAAACCCTAAACCTAAAACACTAAACCCTAACTTACAAACCATAAACCCTAAACACACAACCCTAAACCCAAAACCCTACACCCAAAATCCTAAACCCCAAACCATAAACACCAAATCCTAAACCCTAAACCCTAAAGACCGTACCCTAAACCCTAAACACTGAACACCAATAACCAAATCTTCGACGCTCAACCTCAAACCCTAAACTCTAAACCTAAAATTGTAAAGTATAAACCCTACACAGAAAACCCCTAAACCCTAAACCCCAAACCCCAAAGCCCAAATCCTAAACCTTAAAACCTCAACCCAAAACCCTAAACCTTAAATCCCAAACCCCAAGCCCTATACCCTAGATCCTAAATCATAAACCCTAAACCAAAACCCTCAAACCCTAAATCCCAATCCATGAACAATAAACCCTAAACCCTAAACTTTAAACCATTAACCCAAAACCTTTAACCCGAAACTGTAAACTCAAAACCATAAATCCTAAACCCTAATCCCAAAACCCTGTACACTAAACCCTAAACCCTAAACACTAAATCTTAAACCCTAAACCCTAAACTTAAAACCCTAAATCCTAAATCCTATATCCTATATCCTAAACCCCAAGCCCTAAACCCTAAAGGCTAAATCACAAACCCTAAATACTAAACCCTAAACCCTAAGCCCAAAACATTAATTCCTAAATCCCAAACAATATCACTAAACCCCAAATCGCATACTCGACACTGTAAATTGTAAACCCTAAATCCCAAGCCCAAATCGGTAAGACCTAAGTTGTAAACGCCAAACACTAAACGTAAACCCTACACCCTATACCCTAAACCCAAAATAGTAAACTCTAAATCCTAAACCCAAACCCTAAACACTAAATATCAAACCCTAAACACTAAACCCCAAAGCCTAAAGCCTATATCCTAAACCTTAAACCCCAAAGCCTAAACCATAAACCCTAAACCCTAAACCCTAAACCCTAAACCACAAACCACAAACCCCAAATGCAAAGCCCTAAACCATCAATCCCAAACCCCAAACACTAAACCCTAAATCCCAAACCCTAAAACCTAAACCATAAACCCTAAACCCTAAACCCCAAATCCTAAATTTTGAACCCTAAACACTAAACCCTACACCCAAAACCGTAAACCATAAACCCAAAACCCTAAATCATAAATCCCAAACCCTACACCCTAAACCCCAAACCTTAAACCCTAAACACCAAATCCTTAGCCCTTACCCGAATCCCAAACCCTAAACACAAAGCCATAAACCATAAACCATAAACCATAAACCCTAAACCCAAAATTCAAAATCCTAAACACTAAACCTTAAACTCCAAACACCAAATGCTAAATCCTAAACTCCAATCCCCAAACCTTCAACCCTAAACACGAAACCCTTAACCCCAAACCCTAAATCCTAAACGCTAAATCCTATACCCTGAACCCCAAACTCCAAACCCTAAACCCGAAATCCTAAACACCAAAATCTAAACCCTAAATCCTAAACTGAAATCCTAAACCCTAAACCCTAAACCCTAAACCTAAAACCCTAAATCCTAAATCGTAGGCCCCAAACCCAAAACCCTAAACGCTAAATCCCAAGCCCTTAACACCAAACTCTAAACGCTAAATGTCAAACCCTAAACACTAAACCCTAAATGCTAAATCCCAAACCCTAAATACTAAACCTTATCCCTAAACCCTAAATTCTAAACCCAAAACCCCAAACCACAAAACCCAAAACCCTAAACACTAAACCCTAAATCCTAAACCAAAAACCCTAAACTTTAAACCCAAACCATAAACCTTAAACCATTAACTCAAAACCATAAGCCATAAATCCTAAACTCTAAACCTTAAACCTCACACCCCAAACCCTAAACCCTAAATCACAAACCCTTAACCCAAAACACTAAACCAAAAACCCAAAACCCAAAACTGGAAACCGTAAACTTTGATCCAAAAACTAAAAACCTAAACCCTAAATCCTAAGCCCCAAACCCAAAACCGAAACCCTAAACCCTTAACCCTAAACCATAAACCTTAAACCGTAAACCAGAAACCTTAAATCCTAAACCCTAAATGATAAACCAAAAATCCTAAACCCTAAATTATATACTCTAAACACTAAACCCTAAACCATAAACCCTAAAACCAAACCCTAAACTGTGAACTCCAAACCCTAAGCCCTTAACCTAATCCCAAAACCTAAACCCTAAACCCTAAACCTTAAACCCTAAATCCTAAACCCTAAATCTTATACCCTAAACTCCAATTCCCAAACCCTAGATCCTAAACCCCAAAACCCTAAACCCGAAACTATAAAATGTAAACCCTAAACAACAAACCCAAAACCTAAACCCAAAACCCAAAACCCAGAACCCAAAACCCTAAACCCGAAACCCAAAACCCTAAATCCCAAACCCCAAATCCTGAACCCTAAACCATAAACCCTAAACCCTAAACCCAAAATCCTATACCCTAAACCCAAAACCCTAAATCCCAAGCCCTGAACACGAAACCATAAACCCTAAACCTTAAAGCATAAACCCAAAACCTTAAGACGTAAAACCCAAGCCCTAACACATAAACTGTAGGCCCGAATCGTTAAATTGTAAACCCTAAACCCCATACCCTAATCCAAAATTCTATACCCTAAATCGCAAGCTGCAAACCCGAAGCGCTAAATCCTAAACCCAAACTCTAAACCCTAAACCCTAAATAGTAATCCCTAAGCCCTAAACCCTAAAGCCTAATCCATAAACCCAAAACCCTGAACCCTAAATTCCAAACCATAAATCATAAACCGTAAACCATAAATCATACATCCTAAACCCTAAACCAGAAGCCTTAAACTTTAAAACCCAAACCCTAAACACTAAACCATAAACCCTAAATCATAAACCATAAACTCCAAACCCTAAACCCTAAATCCTAAACCCTAAATCAAAAATCCTAAACCCTAAACCCAAAACCTTAAATCCTAAGGCATAACCCTAAACCCTAAACCCAAAACTGTATATCGTAAACCCAAAACCTAAAAGCTAAATGCGAAACCCTAAACCTTAAACCATTAACCAAAAACCTAAAACCCTAAATCCCAAACCCTAAACCCTAAACCTTAGACCATAAACCCAAAACCTTAAACACTAAAACCTAAACCCTAAACACAAACCCGTAAATCCTACACCCAAACCCCAAACAATAAACTATAAACTCTAAACCCAAAATCCTAAACTCTAAACACTAAATTTAAAACCAAACGCCAAACCCTAAATCCCAATGCCTAAACCCTAAACAACAAACCTAAACCCTAAATCTTAAACCCTAACACCCAAACCCTAAATTATAAATCATAAACTCAAAACCCAAAACCCTAAATCCTAAACCCTAAACCGTAAACCTTAAACCCTAAACTGTAAACTGTATACCTTAAACCCCAAACCCTATACCCTAAACCCCAAACACTAAACCCTAAACCCTAAACCCTAAATCCTTAACCTTAAACCATAAACTCCAAACCTTAATCCTTAAACTCCAAACCCCAAACCCTAAACCCTAAATTTCTAACCCTAAACCCAAAACCCCAAACCCCAAACCCTAAAACCTAATTCCATATGCCTGAACCCCAAACCCTAAAACGAAAACCCAAAACCCTAAACTCTAAATCCTAAGCCTTAAACCCTAAAACCTAAATTGTAAACCCCTAACCCTAAACCCAAAACTCTAAACATCAAACCCTAAAACCTAAACTCTAAACACCAAACCCAAAACCTTGAACCCCAAACAGTAAAGCATAAACCCAAACGCCAAAATCGTAAACCCTAAACCCTAAACCGTAAACTCTAAACTTTAAACCCTAAACCTAAACCCTAAATCCTAAGCCCTAAACCTTAAACCCTAAACCGTAAATCCTTAGCCTAAAACTTTACACTCCAAACCCAAAACCCTAAATCCCAAACTGAAATCCTAAACTCGAAACCCCAAACCTTAAACCCTAAATTCTAAACCCTAAACCCAAACCCTAAAACCCTAAACCCTAATTCCTCAACCTTAAACCCTAAACCATAAACACAAAACCCTAAACCTGAAACTCGAACCCTAAACCCTAAACTCTAAACACCAAACCCTAAAGCATAAACCGAAAACCCTAAACCCTAAACCCTAAACCCAAAACTTAAACCTAACCCTTAAGCCCTAAACCCTAAACCATAAACCCCAAACCATAAACCATGATCCATAAACCCAAAACCATAAACCATAAACCCAAACCTCTAAACCCTAAACCCTAAAGCAAAAACCCAGAACCCAAAACCTAAACCCTAAATCCTAAGCCTCAAACCCTAAACCCTTAACACCAAACCCCATACCCTAAACCGTAAACCCTTAATAATAAACCCTAAATCCTATACAATAAACCCTAAAACCGAAACCCTAAACTGTGAGCTCCAAACCTTAAGCCCTTAGCCCAATCCAAAACCCTAAACCCTATACCAAAACTTAAACCCTAAACGCTAAATCTAAAACCCGAAATCTTAAACCCTAAACAACAAACCCTAAGACCTAAGCCCGAAATCCTAAACCCTAAACCTTAAACCAGGAACTCTAATTCCCAAACCCTAGATCCTAAACCCCAAGTCTGAAAATCCTAAACCCAAACCCAAATCCCTAAACCCCAAACCCCAAAACCCCAAACACTTAACCCTAATCCCAAAACCCAAAACACAAAATCCTAAATCCCAAACACCAAACCCTAAACCCTAAATTTAAAACCCTAGATCTTAAACCCTGAATCCTAAACCCTAAACCAAAAACACTAAATCCTAAAACCCAAACCTTACACCTTAAACCCAAAACTGTAAACTCTAAACGCTAAATCCCATATCCTATGCACTAAAACCTAAACCCTAAAACCTAAAACCTAAACAATATACTGTTATGGATGTGAAGGGCAAGACAAAGGACAATGCAAATGCTAGAAGAGACTTGGCTATGCACTGTGATCAAAAGAATTTAGAACTGAAAGTTCAAGGGGATGGAAAGATAGTGATGCCAAAAGCATCGTATACTTTAACAAAGCATCAAAGAAAGTTAGTGTGCTAATGGGTTAAAAATTTGAGGTTTCTTGATGGATATGCTTCGAATTTGTCAAAATGTGTTGATTTGCAAGAGTAAGTTATCAAGAATGAAAAGTCATGATTGTCATGTATTTTTGGAAAGATTGATACCGATTGCTTTTAAAGATCTGTTGCCTGAGCCCGTCTGGAATGTTTTAACTTAGATAAGTTTATTCTTCAAAGGCATTTGTTCCACCATGATTCAAGAGGATCAAATGAAGCAACTTCAGAAGAACATTGATGTAACTTTATGCAAATTGGAGAAGGTTTTTCCTCCCGGTTTCTTTGATTCTATGGAGCACTTGCCTATTCACCTACCATATGAAGCACGAGTTGGTGGACCAGTTCAATATTGTTGGATGTATCCATTTGAGAGGTAGATTACAAAATATATCTGTTGCAGTAAATAATTATGATCTTAACTTATATTGAATACTTACAAATGAGATCTATGTATAGGTTTTTACATCATTTGAAAAAGAAGGTTAAGAATAAAGCTCATGTGGAAGGGTCTATTTGTGAAGCATACCTTCTTGAAGAAACATCTACATTTTGTTCTTACTATTTTGAACCTCATGTTCAAACCAAGCTAAATAAGGTGGATCGAAATGACGATGGGGGTGAAGTAGATTGCCCTGATGGATGCCTATCTATATTCACTCACTCGGGTCGTCCTACAGGGAAAGAGAAAAAACGATACTTGAAAGAAGAAGAATTCAACGCTGCTGTTATTTATGTCCTCCTCAATTGCGATGAAATTCAACCGTTTGTTAAGTATGTCCATACAATTTCTATAAATAAATATCAATTATTAATCACTCAATATTTTGTTTATAATTATAATGTAGGATCTACAAAGAACAGCTTAAGCAAATAACTCCTCATATAACAGAGGAGGAGATAGAGAATAAGAAGAATAGTGAATTTGCAAAGTGGTTAAAGGAATATGTAAGTTGAAAGAATTATGGTTCCCATAAATACATGTCGATTAAGTTATGTAAGGCAATATGATTGGTTAGTCCTTTGATCTTGTTTTCTTATGTGCCTAGGTCCATGATTTAGAGAACAATGTGGTTGATGGTCGCATAAAAAAATTAGCTTGTGGACCATTTACTGAAGTTCGCACTTGGCCTCAATATTATGTTAATGGGTTTAGGTTTCATACACGTGCTTTTAACTCAACAAGATCCACTATGAATTGTGGTGTATGTGTTAAAGGCAATACCTATAATGAGTTTGAAGTAGACTACTATGGTATTTTAGAAGAAGTGATAGAGCTACAATATTCTTGGCTTAGGGTCGAAGAAAATAAGAGTTGTGTTGTTCAAGTGTAATTGGTTTGATCCTATGTTGGAAACAGGGTGTAAAGTTCATCCTCGATATGGTATAATTGAGATCAATCATAAAAAACATTTCTCAAAGTATGAGCCCTTTGTACTTGCCCAACAATCTCAACAAGTTTATTTTGTTGAATATGCTAGTAAAAAGAGAGAAAGGGCTGATTGGTTGGTTGTTTGTAAAATAAAGTCAAGGAGGGCCATAAATGCTCCAGAACTAGCATACCAAGAAGATGAGGTTTCTATTCAAAATGAAATAGATGACTATGATGAAGATCCTCAAGAGGAGGTAGGTGATGAGGAAGAGGTAGGTGAAGAGGTTGAAATAGAAATAGAAGATGATGATGTTAATGATCATGAAGATATTGTTGAGATGGATGTGTTTCAAGATGATATAGAGGGTGGATTTGAAATAGATGACTCTAGTACTGAAGATGAAAATGAAGATAGTGAAGACCAAATTGATTATGGTAGTGATGGTGACAATAAAAGTGAAGAAAACACTTATGATTGATCAAACATATAATATGTCAAAATAATTTTGGTATGGAAATAATTTTATGCATTTCTTATAAATGTTATATTTTTAGCTTGTGTTTCTTTTTCAAGAATTATATTGTATATTTATTATGTCATTCAACTTGAATTTTGTAGGTATGACAAGAGGAAAAGGAAAGGCTAGATCCACTAGAGTTGATAGAGGGGGATACCATAAAGTAGGGAGGAATAAGAGCATTGAATCAGTGCAATGTCCAACAACGGAGCAAGTTCCCCCAAAGCAAGTGCCCATTGTACAACCGCCTATTGAGCACGTATCCATTGTGCAATCGCCTATTGAGCAAGTACCCATTGTGCAACCGCCTATTGAGCAAGTACCCATTGTGCAACTGTCTATTGAGCAAGTACCCATTGTTGAACTGCCTATTGAGCAATCACCCGTTGTTGATTGTCCTCCTAGTGATGCGTGGCTGAAGAGGATCATCTTCAGAGTGAAGGACCTAGTTTGAATAATACGCAACAAGAAAATACATATCTTCAAGTTGGAAGCCAACCTCGAATATCTTCTGATGGACGCACATATTTCGAACTGCTCCGTGATTCGTATGTCTAAAATTTTATACTAATTTGCTTCTTTCTAGTATATTTTAATGATGCTTAATTTTTTGTCATAGGTATCATTCGCACAGTGCTATACGTGAGTTAACCAAAATAATCAAGAAGTATTTGCATGGACCATGCGCTACATGGGAAGGTACACCGACTGATGTAAAAGATCGATGGTTTGGAGAATTGGAGGTAAAGTTTCATTCTCTTGCTTGCTTCTTATTTTTTGCACATATGTGACACATGTTGATTTATCCACTTTCATTGTTGTTTAAATAAGTCCACTACTAATTTGTTTAATTTATTCTCCATTTATAATGTAGAAAAAATACATTTGGGAGGACAGATTTTATGTCGAGATCAAGAGGCTTTTTGAGGATGTCATTGGACCAAAAAGACATAAGTCTATCACTTTCAAATTAGGAAGGACTTCAAAGAAAAAAATATACAACCCTCATGGATTAATAATGATAATTGGGATGCGCTTAAAAAAAATATGGTCAGACCCAAAATACTTGGAAAAATCTGCAACCTACTCAAAGAATAGATTGAGTAACAAGGATGGACATGGAATATCATGTCATGCTGGAGGGTCAATTCCATATTCAGAGCATAAGAGAAAATATCTACTTCCTTTATATATCCATTGTTTAAAATTTATTTTTTATTTAACCATCATTTTTAATATTGTTGTTGTATGACTACAGGAGGCAATGTCAGGAAGAGAAGCTCGTCCATCAGAATTATTTTTGATCACCCATAAGAGCAAAGGGAGTGGAAACTTTGCTGATAAGAAATCCAAAGTAGTATGGGTAAGTTACTTTGATTTGTAAGATGAATATGATGTGATGTGATCTGGATTGTCTTGATTTGTAAGTTGAATTTTGTTTATTTTTCTGCGGTCTTTCTTTGTTTAATTTGCCTACGAAGTAGGGCTCGGATTTTTTTTTCCAACTTTTCAATAATTTGGTTCTGGAATTGCGGTAATAGTTATTTGTTTACAATTAATGAGGCCACCTTTTAATTATTGGGAGCTAACATAATGAGAAAAAAATAAAAAAAGGGGGCAATGGTGAGGATATAGAATGCAAATATTGTATAGTCTGGAAGTTCATAAGCCCTATTTTTTGGAGTAATTTTTTATGGTTCTTTCACTCCCTTTAACACTCTCCTCCTTTTCTTTTATTTTGTTTAGTCAATAATACAAGCGTGAGAATCGGACAAGAGAGTGAGAACTTCATATATACTTAATTACTTATTATTATTATTTAATGCACTTTTGAACATGACGACATCTTCAGTGTTTTACTTAGTGCTAATAAATTTATAGAACAACATGGCTGATTTGGATTGTCTTGATTTGTAAGTTCAATTTTGTTTTGTTTCTAAATAATTTTACTGTATTGTACTCTCTTGTTGGTATTATAATCCTACTTCTATGAAAAGAAAAGAGTTCATATGACTATTTATTTTATTATTATGTGCACTAGTGCTGAATATTCTGTGCTGCCTTTTTTGTGCTGAATATTGTGGTTGAAGTTCTTTTAATGTTATAAACATGATTTTCAGGAGAAATTTGAAAGTGAGATCAAAGAGTCGGTTGGTGACATATCAAATGAGGAAGATATCAATTTTCAAGCTAGTGGATCTATAACAATTGAGAAAGAGGCATCACTTTGGAACAAAGTTGTTGGTGGTCCAAGAAAAGGAAGAATTTATGAGTTTGGAGAGGGTTCCATAATTAGTGGTCAAATTTCTCAATCTATACCCTCACAAGGTTCAAGCTATGTCCCTAATAATAATGAAGATAGCTTTGAACAAATGGAAGTGATGCATGAAGAGGCAGAAATGGCTGCACAGGACAAGCGGGAGAAGGAAGAGATGCTTAAGATACAAGTATTTTTATGTGTCACTATGAATATATATATATATATATATATATATATATATATATATATATATATATATATATATATATTAGTGGTTTATAACATTTTCAATTATTATTTATTATTAAATTGTTATTTGTGACAAATTAGTGACTAGAGATTGATTTAGTCACAAAATTTGTGACTGAGGGTTTCCATACTTTGTGACTGATTTGTGATTGAACTTTATGACTGATTTGTGATTGAACTTTATGACTGATTTGTGACTGGAAAGTCCCCAAAATTTTCAACCATTTTTGACTGCACGTCAGTCACAAATTTATTACCTCACAAATTTATAACCGATTTATGTCTAAGTTTAGTGACTGGAAGGGTCCCCAAAATTTCCAATCAATTTTTGACCGCACGTCAATCACAAAATTGTGACCGCTTTGTGACAGCAATGTTGTGACCGATTTGTGACTACAAGAGAGTTGGATAATTTGTAACGGCTTTGTGACCGCCCTGTCAGTCAGTAAATTTGTGACCGCCGACTTTGTGGTCACAAATTTCTAGTTACTTACGAAATACCAACCGCTGCGTCGGTCACAAATCGGTCACTAAAGTCCATTTAGTGACGGATGTTGCTGTTTTGTCACCATTTCGGCGGTCACTAAACGCTGTTTTTCTAGTAGTGAACACTAAACCCTAAACCCAAAACCCAAAACCATAAATCCCAAACCCTATACCCCAAACCATAAACCCGAAATGCTAAATCAGAACCCTAAACTTTAAATCCCAAACACTAAACCCTAAACACTAAACCTTAAACTAGAAATTCTAAATCGCAAACCCTAAGCCCTTACCCCAATCCCAAAACCTAAACCTTAAACCCTGAAGGCTAAGCCCTAAACCCAAAACTGTAAACTGTAAACCCTAAACCCCAAGCCCAAAATCCTATACACTAAACCCCAAACCGTAAACCGTAAACCCTAAATCCTTAACTTTAAACCATAAACTCCAAACCCTAAAGCTTAAATGCCAAACCCTAATCCTTAAATTCGAAACCCTAAAACCTACACCCTAAATTCCAAACCCTAAACCCTAAACCCTAAACACTAATTTGCCAACCCTAAACCCCAAACAATAAACCGAAAATCGAAAACCCGAAACTCGAAACCCTAAACCCTAAACACTAAATCCTAAACTATAAACTGTAAACCCTAAACCTTAAACCCTAAATCTTACACCCCAAATCGTAAACACTAAACATCAAACCCTAAACCCTAAATTCTAAACACCAAACCCTAAACCCTAAAGCATAAACCCAAAATCCAAAACCATAAATCCTAAACCGTAAACCCTAGACTTTAAAACCAAAACCTAAACGCTAAATCTTAAGCCCTAAACACTAAACCCAAAACCCTAAACTCTAAACCGTAAGACATAAACCATAAACCATAAACCATAAACCATAAACCCCAAACCATAAACCCTAAACCCTAAACCCTACAACATAAAGCTCAAAACCCTAAACCCAAACCTAAACCCTAAATCCTAAGTCGAAAACCCTAAACCCTATACCCTAAACACCAAACACCAAACCCAAACCCTAAACCCTAAACAATAAACCCTAAATGCCAAACACTAAACCCTAAAACCCAAACCCTAAACTGTGAACTCCAAAACTTATGCCCTTACCCCAAACCCAAAGCCTAAGCCTTAAACCCCATATCCTAAACCTTAAACGCTAAATATAAAACCCTAAACACCAAACCATGAACTCTAATTTCGAAACCCTACACCCCAAACCCCTAACCTCAAAATCCAAAATCCTAAACCCTAAACCCGAAACTGTCAACCCTAAACCAGAAACCGAAAAATGAAAACCCTAAACCCAAAATTCGAAACCCCAAACCCTAAACCCAAAACCTAAAACACAAAACCCTAAATCCTAAACCCCAAACCCCAAATCCCAAATCTTAAACCCTAAACCGTAAATCCTAAACACTAAACCCAAAACACTAAACCCGAAACTGTAAACTATAAACACTAACCCTAAACCCTAAACTAAACTCCTAAACCCTAAAACCCAAACTCCACACCCTAAACCCTAAACACTAAATCCTAAACCCGAAACATTAAACCCAAAACAGTAATCCGTAACCCTAAAACCCTAAACTCTAAATGCTAAATCCAAAACTCCAAACCTTAAACCCTAAATGAAAAACCAAAAACCCTAAACCCTAAACCTTAAACCCTAAACCCTAACAGTATTTCTTAAACCCTAAACCCTAAATAGTAATCCCTAAACCGTAAACTCTAAACGCTAAATCCCAATCCTTAAGCACTAAACCCTAAACCCAAAACCATAAACCGTAAACCCTTAACCCTAAACACAAAACCCAAAACCCCAAACCTTAAACCCCAAACCTTAAACCCTAAACCCTAAACCTTGAATTCCAAACACAAAACACTAAAGCCTAAACCCTAAAGCTTAAACCAAAAACTCCAAACCCTAAACCATAAATCCCAAACCCTAAACCTTAAACCCCAAACTCTAAACCCTAACTCACAAACCCTAAAACCAAAACACAAAACCCAAAACCCAAAACCCAAAGCTTAAACTGTGAACTCCAAACCCTAAGCCATTACCCCAATCCCAAACCCTATACCTTAAACCCTGAAGCCTAAACCCTAAGCCCTAAACCCGAAACTATAAACAGTAAACCCTAAACCATAAACCCCAAAACCAAAACCCCAAACTGTAAAACCCCAAACCCCAAACCCTAATCCCTAAACCATAATACCAAAACATAAAACATAAAACCCCAAATCCAAATCCCTAAACCTTAAACATCAAGAACTAAACCCTAAACTCTAAATACCAAACCCAAAACCTAAACCCTAAATCCTAAGCCCTAAATCCTAAGCCCTAAACCCTAAACCCAAGACCCTAATCACTAAACCCTAAACCATAAACCAAAAACCTAAAACCATAAACCCTAAAGCATAAAGCCAGATCCCAAAACCCAAAACCTAAACCCTAAATCTTAAGCCCCAAACCCTAAACCCAATACTGTAAACACCAAACCCCAAACCCTAAACCCTAAATATTAAACCCTAAATCCTGAACACTAAACCCTTGAACCTAAACACTAAACTGTGAACTCTAAACCTTAATGCCTTACCCTAATCGCAAACCCTAAGCCCTAAACCCCAAACCCTAAATGCTAAATCTAAAACCCTAAACCCCAAACCTAAACACCAAACCCTAAACCCTAAATGCTAAATCTAAAACCTCAAACCCTAAACACCAAACCCTAAGCCCTAAACCCTAAACCCTAAACCCTAAACCCTGAAATATAATTCCCAAACCCTAGATCCTAAACCTTAAACTCCAAAACCTAAAATCTTAAGCCCTAATCCCGAAACTGTAAACTGTAAACCCTAAACTACAAACCCAAAACCCAAAACCCTCAATCCTACACCAAAAACCCTAAATTCCAAACCCTAAACCCAATACCCAAAACCCAAAAACCTAAATCCCAAACCCTAAACCCTAAACCCTAAATCCTAACGCTAAACCAAAACTCTAAACCCGAAACTCTAAACTATAAACACTAACCCTAAACCCTAAACCCCAATCCAAAATCCTAAACCTTAAATCCCAAACTCCAAACCCTAAACCCTTAACACTAAATCCTAAACTCGAAACTCTAAGCCCTAAACAATTTTCCCCAAACCCTACACTATAAACGCTTAATCCCAAACCCTAGCCACTAAACCCTAAACCCTAAAGGCTACTCCCTAAATCGTAAACCTTAAACCATAAACCCTAAACCCTAAACCCTAAATCCCAAATCGTAAACCCCAAACCTTAAACCCTAAACCTTAAACCCTTAACTGAAAACCCTAAACTTTAAATCCCAAACACTAAACACTATAGCCTAAACCCTTAACGTTAAACCATAAACTCCAAACCCTAAACCCTAAACCTTAAATCGCAAACCCTAAACACTAAATCACAAACCCTAAACCCTAAATACAAAACCCTAAACCCAAACCCCAAACCCCAAACCGTGAACTCTAAACCCTAAGCCCTTACGCCAATCCTAAACATTAAATCTTAAACCCTGAAGCCTAAACCGTAAACACTAAAACCGAAATTGTAAACTATAAACCCTAAACAAAAAACCATAAAACCAAAACCCTAAACCATAAACCCCAAACCCTAAACCCCAAACCCTAAACTCTAAACCCTAATCTGAAAACCCTAAACCCAAAACCCAAAACCCTCAATCCTAAACCCAAAACCCTAAATCTTAAACCCTGAACCCTAAACCCTAAATCCTAAACCATAAACCCTAAACACTAAACCCTAAATCCCAAACTTTGAACACTAAACCCTAAACCCGAAACCCTAAAACATAAACCTAAATCCTTAAACCCTAAAACCCAAACCTTAAACCCAAAACCCAAAACAGTGAACTATAAACACTAACCCTAAACACTAATCCAAAATCCTATTCGATAAATTCCAAACTCCAAATCCCAAACCCTAAACACTAAACCCTAAACACTAAACCTAAACTTTAAACCATAAACCCTAAACCCTAAACCCTAAATCGTACACCCCAAACCGTAAAACGTAAACCCTAAACATCAAACCCAAAACCCTGAACTCTAAACAGCAAACCCTAAACCCTAATGCATAAACCCAAAACCCTAAACCGTAAACCCTAAACTTTAAACACTAAACCCAATACCTAAACCCTAAATCCTAACCCTCAAATCCTAAACCTTAAATCCTAAACCCCAAACCTTAAACCCAAAACCCTAAATCCTAACCCGAAACCCTAATCCCAAAACCCTAAACCATAAGCCCTAAACCCTAAAGCATAAACCCAAAATCCTAAACCATAAATCTAAACCCTAAATCCTATGCCCCAAAACATAAACCCTATAACCTAAACACCAAACCCCAAACCTTGAACCCAAAATATTAGACCCTAAATCCTGAACACTAAACCCTAAAACCCAAGCCCAAAACTATGAACTCTAAACCTTAAGCCTTGACCCCAATCCCAAACCCCAAGCCCTAAACCCCAAACCCTAAATCTTAAAACCTAAACACTAAATCCTAAATCGTAAACCCTAAACCCGGAAATCTAATTCCCAAACCCTAGACCCTAATCCCCAAACCTCGAAATCCAAACTCCTAAACCCTAAACCCAAAACCCTAAATCTTGAATTCCAAACGCTAAGCCTTGAATTCCAAACACTAAACAATAAACCCTAAACCACAAACCCAAAATCCTAAACCCTAAACCCTAAAGTCCAAACCTCAAACCCTAAACCCTAAACCCAAAACACAAAACATAAAACACTAAATCCCAAACCCCAAACGTTAAACCCTAAATTTTAAAACTAAACCCTAAATACTTAACCCTAAACCCTAAACCGAAACCCTAATTCAAAATCCTAAACCCTAAATTTCAAACTCCAAACCCTAAACCCTAAACACTAAAACCTAAACCTGAAACTCTAAACCCTAAACAGTAATCCCTAAACCCTAAATCGTAAAGCCTAAACACTAAACGCTAAATCCCAAACCGTAAACACTAAACCCTAATCCCTAATCCCTAAACCCTAAACCCTAAACCCTAAACCCTAAACCATAAACCCAAAACCCAAAACCGTAAATCCCAAACCCAAAACCCTAAACTTTAAACCCTAAACCATAAACTTTAAACCCGTAACCGTATAACCTAAACTTAAATCCCAGACACAAAACACTAAATACTAAACCCTAAACCTTAATTCATAAACTCCAAATCCTAAACCGTAAACCTTAAACCCCAAATCCCAAACCCTAAACTCTAAACCCAAAACCGTAAACCCAAAACCCTAAACCCAATCCCTAAACTGTGAACTCCAAACCCTAAGCCCTTACCCCAATCCCAAACCCTAAACCCTAAACTGAAAACCCTAAACACTAAACCATTAACCGTAAACCTAAAATCATTAAACCTAAACCCTAAACACTAAATCCCAAACTCATAAAGTTTAAACCCTAAACCCTAAATCATAAACTCTAAAGCCTAAACACTAAACCCTAAACCCTAAATCGTAATCCTAAAATTTATACCCTAAACCAAATACCTAAACCCTATATCCTAACCGCCAAAGCCTAAACCAAAATCCCAAAACCTCAAATATGAAACCTTAAACACTAAACCATTAACCCTAAACATTAAACCATTAACTCCAAACCCTAAAGCCTAAATGCCAAACCTTAAACCCTAAACCATAAATCATAAACCCTAAACCCTAAACACTAAACCCTAAATCCTAAATAGTAAACCCTAAATCCTAAATCCTGAAACCAAAAACCCTAAACCATAAACCTACCACCCTAGACCCTAAGCCCTAAACCCAAAACCCATAACCTAAACCCTAAATCCTAAACCCCAAACCCTAAACCCTAAGCACCAAACCAAAAACACAAAACCCTAAACCTTAAACAATAAACCCTAAATCCACAACCACAAACCATAAAACCAAACCATAAACTGTGAACTCCAAACATTAAGCCTGTACCTCAATCCCAAACCATAAACCATAAACTCCAAACCCTAAACGCTAAATTTAAAACCCTAATCCTTAAACCCTAAGCCTTAAATCCTAAACCCTAAACCTTGAACTCTAATTGCGAAACCCTAAACCCTAATCCCCAAACCCCAAAACCCAAAATCCTAAACCCTAAACCCGAAACTGTAAATTGTAAACCCTAAACCACAAACCATAAACCCAAGGCCCAAAACCATAAACCCTAAATCCCAAACCCCAAACCCTAAGCCTTAAACCCAGAACGTAAAACACAAAACCCTAAATCCCTAAATCTTAAACACGAAACACGAAACACTAAATCCTAAATCCTAAATTCAAAACCCTAAACCCTAAATCCTAAACCCTGAACACTAGACTCTAAACCCTAAACATTAAACCATAAACCCAAAACCTTAAACCCTAAAACCAACACCCTAAACCCTAAACTAAAAACTGTAAACTGTAAACACTAACCCCAAACCCTAATCCAAAATCCTATAGACTAAATCCTAAACTCCAAATCTGAAACTCTAAACATTATATCCTAAACCCAAACCCTAAACTCTAAATGCTTAATCCCAAACCCTAAACACTAAACCCTAAACCCAAAACCATACAGCCAAAACCCTTAACCCTAAATCTAAAACCATAAACCCCAAACCCTAAACTCTACACCGAAAATCCTAAACCTTAAATGCCAAACACTAAACACTAAACCCTAAAACATAAACCATAAACTCCAAACCCTAAACCATAAATCACACACCCTAAACCTTAAACCCCAAACCCTAAACCCTAAATCCCAAACTCTAAGCGTTAAACATAAAATTGAAACCCTAAACCGTCAACTCCAAATGCTAGGCCCTTACCCCATTCCCAAACCCTAAACCTTAAACCATAAAGCCTAAATCCTAAACCCTAAATGCGAAACTGTAAATTGTAAACCCAAAACCCCAAACCCTAAACACTGTACCTTAAACCCCAAACCCCAATCCCTAAACCCTAGACCTTGAACCTCTAAACTCGAAACTGTAAATTGTAAACCTTAAATCCCAAACCCTAAACCCTAAACCCTAAATCCCAAACCCCAAACCTTAAACCATATTCCATAAATCCTAAACCCTAAACCCAAAACCCTAAACCTTAAATCCCAAACCCTGAACACAATCCAAAAACATAAACCTTAAACCATAAACCCAAAACCTAAAGCTCAAAAACCCAAACCCTAAACCCGAAACTGTAAACTGTAAACCCTAAACCCCAAACCCTAACCCAAAACCCCAAACTCCAAACTCCAAACCCTAAACCCACCCTAAACCCTAAATCCAGAATCTGAAACCCTAAACCCTAAACAGTAAACCTTAAACCCTAAACCCTAAATTCCAAACCCTAAATCCCAAACCCTAAACACTAAATCCTAAACCTTAAACCTTAAACCTTAAAACATAAACTCAAAACCCTAAACCCTAAATCCCAAACCCCAAACCTTAATCCCCAAACCCAAAACCCAAAACCCGAAATCACAAACCCTAATCTCTAAACACTAAAAAGTAAACCATAAACCCTAAACCCTAAACCATTGTAATAGCCCGGAAAAACTTTGAGGATTAAAGAATGATTTATTTAAAATTTTGAGGATTTAAGAATGATTTATTCCTGGGCTAGGAATTAAAACCTCAAAAAGAATATTGGAAAAATATGAAGGTTAAAGGAAACCGGAAAGGAACCATGAAATTCTTCGAAATTTCATGTAAAATAGAAGATGAAAGAAAGGGGTAAAATCTTTTTTTCGAAATTAATTCAGGACCTACGAAATTAGAAATCTAAAATAAAGAGGAGTGGGAACTAAATTAAAATTTTATTAGTTATCATTTGTTTAATTATTAATTAGTTGACTTTTATTATGATAATTTTAAATATTTAAAAGGGGATTTTTAAGAAAGTAGAAAGTGAAAGAAAAGAAGTAGAAAATAATTTTTGGATTTAATTCGAGACCTAAAAACTTGGAAACCTAAACTAAATAGGGAAAGTGATTAAATTAAAAATACAAATTTGTTATTATTTACTTAATTATTAATTTTTTTATTTTTTAAAAAATTTATTTATTTAATTATTACTTATATTATTTTAATTATATTTATTTATTTATTATATTATTATTATTATTATTATTATTATTATTATTATTATTATTATTTAATATGGGGTTGGGGCGTGGGATATATATATATATATATAGAAAAAGAAAAAGAAAGAAGAGAAGGAAACATAGCAAAAGAAAAGGAAACAAAATGTGAGGGAGAGAGAGAGGGAGCACGTAAACAGAGAAGAAGAAGAAGGGGAAGGAGGGATTGTTCGCCGGAAACCGACCATAGAAGAGCGGTCTGACGCCGGAAAAGCTCACCGGAGCTCGACTACAACATTTTCCACACCTCCCACCAATCGAATCAAGGTTGGTAACCCCAAGTTCATTCGAAACCCTCAATTTCTCCATTTTTAAGGATTCCTTCGATTCACCGTCAATTGGGTTGTTTCGAGGGTAGATTGAGACCTAGAAAGTGTTCTTGAACATTTAGTTGGGGTAGGAATCGAGATTTTGTTCTCGGATTTGCCCAAATTCGAATTTGGAAGGATTTGGGGTTGAAATTATAATTATTTCCAAATTGGGGAAAATTGTTGATAATTAGGATTGAGCTTGGATTTGAGTAAATAGGCTTGGATTGATATTATTGAAATTATAATTATTTCCAAATTGGGGAAATTGTTGATAATTAGGATTGACCTTGTGTTTGAGCAAGTAGGCTTGGATTGATATTATTAAAATTATATAGTTGAAATATTAGTTGCACAAGACCCGTGAAGAGCTGGCCCGAGGTTACTAAGGTTGAACCTTGACGTTAACGTGTCGGGTCCCTGCTTGATTTGCCTAAATACATTTTAAGGGTGATGTTGAGGGCTCCAAACCTGTTCTTTTCAATCTTAAACACCCTAGAATAATTCTAAATATGCTATCAAGCATCAAGAATCATTTTAGGTGTCATCTTGCTCCTCAAGGATGGAAACTTGCGGAACAATTGAGTCCAAATTCTAAAATGGTAATTTTATTCCTTCACAATTTTTAGGAAGCCTTAAGTAGGATGAATTAGTGTTGAGGTTTAGAAACTAGATTTCTTAGAACCTGAGTAAGAACACAAGTTCAATCAAAATTCTTAGACCTTCCTAAAATTAGGATTCCTTCCCAAAACCCAATACCCTAACCCCTAAACCCTAAATTTTAAATTCAAAATCTAAATCCTAAACCCAAAACGTAAAGCTAAACTAGAAACCCTAAACCCCAAACCCTATACCTTATACCCTAATCTCCAAACCCCAAACCTTAAACCCTAAATCAAAAACCCTAAACCCTAAAACTAAATCCCTAAATCCTAAATCCTAAACCCCAAACCCTAACCACTAAATCCCAAACCCTAAACACTAAACCTTGAACCCTAAATCCTAAACCATAAACACTAAACCCTCAATCCCAAACCCTAAATCCAAAACTCCAAGTCCTAAACCCTGAACCTCAAACCCCTAACCCTAGACCCTAAACCCTAAACCCTAAACATCAAACCCTAAACCCTAAACCGTAAACCCTAAACATCGCGTACTCTCTGCAGAGACGGCTCGAAAACTTTCTCAGGAAGTCAAATAGCTGGCCATCCAGAGCAAGACGCGGGTCCTCTCCAAAATGTCTCCTTTTCCACAGAACGATACGAGAGAACTCACTTCGCTTGTCGGACGATCAGCTCCAATAACCATGACTCGGCGCGGGAGAGCTCTCCCACGAGCAAGGGCAGCGAACAATTCCTACGTAGCTTACAGACAAGGGAACGTAAGTGCACGGGCGTTCGGAGCATCCCCAGCTACCTTACATAAATCCATTATGCCCCTTGAGCTCCGCCGTAGGCTACCTTCGGCAGGCTCACCTCCATCTCGGAGCACACCACTTACAAGGCTTCTTGTAGCCCCCAGAGACCTGAACTCTCTCCTACTAAGGCAACCTCTCAAGAGCGGCTCGCTCGCCCGGAGTACCTTAGACACGTCTTAGCCGCACACGACCCGATATAAGGAAACTACCTTGCCAAACGGCTCCTATAGACGTCACCATGACGAACTCCGTGGACTTTGATCCCTTCCGAATGGTACGTAGGCACCTGGGTGCATCACCTATGGACAAGTCCCTCGAGGTTAAGACCCCTTGCGGTCCTAATTACAAATTACAATTGTCTGAGCCAAAAACGACAGTTACAATAATAGTAATAGATTGATACATAACTTAGTTAGGGTCAATTAATTATTTTTAAACATGTAAAAATTTTGTTCTTTTTTATTATTAAAATTACATTTTTTTACGTTAAACATAAGAAAAATTTATTATTTATCAAATATAATAAATAATGTATATGCGTTTCGCAAATATAAAAGATAATTTTACGATATTAAACTAATAATATTGAAATGCAAATATTTAAAATTTATTATTTTAATAAATTATAACTTAACTAGAAAATTAACATTGTCATTGTTTTATCTGAAGTTAGAATTTGAGCTCATCATATATTTCAATTAAAAATTTAAGTAATTTCATAATTTTGTTGGTTAATTAAAAAGCAAAAACTGATATATATATATATATATATATATATACATATAGAATAATAATAATAATAATAATAATAATAACAACGACAATAATAATAATTAACACTTACTTAAAGAAATAAAAATTTCGATC
The DNA here is from genome assembly GCA_014851425.1 of Senna tora. Lineage (NCBI taxonomy): Eukaryota > Viridiplantae > Streptophyta > Magnoliopsida > Fabales > Fabaceae > Senna > Senna tora. The sequence goes on along the minus strand of JAAIUW010000040.1, from coordinate 13,100 downwards.
TTTTTGAGACATGTGACATCATATTTTTTATAATTTTTTAAAAAATATTCTTTAAAAATAAGATTTTGAATTAGAAATTTAAGAAGTTATGATAAGGATTTAAAAGTTGACTTGCACTAATTAATGGAATTGATCTTATACCTTTAATTTAAGTGATTGATTATTTGATTAATAATTTGTTTCTATGTGGAGCCTATGTGAATCCTATGTGGCGCCGATTAGGATACATGTGGCAGGAATGCAAAGATTATAACATATGATTTGGCAAGAAGAAGTTATATAACTCTTCTTTCATATATTTATATAGGTATAGATATATAGATATAGATTATATACATATATAGATATCTATATAAGTATTATTTTTTGTAGAGTAATCTTATTTCATAAATATTTAAAATCTGAGCTTGAATAGTCTAATTTGGATCCCGACCAAATTACCCACGTCCTCTGCAAAATTAAATTTGAATTTTGATCTTCCTTGCGTCACGTTCTACTTCTCGCTGCAACAATTACAATTTAGGCCTACGGAAAATTACATTTTCGCCCCAGCTGAAAAATCCATTTTGGCTCCATCCCTCATTTAATTCCATTTCAATTTAGTCCTATCATTCTTCTTCAATTTGATCCCTAGACCCTAAACTCTAAAGCCTAAACCCTAGACCCTAGACCCTAGACCCTAAACCCTAAACGCTAAATCCTAAGACCTGGACCCTAAACACTAGACCCTACACGCTAAACACTAAAACTTAGACCCTAAACCCTAATCCCTAAACCCTACAACCTAAACCCTAAACCCTAGACCCTATATCCTAAACCCTAAACCCTAAGCCCTAAACCTTAAACCCTAAATCCTAAACCCTAGAGCCTAAACCCTAAACCCTAAGCCCTAAACCCTAGACCCTAGACTAAAGACCCTAGATTGTAAACCCTAAATCGAAAACTGTAAACCCTAAACCATAAACCCTGAGCCCTATACCCTAGACCCTAAACCCTAGACCCTAGACCCTAGACAATAAACCCTAGACCCTAAACCCTAAACTTTAACCTTAAACTTGAAACCCTAAACCCTAAACCCTAAATCCTAAATGCTAATCCCTAAAACATAAACCCCAAACCCGAGACCAGAGACCCTAGACCGTAAACCCTAAACCCTAAGCAATAAACCCTAAACCCTAGACCCTAAACCCTAAATCCTAAGCCTTAAACCCTAGCCCTAAACCCTAATTCCTAAACACTAAACCCTAAACACTAGACCCTAAACCCTTAACCCTAGACCCAAAACCCTAAACCCTAAATCCAAAACTCTAATCTCAAAACCCTAGACATTAAACCGTAGACTCTAAACCCTAAACACTAAACGCTAAGCCCTAAACCCTAAACTCTAAGCCCTAATCCCTAAATTGTAAACCCTAGACCCTAAACCCTAAACCCTAGATCCTAGACCCTAGAGCCTAAACCCTAAACCGTAGAGCCTAAACCCTAAAACTCTAAACCCTAAACTCTAGACCCTAAACCCTAAACCCTAGACGCTAAACCCTAAACCCTAAACCATAAACCCTAAATTTAAACCCTAGACTGTAAACCCTAAACCCTAAATGCTAAGCCCTAAACCCTAAGCCCTAAACCGTAAACCCTAGACCCTTAACTCAAAACCCTAAGCCCTAAGCCCTAAACCGTAAACCGTAAACCCTAAACCCTAATCCCTAATCTCTAATCCCTAAACTCTTAACCCTAGACCCTAGACCCTAGAGCCTAAACCTTAAACCCCAGACCCTAAACCCTAATCCCTAAACCCTAAACCCTAAACCCCAAAACACTAAACACTAAACTCTAAAACTAAAACCGTAAATCCTAAACCCTAAACCCTAGACCCTAGACCCTAATGCAAAAACCCTAAATTGTAGACCATAGACCCTAAAACCCAAAACTGTAAACCCTAAATCCTAAAACCTCAACACTAAACCATAAACCTTAAACACTAGACCCTAAATCCTAAACCCTAAATCCTAGAACCTTGACTATAGACCCTAAACTCTAGACCTTAAACCCTAAACCCTAAACCATAGACCCGAAACTCGAAACTCTAAACCCTAAACCCTAAGTCCAAAATCCTAGACCCTAAACCCTGGTCCCTAGACCTTAAACCATAAACCCTATACCATAAAACCAAAACCCTAAACTCAAAACCCTAGACCCTAAACCGCAAACTATATACCGTAAACCCTAGACCTTAATCACTAAACCCTAATTCTTAAAACAAAAACACTAAACCCCTATACCCTATATCCTAACCTTAACCATTAACCATAAAACCCAACAAACTAAGACCTATACCCTAGACCCTAAGGACTAAACCCTAGACACTAAACCCTAGACTCTAGAGCCTATACCCTATACCCTAGACCCTAAACCCTACACCTAGAATCGAAAACTCTAAACCCTAAACCAAAACCCTAGACCCTAAACCCTAGATCCTACACCCTAAATTCTAGACCCTAAAACCTAAATCCCTAAACCCTAAACCCTAAACCCAAAACTCCAAACCTTAAACCATAAAACCAAAACCCAAAATCCTAAACCCTAGACCCTAAACCCTAAACCCTAGACCTTACACACGAGAGCCTAAACCCTAAACCCTAGACCCTCAACCATAAACTTTAGGCCCTAAACCCGAGACCTTAAACCCTAAATCCGAAACCCTAATCCCTAAACCCTAGACCCTAATCCCCAAATCGTAAACCCAAAAACCTAAACTTTAAACCCTAATCCATAGACCCTAGACCTAGACCATAAACCCTAAACCCTAAACCCTAACCACTAAACCATAGACTCTAGGCCCTAAACACTAAACTCTAGATCCTAAACCCAAAAACCCTATACCCTAACCCTACACCTTAGACCCTAAACCCTATACCATAAACCTTAGACCTTAAATCCTAAACCCTAAGTCCTAAACCCTAAACCTTAGACCCTAAACCCTATACCAAAACCCTAAACCTAAACCCTCACCCTGAACACCAAATCCTAAACCCTAAATCCCAAACCCTAAACTCTAGACCCTAGAGCCTAGACCCTAAACCCTAATCCCTAAAGCCTAAACTCTAAAACCTAAACCCGAGACCATAAACCCTAAACCCTAGATCCTACACCCTAAACCCTAAATCCGAAACCCTAATCGCTAAACCCTAGACCCTGAACCCCAAACCTTAAATGCTAAGCCCTAAAGGCTATGCCTTAAACCCTAAACCCAAGACCCGTAACCCTAAACCCTATGCCCTAATCCCTAAACCGTAAACCGTTAACCTTAAATCCTAAACCCTAAACCCTTGACACTAGAGCCTAGAGTCTAAACCCTAAATACCAGACCCCAAACCCTAATCCCTAAACCCTAAACCCTAAACCCTAAACCTTAAAACTCTAAACCCTAAACCCTAGACCCTAAACCTCAAAACCCTAAACCCTAGACCCTAGAGCCTAAACCCTAAACCGTAGATCCTAGACCCTAAAACCCTAAACCCTAGACCTTAGACCCTAAAGCTTAAACCACAAAACTCTAAACCTTAAACGCTAAACCCTAAACCCCAAAACCCTAAACCCTAGACCTTAGAGCCTAAACCCTAAACCCTAAACCCTAAAACCCTAAACCCTAAACCCAAAACCCTAAACTCGAAACCCCAAACACTAGACCCTAAATCCTGATCCCTAAACCCTTGACCCATGACCCTATACCCTAGACCCTAAACCCTAGACCTTAAACCCTAAACCTTAGAACAGAAACCCGAAACTCTAAATCATAAACCTTAAGCCCTAAATCCTAGACCCTAAACCCTGTCACTAGACCCTAAACCTTAACCCCTAAACCCTAAAACCCAAACCACAAACCGTAAACCCTAGACCCTAAACCGTAAACACTAGACCCTAAGCACTAAACCCTAAGCACTAAACCTTAAACCCTAAAACCATAAAACCCTACACCCTAAGCCTAATACCCTGGACCCTAGAGACTAAACCCTAGACCCTAAACCCTAGACCTTAGAGCCTAGACCCTAAACCCTGAACCAAAAATCCAAACCCTAGACCCTAAACCATAGACCATAAACCCTAACTTCTAGACCCAAAACCCGAAAGCCCTAAACCCTAAACCCAAAATTCTAAACTCTAAATCTTAAACCCTAAACCCAAAACCCTAAATCCTAAACCCTAAACCCTAAACCCTAGACTCTAAACCCTAGACACTAGACACTAGAGCCGAAACGCTAAACCGTAGACCCAAAACCCTAAACCCTAAACCCTAGACCCTAAACCCTAAACCTTAGACCCTAAACCCTAAACCCTAGACCCTAAACCCTAGACCCTAAACCCAAAATCCTAAACCCTAATCCCTAAACCCTAGACCCTAAATACCAGACCCTAAACCCTAAACCCTAAACCCTAACACCTAACCCTAAGCCCTAGACCCTAGACCGTAGGCCCTCAACCCTAAACCATAAACCCTAAGCCCTTAGCCCTAAACCATAAACCGTAAACCCTAAACCCTAGACTGTAGACCCTAAACACTATACTCTAGACCTTAAAGCCAAAAACCCTAAATCCTAAACCCTAGACCCTAAACCATAAATCTTAGACCATAAACCCTAAACCTTAGATCCTAACCCTAAACGATAAACCCTAAACACTAAACCCTAAACCCTAAACCCTAAACCCTAAACCCTAAACCCCAAACCCCGAACCCTAAACCCTAGACCCTAAACCCTAAACCCTAAATCCTAAAGCCTAAGGCCTAAACCCTAAACCCTAACCCTGAATGCTAAATCCTAAACCTGAAACCCTAAACCCTATACCATATACCCTAAACACTAAACCCTAGACGCTAAACCCTAAACCATAGACCCTAAACCCTTAAATCGAAATACTAAATCCTATACCCCAAACTCCAAACCCAGACCCTAAACCCTAGACACTAAACCGTAAAACCTAAATCATAGACCCTAAACCATAAAACATAAACACTAGACCCTAAATTCTAAACCCTAAACCCTAGACCGTAGTCGCTAAACCCTAGACCTTAAATCCCAAACCCTTAACCCTAAACCCTAGACCTGAAACCCTAGACCCTAAACCCTAAACCCTAAACCCTAAACCCTAGACCCTAAACCCTAGTCCTTAGATCCTAAACACTAAATCCTAGATCCTAAACCCTAAACGCTAGACCCTAAATCCAAAACCCAAAACACTAATCCCTAAACCCTAAACTTTAGACCCTAAACTTTAGACCCTAAACCCTAAACCCTAAACCCTAAACCCTAAACCTTAGACCTTCAACCCTAAACACTAAGTCCTCAACCCTAGACCCTAGACACTAAACCCTAAATTCAAAAACCCTAAATCCTACAACCTAAACCCTAAACCCTAAACCCAAAACCCGAAATCCTAGACCCTAAACCCTAAAACTTAGACACTAGAACCTAAACCGTAAAACCCAGACCCTAAACCCTAATTCCTACACCGTAAACCTAGACCCTAAACCCTAAACCCTAAACTATAAAGCCTAGACCCTAGACCCTAAGCCCTAAACCCTAAACCCAGGACTGTAGACCCTAAAACTAAACTCTAGACCCTAAAGCCAAAATCCCTAAACCCTATACCCTAAACCCTAATCCCTAAACCCTAAACCCTATACCCTAAATCCTAGACCCTAAACCCTAAACCCTACACCCTAAACCCTAAATCCTAAACCCTAATCCCTAAACCCTCAACCCTAAATCCTAGACCCTAAACCCTAAACCCTTAACCCTACACCCTCGACCCTAGATCCTAGACAAAAAACCCTAAACCCTAAACCATAAGCCTTAAGACCTAACCCCTAGACTCTAGACCCTAAACACTAAACTCTAGACCCTAAAGCCAAAAACCATAAACACTAGACCCTAAACCCTAAACCATAAACCCTAAACTTTAGACCTTAAACCCTAAACCCTAGATCCAAGACCCTAAACCATAAACCATAAACACGAAACCTTAAACCCAAAAACCTAAACTTTAAACCCTAAACCCTAATCCCTAAATCCTAAACCCGAAACCCGATACCCTAAACACTAAATCCTAGACACTAAACACTAGACCCTAGCCCCCGAAACCTAAACCCTAGATCCTAGATCCCAAACCCTAAACCCAGACCCCAAACCCTAGACACTAAACCCTAAAATCTAAACCCTAGACCGTTAACCATAAACCTTAGACCCTAGACCTTAGACCGTAAACCCTAAACCCTAGATCTTAAACCCCAAACCCTAAACCTTAAAACCAAAACACTAAACCCTAAACCCTCAACCTTAAACCCTAAACACAAGACCCTAGACCATAAACCCTAGACCTTAAATCTTAAACCCTAAACCCGAAACCCTAAACCCTAAACCCTAGTCCATAGACCTTAAATCCTAAACCCTACACACTAAACCCCAAACCGCAAACCCTAGACCCTAAACCTTAAACTCTAAACCCTAAACCCTACACCCTAAACCCAAACCCTAACTTTAAACCCTAAAACCCTAAACCCAAGACCCTAGAGCCTAAACCGTAGACGCTAAACCCTAATCGCTAGACCCTAAACAATAAATTCCTACACCCAAAACCCAAAACCCTAAACTCTAAACCCTAAACCCTAAACTCTAGACCCTAAACCATAGACCCTAAATCCTGAACCCTAGAACCTAAACCCAGAAACCCTAAACCTAGAAACCCTAAACCCTAATCCCTAAACCCTAAACCCGAAATCCTAAACCCTAACCTAGAACCCTAAATCCTAAACCCTAAACCCTAGACCCTAGACCCTAGAGCCTAAACCCTAAACCCTAAACCCTAACCCTAAACCCTAAAATCTAAACTTTAAACCCTAAATCCTAAACATTAAACCCTAGACCCTAAACCATAAACCCTAAATCCTAAACCCTAAACCCTAATCCATGAACCCTAAATCCTATACCCTTGGCCCTAGGCCCTGAGCCCAAAAACCTAAAGGCTAGATGCTAGGCCCTAGGCCCTAAACCCTAAACCCTAAACCTAAACACTAAATCCTAAACCCTAGACCCTAAACCCTAAACCTAAATGCTATACCCTAGACACTAAACCCTAAACCAAAGACCCCAGACCATAGCCCCTACAAGCAAAACCCTAAATCCTAGATCCCAAACCCTAAACCCCTATCCTAAACCCTAGATGCTGAACCTTAAAATCTAAACCCTATTCCCTGTACCCTAGACACTAAACCTTAAAGCCAAGACCCTAGACCCTAAACCCTAAGTCGTAAGCCCTAAACCCTAAACACTAAACCCTAAGCCCTAAGCCCTAAAGGCTAAACCCTAAACCCTAGACCCTAGACCCTAAACACTAAACTCTAGACCCTAAACCCTAGACCCTAAACCGTAAATTGTAACCCCTAAACCCTAAAAGCTAGATTCTAAACCCTAGACCCTATACCCTAAACCTTAATCCCTAAACCTTAATCCCTAAATCGTAAATCGCCAGAGCCTACACCCTAGACCCTAGAGCCTAAACTCTAAACCCTAGACCCTAAACCCTAAATCCCTAAACCTTAAACCATAAAGCCAAAACTCTAAACCCTAGACCCTAAACCCTAAACCCTAAACCCTAAACCCTAAACCCTACAGCCTGAACCCCGAACCGTAGACCATTAACCCAGAAACACTAACCCCTAATCCTTACACTGTAAACCCAAAACGCTAAATCCTAAACACTAAACCCTTAACCCTAGACCCTAGACCCTAGAGCCTAAAGCATAAACAGTAGAACCTAAACTATAAACCCGAAACGCTAGAACCTTAATCCCTAAACCCTAAACCCTAAACCCTAAACCCTAAACCGTAAATCTAAAGTCCAAAATCCTACACCCTAAAGCCTAGACCTTATACCATAAACCCTAGACCCTAAACGTTAAAACCCTAACCCCTACAGCCTAAACCCTAAAGCCTAAACCCTATATCATAAACCCTAAACCCTAGACCCTGTACCCTAAACCCTTAAACCATATACCCTAAACACAAGGACCTAAATCCTAAACCCTAGACCCTAAACCCTAAACCATAAGCCTTAAATCCTATACCCTTGGCCCAAAAACCTAAACGCTAGACCCTAGGCCTTATAACCTAAACCCTAAACTTAAACGCTAAATCCTAGATCGTAGACCCTAAACCATAAAACTAAACGCTAGACCCTAGGTGCTAAACCCTAAACCCTAGACCATAGGCCCTAAAACCTAAACCCTAAATCTTAGATCCCAAACCCTAAACCCATATCCTGAACCCTATATGCTAAACCCTATAACCTAAACCCTATACCCTAAACACTAAACCTTAAAGCCAAGACCCTAGACCCTAGACACTAAACTGTAAGCCCTAGGAGCTAAACCCTAACGCCTAAGCCCTAAATCCTAAAGACTAAACTGTAGACCCTAAACCCTAAACACTAAACTCTAGGCCCTAAACCCAAAAACCCTAAACCCTAAACTCTAGATCCTAAGCCCTAGACCCTAGACCCTAAACCCTAAACCCTACACCGTAAACCCTACACCCTACACCCGAAACTGTAAACCTTAAACCCTAAACCCTAAACGCTAAACCCTAAACCTAAAAACCCTAAACCCTAGACCCTAAACACTAAACCCTAGGCCCTTAAACCTAGACCATAAACCTAAACGCTAAATCCTATATCGTAGACCCTAAACCCAAAACCTAAACGCTAGGCCCTAGATGCTAAACCCTAAATCCTAGTCCCTAGGCCCTAAAACCTAAACCCAAAATCCTAGATCCCAAACCCTAAATCCAGATACTAAACCCTAGATGCTAAACCCTAAAACCTTAACCCTATACCCTAAACCCTAAACCTTAGACCTTAAAGCCAAGACCCTAGACCCTAAACCCTAAACCTTAAGCCTTAAGCCCGAAACGCTAAAGACTAAACCCTAGACCCCACACCCTAAACACTAAACTCTAGACCCTAAACCCTAAACCCTAAACCCTACACCTTAAACCCTAAACACTAAACCCTAAACCCTAAACCCTAAACGCTAAACCCTAAACCTAAAAAACCTAAACCCTAAACCCTAAAACCTAAATCCTAAACCCTGGCCCGTAGAGACTAAACCCTAGACCCGAAACCATAGACCCTAAACCCTAAACCCTAAATCCTAAAAGCTAGACCCTAAACCCTATACCATAGACCAAAAACCATCATCCCTAGACCTTAAACCCTAAATCCTAAACCCCAGAGCCTAAACCCTAGACCCGAAACCCTAGAACTTAGACCCTAAACGCTAGACCCTAAACCTTAAATTCTAATACCCTAACCCCAAATCCCTAACCGCTAAACCCTATACCCTAAACCCTAAACCCTAAACCCTAGACCGTAGACCCTAAACCCAGAAACAGTAAACCTTAATCTCTTCACCGTAAACCCAAAATGCTAAATCCTGAACGCTATACCCTAGAACTTAGACCCGAAATCTTAAACCGTAGATCGTAAACCTTATACTGCAAACTGTAAACCGAAAACTCTAAACTCTAAACCCTAAACCCTAAACCCAAAACCACAAACCCTAAATCCTAAACCCTAACCACTAGACGCTAGACACTAACCCCGAGACCTTAGACGTTAAAACCCTAAACCCTAAAGCCTAAAAGCCAAACCCTAAAGCCGAAAACCTATATCATAAACGCTAAACCCTGGACCCAAGACACTACACCGTATAACCCATACACTAAACCCTTCAACGCAAAACCCCAAATACAAGACCACAAATCCAAAACCGTAGACCCTAGACACTAAATACTAGACTCTAGACCCTAGAGTTTCCACCCTAAACCCCAAACCCAAAAACATAAATCATAAATGTTAAATCGAAAAGCCTAAACTTTAAACCCTAAACCTAAAATCGTAAATCCTAAACCCTAAACCCTAGATCCAAGACCCTAGACCCTAGCCTTCGAGCTTACACCCAAATCCCTAAGCCCTACACATTAAACCCTAAACCCTAAACCCTAGACCCTAAACCCTAAGTCCTAAACCCTAAACCCTAAAACCTAGACCTTAGACCCTAAACCCTAAATGCTAAACCCTAAACCCTAGACCCTAAACCTCAAAACTTAAACCCTAAACCCTAGACACTAAACACTAAACCCTAACCCTGAACCGTAAATCCTAATCCCTAATGCCTAATCACTAAACCTAGCATTGTCAAAACGGGCCAGAACCCGCGGGCTAGCCCGACCGGCCCGCTAAATGGGCGGGCTTGGGTAAGCAAAAGTAGGTATAAATATATATATTTGTTTAAAATATGTATAAATATATATATATATTTTAGATAATTTTATGTGTTCAATAATAATTTTATTCTAATAAAGTATATAAATAATTTAAATAGTAATTACAATTAATAAAATATTAATTTAAAGTTAAAAAATTATAATTTTTAAGTAAATATATAATTTTATAATTAATTTTTTAAAAAAATATATTTAAAAAAAATAAAAAAATTTGCCCGACAAATAAACGGGCCGGCCCGTTTTGACAGTGCACCCTAACCCCTATATCCTAAACACTAAACCCTACGCGGTAAACCCTAAACCCTACACCTTGGATCCCAAACCCTAAACACTAAATCCTAGATTCCAAACCCTAAACCCAGACCCTAAACCCTAAAACCTAAACCCTAAACCCTAAATCGTAAACCTTAAACCCGAAACATTAAACACTAAACCCTAAACTCTAAACCCTAAACCCTAGACCCTAGACCATAAACCCTAATCCCAAAATGCTAAACCATAAACCCTAAACCCTAAACTCTAAAACCTAGACCCCACACCCCAAAACACTAAATCGTAAACCCTAGACCCTAGACATTAAACCCTAAATCCTAGACCCAAAGCCCTAAACCCAAAACCCAAAACCCTAAACCCTAAACCTTAAACCTTAAACCCTAAACTCTAAACCATAAACCCAAAACCCTAAATCCTCAACCTTAATCCCTAACCCCTAGACCCTAAACCCAAGTTCCTACAACCGAAACCCCAAACTGCTAACCCTAGACCCTAAACATTAAACTCTAAACCCTAGACCCTAGACCCTAAACCCTAAACCCTAATCCGTAAACCTTAAACCCTTAAACCCAAAAACCCTAAACCCTAAATCCTAACCCTAACCTTAATCCCTAAAACCAAAAACCGTAGACACTAAAACCAAACCCTAAACTCTAAACCCTTAACCATAAACTGTAAACCCTCAACCCTAAACCATAAACTTAAAACTGTAAATACAAAACCCTAAACCCAAGATCCAAGAACCTATACTCTAGACCCTAGACCATAAGGCTTACACCCTAAACTCAAAACCTTAAACCATAAACCCTAAACCCTAAGCCCTAAGCCCCAAGCCATAAACCCTAGACCCTAAACCTTAAACACTAGACCTTAGACCCTAAACCCAAACCTCTAAACCCTATACCATAAACCCTAAATCCCAAACCCTAGACCTTAAACCCTAGACCCCATAACCTAAACCCTTAAAGCCTAACCCTTAGAACCTAAACCCTAGACCGTATACCCAAAACCCTAAACCCTACACCCAAAACCCAAACCCAAAACTCTAAACCCTAGACCCTAAACCCTAAACCCAATACCCAAAACCCAAAACCAAAACCCAAAACCCCAAAACCCTAAACCCAAAATCCTAAACCCAAAACCCTCAACCCTCAATCGTAAATCATAAACCTTAATCCCTAGACAGAAGACCTTAAACCTTAAACGCTAAATCTCAAACCCTACACTCCAAACTCTAAACCCTAAACCCAAAAATCTAAGCTCTAAACCATAAACCAAAGACCCTTGACCCTAGACCCTAAACCCTAGACCCTAGACCCTAAGCCGTAAGCCCTAAACCCTAAACCCTAAACGCTAAACCCTAAACGCTGTATCCTATACCCTAGACCCTATACCCTAAACGCTAAACCCTAAACCTTAGACCATAAACCCTAATCCCTAAGTCCAAAACCCTAAACCCTAAATGCTAGACCCTACACCATAAACCATAAAAGCTAAACTGATAACCCTAAACCCAAAACCCTAAACCAAAAAACCCTAAACCCTAAACCCTAAACCCGAAACCCTAAACCATAAACCCTAAACGTAATTAAAACCCCAAACGCTAAACCCTAAACCCTAAACCTTAAACCCTAAACCCTAAACCCTAAACGCTATACCCTAAACAATATACCATAAATGCTAAATCTTAAAACCTAAACCCTGGACCCTAAACCCTAAACCCTAAACCCTAAACCCTGAACTAGAACTTTAAGTCCTAAACCTTAAACCATAAATCCTAAACCCTATAGCCTAACCTGTAAGCCCTAAACCCTAGACCCTAAATCCTAGAGCCTACACCATAAATCCTAAACCTTAAACCCGAGAACCTAGACCCTAAACCAAAAGCCCTAAACCCTAAACCCTAAGTCCTAAACCCTAAAGCCTAAACACTAAAACCAAAACCCTAAACCCTAAAACCTAGACCCTAGACCCTAAACCCTAACCCCAAAACCTTAAACCCTAACCTTGAATGCTAAATCCTAATCCTTAAACCCTAAATCTTGAACCCTAAACTTTACACCCAAAAACCTATAACCTAAATCATAAACCCTATTCCCTAGGACCTAAACACTAAATCCTAGAGACTAAACCATAAACCCTAGACCCTATCCCCTGAAACCTAAACCATAGACCTTAGACCCTTTACCCTAGACCGTAAACCCAAAACCCTACACCTTAAACCCTAAACACTAAACCCTATACCGAAAACTCAAAACCATAAAACCTAAACACTAAACCCTAAACCCGAATACCTAACCACAAAACCCTAAATCTTAAACCCTAGACCCTAGACCCTAGACGTTAAATCCAAAACCCTAAACCCAAAACTCTAGACTGAAAACCCTAAACCATAAACCCTCAAACCTCAGCCCTAACCCCTCTACCATAAACCCTAGTCCTTAGACCTTAAACCTTAAACCCTACACCGTAAACCCAAACTGCAAA
>JAAIUW010000039.1:0-176022 GCA_014851425.1 Senna tora | reverse complement strand
AACCATAAACCCTAAAGACTAAACCTTAAATCCCAAACCCTCAACCCTAAACCCGAAATGGTAACTGTAAACCCTAAACCCCGAACACTTAACCCTAAACCCTAAACCCTAAACCCTAAACCCTAAACCATAAACCCCATACCCTAAACACTAAGTCTGAATCCAGAAATCGTAAACTGGAAACCCTAAACCCTAAACCATAAACACTAAACAATGTACTTGAAAATCTAAACCCTTACCCCAATCCCTAAACCCTAAAACACAAAACTCAAGCCCCAAACCCTAAACCCTAAACCTTAAAGGTTACACGTTGAACCCTAAACTCTAACCCCTAAATATCAAACTGTAACTTGTAAACCCTTAACCCCAAACTCTAAACCCAAAACCAGAAACCGTAAATTGTAATCCCTAAACCCCAAACTCTAAATCCTAAACCCTAAACCTTAAACCAAAAATCCAAAATTGTAAATTGTAAACCCTAAACCCCAAACCCCAAAACCATAAACCCTAAACCATAAACACTAAACCCTAAACCCTAAATCTGAAACCATAAACTCTAAACCCTAAACCCCACACTCTAAATCATAAGCCCTAAACTCTAAACCAGAAACTCGAAACACTAAACCCAAAACGCTAAACCACAAACCCTAAACCCTTTACCATAAACGCAAAACACTGAATGCAAAATCTTAAACCCTAAACCCTAAACTCCAAATCCTAAACCCTAAATTGTATACTCTGAAACCGAAATCCCTAAACCCTAAAAACCACCAACCCTAAACCCAAGACCCTAAACTTAAAGTCTTAATCCTTAAACCCTAATCCCCAAACCCTTAACCCAAAATCCAAAATCCTAACCCTTAAAGCCCAAACCCTAGACCCTAATTCCTAAACACGAAATCATAAACTGCAAACCCTAAACCTTTACCCTAATCCCTAAACCCCAAGCCCCAAACCTCAAACCCAAAACCCTAAACCCTAATCCCTAAAGCGTAAACTTCAAACCCTCAACCCTAAATTCGAAACCATAAATAGTATAGCCTAAACCCAAAACCCCAACCCCTAAACCCTAAACCCTAAACACTAGACTCGAAATCGAAAACCAGAAAACCTATACCCCAAACCCTAAACCCCAAATGTAACATCCTGAAAATTTAAAACCTAACTTTGACCGAATTTTCTGTTTGACTTTTTCTGTTTGTGCTTGATTTTGCTTGCAAATAGGATGAGAAACCCTAGTTAAAGGAAGAGAGACTTAAATATCAAGTCCTGAATTGACACATTTTCTCCAGTAGAAATTCAGGGACTAAGAAGATAGAAATGAAAAAGTTCAGATAAGGCACCCTAGCTTACGTAAAGCCCAACAAAGGCCAATTTAGCCACTCAAGGACATTCAAAATTGTCCTATTAAGTACCAGCCATAAGACATAATAGAGAATTTAGGAAATTAGGCAAGTTACACATTTTAAAACTAAACTAAATGGGAATTAAACACCCAATTTAACACTTAAATGTCACCTTTTGCTTGGTAAACGAAATTACCAATTTAAAGAACCAATTAATTACCTAAGTGTAACTCTAGCTGCAGCCAACACACTTACGCAACTATACACAGAGGAAAATAACCAGAATTGAGACTTAGAAACCTAAATGAGACATGCCCACAATTCCATTTAGAAGCCACATTGCCCAATTCACCTAAATTAGCCCTACTCGAGACTTAAGGAGCAATTAGGCCACCCAAACAACGCCTAAGTCATTGCCAGCACGCACCATTAGGTGTCTAAACGAAAATTAATAGCTCATGGGAGCTGGACACCTCACTTAGCATGCAAATATCATCATTAGCAAACACATGCTATTAAACCACCTTATATAGAGAGAACCCGAGAGAAAGGGAGGCAGCAATTGGAAAATTGAGACTGAAATTGAGTGAGAGGTGAGAGCAAGTTTCAGAGAGAGCACAGGGCAAGAGAGGAAGGCTAGAAGCTCGAACTTAGCAACTGGAAGAAAACTCCAATCACTCAAACACACTCAAGAAACCTACCTTCATCAAACTTGGCCCATGGATTTCATAAGCTCAAACCCTCCTTCTTTCTCTGGAAATCCAAGGTAACGTAGGGTTACCCTTCCTCCTTCATCTTAGAGTTAAAAGCATCCATCAAAGGTGATGGTATAAGGCTTTATGACCACTTCTCTCGTTGCTGCCATTTCTAAGCCCTGTTTTGGTCAGCGTTGCTTTAACAGAGAATAACTCATTCGATTCTTAACCAAATTCAGCATGTAAGGTATCAAAAGAAAGTTAAGAGAACGTATTTTAATAAACCCCAAATGCATGTTTCATCCAAGGCTACAGTACAACTGATCGTGGCCTTGGAAGTCTACTGAAAATGACAGAACTCTATTTTTCTGGTGTGAGAATTGTGTTGTTGTTTTCTGGGATTTCTGGTAGGCTAGGTTTTGATTAAGGTTAAGGCAACTTAGTAATGGATAATGGGACTATAAAACACTAGAGATCAAGACCAATCACCTAAATAAACTTCTGATTCAGTAGTGAAGGACCTTCAATTTAAAAGTTGTAAAAGTGGCTTCTAGTGAGTTGTTGTTCTGAACTTTTTTATTGCCAAAACTGTTGCAAATTTACCCTCTGAGGTCTATAACTGTAAAATGTGTCTAGTGAACCACTGAATGCCTAAGCAAATTAGGTTACTGGAGTGAGATCTGCTAAAATGGGTCATATGTTTTGGATGGCAATAATGGATGTTAGTGCATCTGTTTTGATTTGTGTATGCTGACAAATTGCTGAAATTTCTTCTCCCTGATGCTTATACTATCATATGAGTCTACTGAGTCTCTAAATGCTTTGAGAACGACAGAATTTCCTCAATGAGTTCTGTTAAAATAGGCTAAGTAATTCAGTTGATAAAAAATGGACCCTTTATTGTTCTGCTGGATTTTTCTTGCTGTAAAATCACTGGAAACTTTACTTTGTGACATATTTACTGCTGTATGTTATTTATGGAAATCTTAAACATGTTGAGGTACGGGAAATGGACAAAATATAACCTGAGAAACGAGGTAAGAGTTCAAATGGTAAAAATGGAGTTCAACTGTTTCTGTCTTAGGTAAAATGACTACCAATTGAACCTAAGGTCTGATTTTCGGATTTTTGGTAGTGTGTCTAAGTCATGAGGGTAGTAAGAGGCTTGGTACTGGGTGAACTCAGCTCTGTGAGAGTAAGAATGGCAACATTGTAAGAAAACGGAGTTAGGATGGCAGAGTTAAGGTCCTGAACTTGAAAAGAACCTCCAACCTAGAAAATTGAGTAAGAAAGAGGCAATAAGGGAATAAAAGGGTGAGTCAAGAGATTGTAAGGGCAGGGAACCTTTAGAGTACCAAGAAGAGGAAAGTTGAAACCTTAGTGCACTAGGGAGTGAGAGTTCCAACTATAAAAGTTGGGTACTCTGGTTCTGGGTGGATAGGCCAGCTTTTCCACTCTCTAGACTCCCAAAGGAGTGTCTTCAGAAAGAAGGATGGCTCAAAGGGACTTAGACTAGCTTCTAGCATACGAAAACCCCTTAAGTGGAAAATTGACAAGTGGCAAATCACTGCATAAACTTCACTCCTGTACTGATATGGCTGCACCCACTTGTTGTGCAAGTCATAAATAACCCTAGCCTAGTAAGGGAAGGTGACTTAGGGCCTAATAAAAGCCAGAACACAAAAGGGGTAATAACAAGGACTAAAATGTTATAAATTTACTTTTCCGTACTAACGTTAAAAACTAGGCATTCTGAATTGTTTATGAGCAGCCAGCCATCCCTCTTAACGGTATGTGATACTGGAATGCTTCCTACATGGCTGGAAGAGACCAGGGAGGTCTCTGGCTGTGTTTTAACACCCACAAACTTTTCTTGAAAAATTTTTAAAAGTAAGGGTTTTGCTGCAAAAATATTGCCTCTGAACTGCTTCTGATTGTGGGAAGTGTGTGAACAAGTCATATTCAATCTTGTGAAGCTTACTGTAACCTTGGTTTAGCTTGTAATAATCCAGAACTGAAATTGAGTCCTAATAGGGATCATTTTGAAAGAAAAACTAGAAAGAATTTCAAGATTCTTATTCTGGCTCAGTTTCTGGTTAAATTCTGTTGGAAACTTTCTGGATGTGTTTAGTGGATGTCAAATTACCATTTTGTGTCGTTGAATATGGTTGAACTGTTAAAATTGCCTTTATTTTAGTAGTTTTGAAAAATAGGACCTTTTTGATAAAACTGAAGAGATTGAGGGTCAAAATGTGATTATCTAGTTTGAGAAACAAGTTGAATCTGTTAATTATATATTAATGGTACTTCTGATGAAGTTTCATGAAATTTGAATGCATGTAAGAGAAGTTATGTAAGTTGCTTGCTGCACAAGATATATTTGACTTTATGGTTGACTTTGTTTGACTTTGAGTTGACTAAATGTAAGGTTGACTTGTTTTAGGAAATTTATTTAATTGTGTGGCATCCAATTCTGGAATTGAGATTTAGCATGCATTTGTGAACTGATATGCCCTAGACCCTTACCTTAATCCCCAAATCCTAGACCCTAAACTGCAAACCCTAAACCCCAAACCCAAACCCCAAATCCTTAACCTTAACCTTACACCCTAAATCATAAATTGTTGACCCTAAAACTCAAACCCTAAACCCTAAACCCTAATCCCTAAACCCTAAACCTTAACCCCTAAACTATAAACCATAAACACCAAACACTACACCCTAAACCCTAAATCCTAAATCTGAAACACCAAACCCTGAAATTGAAACCCAAAACCCTTACCCTAATTCCCATACCCTAAATTCAAAATCGTAAATTGTAAACCTTAAACCCCAAATCCAAAATCCTAAACCCTAATCCTTAAACTCGAAACCTTAAATCCTAAACCCCAAACTCTAAACCCTATTCCCTATACCCCAAACCATGAACTCTAATCCCGAAATCGTAAACCCTTTCCCTAAATCCTAAATTCCAAACCCTAAACCCTAAACCCTAAACCCTAAACCTTGAACCCAAACCCTAAACCGAAATCAAAAAATCGTAAACTGCAAACCCTAAACCCTAAACCCAAAACCTTAAATCCAAACTCTAAATCGGAAATCGAAAACTTTAAACCCTAAACCCGAAATGGTAACTTGTAAACCCTAAACTCCAAACCTTAAAGCCTAAACCCCAAACCTAGAACCCTAAACCCTAAACCTTAAACCCCAAACCCTAAACTGGAATACTGAAACCGCAAATTGTAAACCCTATACAGGAAACCCTAAACCCTAATCCCCATACCCTAAACTCTAAACCCCAAAACCCTAAACCCCAAACCTTAAACCGAAAATCCTAAACCGTGAACTTCAAACCCTAAACCGTTACCTTAATCCCCCAACCATATACCCTAAGCCTCAAACACTAAATGCTAAACCCTAAATTCTAGATCTTAAACGCTACACCCTGAATTCAAAACCGTAAACCCCACACTCCAAACCCCAAACACCAAACCCTAAACCCTAAACCTTAGATCGCACACCCTAAACCCTAAATCGAAATTGTAAATTCTAAACCCTAAACCCTAAACCCTAAAACCTAAACCCCTAACCCCAAACCCTACATTATAAACTCGAAACCCTAAACCCACAACTCCAAATCTCAAACCCTAGACCTCAAATCCTAAATTATAGACCTTAAATCCTAAAGCCGAAATTCGAAATTGTAAATGGTAAACCTTAAACCCTAAACCCTAAACCTTAAACCCGAAACCATAAATTGTAAACCCCAAACCCAAAACATTAAATCATAAACCCTAAACCCCAAACAACAAACCCCAAACCCTAAACCCTACATACTAAACCTTAAACCCAAAACACTACACCCTAGTCCCGAAATCGTAAAATGTAAACCCCAAACCCTATACCACAAACCCCAAACCCCAATCCCGAAACCGTAAACTGTAAACGCAAAATCACAAACCCTAAACCCTAAATCCTAAACCTTAAATCCCAAACGCTAAACCCGACATTGTTAACCTAAATCGCAGACACTAAGCTCAAAACCCTAAACTCGAAAATTGTAAATTGTAAACCCTAAACCCTAAACCCGAAATCGTCAACTATAAGCCCTAAACCGCAAACCATAAACTCTAAACCCTAATACGCAAACCCTAAACCCCGAACCTTAAACCCTAAATCCTTAATCCTAAATTTAAAATGCTAAACCCTGAAATTCAAACCCTAAACCCTTAGAGATATCCTCAAAGCCTAGACCCTAAACCCCAAACCATATACCCTAAACCCTAAATTCTAAATCCTAAACCCTAAACCCTGAACTACAAACCCTAAACCCTTACCGTAATCCTCAAACCCTTACCCTAAACCAAAACCCCAAACCCCAAACACTAAACCCTAAACCCTAAACCCTTAACCCAAATGCATAAATCCCGAACCCGAAACCATAAACCCAAAATCGAAAACCGTAAACTTTAAACCCTAAACCCCAAAACCCAATCCCTAATCCTTAAACCATAAACCCTAAACCCTATACTCTAAACCCAAAACCGTAAACTGAAATCCCTAAACCCCAAACCCCAAACTCTAAACCCTAAACCTCAAACTCCAAACCCTAAACCATTACTATAAATTAAAAACCCAAAACCCTAAGTCCAAAATCCGAAATACTAAACCCTGAACTTCAAAACCTAAACCCTTACCCTCATCCCCAAACCCTAGACCATAAACCCAAAATTCTAAACCCTAAACTCTAAACTCTAAACCCTAAACCCCAACCCCCAAAACCTAAATCTCAAACCCTAATCCCCGAATCCTAAATCTCAAACCCTAAACCCTGAACTTAAACCAGAAACCCTTACCCTAATCCCCAAATCCTAAACCCTAAACCCCAAAAACTAAATCCCAAACCCAAAACTCAAACCATAAACCCTAAACCCTTAACCTTTAACCCTAAACCCCAAACCGTAAATTGTTGACCCTAAACCCCAAACCCTAAACGCTAACCCCTAAACCCCAAACCTGAAACACCAAACACTACAACCTAAACCCTAAATCCTAAATCTGAAACACCAAACCTTGAACTTCAAACATTAAACACTTAGCCTAATCCCCAAACCCTAAATTCAAAATGGTAAATTGTAAACCCTAAACCCTAAATCATAAACTCTAATCTTTAAACCCGAAACTGTAAACTATAAACCCTAACGCCAAACTTTAAACCCTAAACCCCTAACCCCATACTCTAAACCCTAATCCTTAAACCCCAAACCACAAACCCTAATCCCGAAATCGTAAACCTTAAATTGCAAACCCAAACCCTAAACTCTAAACCCTAAACTATAAACCCTAAACCCTAAACCCAAACCCTAAACCTTGAACCCAAAATCGTAAACCCTAAACCGTAATCCTTAAACCGTAAACCGTAAACCCGAAACCCAAAATTTTAAATTGTAAACCCTAAACCCCAAACCCCAAACCCTAAACCTTAAACGCTATACCCCAAACTTGAAACTGTAAACCCCAAACCCTAAACACTAAACCTTAAACCCCAAATGCTAATCCCTAATCTCGAAATTGTGAACTATAAACACTTAACCCCAAATCCTAAACCCTAAACTCTAAACCCTAAACTGTAAACCCCAAACCCCAAACCTGACACCGCAAACCCTAAACCCCAAAACCTAAACCCTAAACCCTAAACCTTAAACCCTAAACCATAAACCCTAAACCCTAAACCCTAAACCCTAAACCCCAAACCGTAAACCCTAAACTCGAAGTCCTAAACTGTAAACGCCAAACCTTAAACCCGAAACCGTAAACTGTAAACCCTAAACCCCAAACTTTAAATCCTAAACCCTGAACCCCAAACAATAAACCCTAAACACTAAACACTAAACATTGAACACTAAACCCTATTCCCTAAACACTAAACACTAAACCGTTTCCCTAATCCCTAAACCCTAAACCCCAAACCCTAAACCCCAAACACTAAACCCTAAACCCCAATCCCTAAAGCATAAACCCCTAAAACTAAACCCTAAACCATAAATTCCAAACTGTAAATTGTAAACCCCAAACCCAAACCCTCAAACCCTACACACTAAACCCTAAACCATGAACCCGAAATCCTAAACCCTAAACCATAAACCGAAAACCCTAAACCCTAAACCCAAAACCGTAAACTGTAAACGCTAAACCCCATACCCTATATCAAAAACTCCAAACCCTTAACCCCAAACCCTAAACCCTAACCCCTAAACCCTAAATCATAAACCGCAAACCCAAAAGCCTAAGTCTGAAACTCGAAATCGTAAACTTGAAACCCCAAACCCAAAACCCAAACTCTAAACCCTAAACCCAAAATCTTAAACCCTAAACCCTAGTCCTTGAACGACAAACTGTTAGCCCTAAACCCGAAACTGTAAATTGTAAACCCTAAACCCCAAACCCAAAACCCTAATCCCTAAATTCTAAACCCTAAGCCATATACCCAAAAAACCCACACCTGAAATCGTAAACCCCAAACCCCAAACCCTAAACCCTAAACCATGAACCCCAAATGCTACTCCCCAATCCAGAAATTATAAACTGGAAACATGAAGCCCCAAACCCTTAACCTTAAACCCCAACCTCTAAACCCTAAACCCTAAACCCCAAACCCTAAACCCCAAACCCCAAACCCTACACCCTAAACCATAATCCTTAAACCCTAAACCCTAAACCCTAACCATAAATACCAAACCTTATACCATAAACTAGAAGTCGTAAATGGGAAACACTAAACCCCACACCCTAAATCCTAAACCCAAAACACAAAACCGTAAACTATAAACCCCAAAATTTAAATCCTAAACCCCGAACTGCAAACCCCAAACCCTAACCCTTAAACACTCAACCTTGAACTCCAAACCCTAAACCCCAAACCCTACACCCCAAACCCTAAACCCTAACCACTAAACCGTATATCCCGATCCCTAAAGCTTAAACCCCAACACTAAATTGGAAATTGTAAACTATAAACCCCAAACCCTAAACCATAAACCATAAACCCCAAACCTCAAACCCTAAACCCTAAACCCTAAATCGTAAACTATAAACCCTAAACCATAAATCGAAAATCCTAAACCATAAACCCCAAACCCTAAACCCTAAAACCTAAACCGTAAATCTTAAACCGCAAACCCAAAAGCCTATGTTGGGAACACGAAATCCTAAGCTAGAAACCCCAAACTCTAATCCCTAAAGCTTAAACTCAGAACCCTAAACCCTAAACCCTAAATCTGAAACTATAAAATGTAAACGCTTAACCCCAAACCCGCAATACTAAACCCAAAATCCTAAATCTGAAAGCCCATGTTCTGAACTTTAAACGTTAAACCCTAAAACCCAATCACTAAACCCTGAATCTTAAATCATAAACCCTAAACACTCAACTCCAAACCCCAAACCCTAAACACTTAACCCTAAAGCTTAAACCCCGAACCCAAAAAGCAAAACCCAAAATCCAAAATCGTACACTGTAAACTCTAAACCCCAAACCCCATACGCCAAACCCTAAATCTCCAAACGCTATACCATAAACCCGAAATTGTAAACCCTAAACACTAAACTCTAAACCTTAAGCCCCAACCCCTGAACCCTAAATCTCAAACCCTAATCCCTAAATCCTAAATCCTAACCATAAATCCCAAACCTTATACCCTAAACTCGAAGACGTAAATGGTAAACCCTAAACCCCACACCCTAAATGCTAAACCCTAAACCCGAAACTGTAAACTATAAACCCTAAACCCTAAACATTCAACCTTGAACTCCAAACCCTAAACCCTACACCCCAAACCCTAAACCCCAACCACTAGACCGTAAATCCCAATCCCTAAAGCTTAAACCCCAACACTAAACCCTAAACCCTAAATTTGAAATTGTAAATTGTAAACCCTAAACCCCAAACCCCAAACCCTAAACTAACCATAAATCCCAAACCTCAAACCATAAACCCTAAACACTAAATCGTAAACTGTAAACCCTAAACCATAAACCGTAAATCCTAAACCTTAAACCCTAAACCCTAAACCTTAACGACTAAACCGTAAATCTTAAATCGCAAACCCAAAAGCCTATGTCCGGAACACGAAATCCTAAACTAGAAACCCCAAACCCTAAACCCTAAAGCTTAAACCCAGAACCAAAAAACCCTACATCTAAAACTATAAAATGTAAACGCTTAACCCCAAACCCTCAATGCTAAACCCTAAATCCAAAATCTGAAAGCCCAAGTTTTGAACTTTAAACGTTAAACCCAAAAACCCAAACCCTAAACCCTGAATCTTAAATCCTAAACCCTAAACACTCAGCTCCAAACCCCAAACCCCAAACCCTAAACACTTAACCCTAAAGCTTAAACCCCGAACCCAAAAAGCAAAACCCAAAATCCAAAATCGTACACGGTAAACTCTAAACCCCAAACCCCATACCCCAAACCATAAACCATAAACCCTAAACTCGAAATCGCAAACTGTAAACCCTAAACCATAAACCCCAAATCGCAAATGCCAAACCTTAAACCCTAAACCCTAACCCTTAAACCCCAAACTATGAACCCTAAACCCCAAATAGTAAATTGTAAACATTAAACGCCAAACCTTAAACCATAAACCCTAAACCCAAAATCCCAAACCCTAAACCCTAACCACAAAACCCTAAATCTGAAACCCCAAACCATAGACCCTAATCCCAAAACTGTAAACTGTAAACCCTAAACTCAAAACTCGAAACCCTAAATCCTAAACCCTAAACCCCAAACCCTAAAGCTTAAAACCTAATTCCTAAATCTGAAACCCTTAACCCTGAACATCAAACCCTAAACCCTTACCCTAATCACGAACCCCTAGACCTTAAACCCTAAACCCTAAATCCTAAATCCTAAATCCTATACCCTAAACCCAGAACAGCAAACCCTAAACCCTTACCCTAAATAGCAAACCCTAAACTCTATGCTCGAAACCAGAAACTTGAAACCCTAAACCCTAAACTCTAAACCCTAAACCATAATCCCTAAACATGAAACTGTAAATTGTAAAACCCTTAACCCGAAACCCTAAACCCTAAACCCCAAATCATAAACCCTAAACCCTAAACATTAATCCTTAAAGCGCAAACCCTAAACCCTAAACTGTAAATTGTAGACCCTCAACACAAAACCCAAAACCCAATACCCAATACCCAAAACCCTAAACCCCAAACTTGAAACCATAAACCCCAAACCTCAAACCCTAAACCCTAACCATAAATCCTAAACCATATACCCCAAATGCTAATCCCTAATCCCGAAATTGTAAACTATAAACATTAAACCCCAAAACCCAAACCCTAAACCCGAAATCGTAAACCCCAAACCCTAAACCCTAAACACTAAACCCTAAACCCTTAACCTTAATCCCTAAACTGTAAACCTTAAACCCTAAACCCTAAACCTTAAATCCAAAACCTTAAACCCTAAACTCGAAGTGGTAAATTCTAAATGCTAAACTCCAAACCCTAAATACCAAACCCTAAACCCGAAACCGTAAACTATAAACCCTAAACCCCAAACTTTATATCCCAAACCCCGAACCCCAAACCCTAAACCCTAATCCCTAAAACCTAAACATTAAACCTTGAACTCCTAACACTAAACCCTTTCCCTAATCCCAAAACTATAAACCCTAAACATCAAATCCCAAACCCTAAACCCCAATCCCTAAAGCTTAAACCCCGAACACTAAACCTTAAAACCCTAACCTTAAATACAAAACAATAAACACTAAACCTTAAATCCTAAATCTGAAAGCCCAAACCTCAAACTTTAAACGTTAAACCCTGAACCTTAAATCCAAAACCCAAAACGCTTAACTCCAAAACCTAAATCCTTACCCTAATTCCCAAACCCTTTCCCTAAACCCAAACCCTAAACCCTTAACCCTAAAGCTTAAATCCCGAACCTTAAAACGAAAAAACAAAATTGAAATCCGTACACTGTAAACCCAAAACCCCAATCCCCAAACCACAAACCATAAACCTAAACCCTAATCCTTAAACCCTAAACACTAAACCCTAAACCCTAAAGTCGAAACTGTAATCTGTAAATCCTAAACCCTAAACCCTAAACTTTAAACCCCAAACCCTAAGCCCTAAACTCGAAACATAAAATTGTAAACCCTAAACCCCAAACCCTAAACTCTAAACTCTAAACCCTAAACCATAAATCACAAACCTTAAACTCCAAACCCTAAACCCTAAATTCTAAAACTGAAACCCTAAACACTGAACTTTAAACCCTAAACCCTTTGCGTAATCCCCAAACTTTTGACCTTAAACCCCAAACCCTAGCCCGTTAACCCTAATTCCTTAATCATAAATCCTAAACCCTCAACTCCAAACCCTAAATCGTTATCCTAATCCCCAAACCCTAACCCTAAACACAAAAATCCAAACCCTAAACCCTAAACCATAAACCATAAAGCTTAAACCCTGAATGCTAAACGCTAGACTGTCAATCTGAAATTGTAACCTGTAAACCCTAAGCCCTAAACCCCAAGCCCCAAACCCTAAATCCTAAACCATAAACCTTAAACACTAAATCATAAACCCTAAACTGTAAACTATAAACCAAAACCCCAAACCCTATACCCTAAACCCTTAGCCATAAACTGTAAACCCAATCCCTAAACCTTAAACCTTATACCCGAAACCCTAAACCCTAAACCCAAAATCTGTAATTGTAAAGTGTAAATACTAAACCACAAACCCTAAAACCTAAACCCTAAATCCGAAACCCTAAACCTAAACCATTACCCTAATCTACAAACCCTAAACCCTAAACCCTCACTCTAATCTATAAACCCTAGACCCTAAACCCCAAACCCAAAATACTAAACCCTAAATCCTAAATACTAAATCCTAAACCCTAAACCCTAAACTCCAAACCCTAAACCCTTTCCCTAATCCTCATAGCCTAAACCATAAACCGTAAACCCTAAACACTAAACCATACACCCTAAACCCTAAACCCAAAACTGTAGACTGTAATCCCTAAACCCCATACCCAAAATCCCAAACCTTAAACCCTAAACCGCAAACCGCATAGCCTAAATCCTAATCCCAATCCCCTAAACCCCTAAACCCTAAACCCTAAACCATAAACCCAAAATTGTAAACTGTAAACCCTAAAACCTAAAGCCTAAAGCCTAAACTCTAAACCCTAAACCATAAGCACTAAACCCTAAACAGTAAACCCTAAACCCTAAATCCCAAACCCTAAATAGTAAACCCTAAACCTTAAACCATAAGCCCTAAATCTTAAACTTGAAACCGTTAATTGTAAACCCTAAACCACAAACCTTGAACCTTAAAGCCTAAACCCGAAACCCTAAAACTCAAACCCTAAAGAATAAATCCAATACCTTAGACCATAAACCCTAAATGTTAAACACAAACCCTAAACCTGAATTCTAAAACCCTTAGCTGTAAACCTTAAATCCTAAACCCTAAACCCTAAACCCTAAACTGGAAATCGTAAACTGTATACCTTAAACCCGAAATCGTAAACTGTAAACCCTAAACGTTAAACCCTATACCATAAACTCAAAACCTGATACCTCAAACCCTAAACTCAAAATCATAATCTCCAAACCCCAAACCCTATATGCCAAACCCTAAACCCCAAATCCATAACCCTAAACCCTAAACCTTAAACACCAAACCCTAAACCCTATATCCGAAGCCTGAAATCGTAAACTGGAAACCCCAAAATCCAAACCTTAAACCCTAAACCCTTAACCCCCAACCCTAAACCCTCAATTATAAACCCCAAACCATTAACCCTAAACCCA
This sequence comes from Senna tora, assembly GCA_014851425.1. Classification (NCBI taxonomy): domain Eukaryota; kingdom Viridiplantae; phylum Streptophyta; class Magnoliopsida; order Fabales; family Fabaceae; genus Senna; species Senna tora. Next base: position 162,114 of record JAAIUW010000039.1, on the reverse strand, counting down.
AAATTCTAGATCGTAGACCCTAAACCTTGAACTCCAAGCACTAAATGTAACGTCCTAGTTTCTTTATTTATTTTATATGCGGAAATTGGTTAATTGAATTAACTTTTAAAATCCCGATCCAATTTTTTTTCTTTTTTTTTATGTGGGAGTAATAAAAGTCAAGTGATGCCCCAAGGATCGCTTACTCCCGATTGGTTATTTAACCTAAGAAACTATAAGTTACGTGTTTGTTACTCTCGCGCTCTGCCAAAATACATTTTTGCACATACAAGGATAGTCAGGTGAAACGAGGTACTAAACCTCCATACATATCCTAATCAGTTCATAGACTGAGTCTACTGCATACAATCCATTCATATATACATACATAGGTATCATAGTCAGTGGCACGCAGGCCTAAATAGTTAGTAATATAATCCCGAAATAGAGTGACATCTAAGTCAATGCCAAAATAAGAGTCAGCTCCCTACTACCTACCCATCACACCCTTTCTAAGTCCTCGGGGTATTCTCTACTGAAGGGAAAAAGAAAAGGATGTTGACCGCCGTCAGGATTTGGATGTAACCCAGAAGGGGGACTTCCAGTAACACCACCTCAATCTGTAGAAGTAGTATGTACCTAGGCATTTGAACACACTAACGTAGTGAGATATAAAATCCCAGTAACGTAGATTACCAACTTTATAAATAACTAATTTGTAGTTCAACTGCCTTACTAAGAATATAGGGAAAACTTCCTTCATACTTTAAAGCAGTTATCAACCAATAAACATCAATTACAAGATATTTCCACTTACAAAGTTCAGAATATATGATCATGCTGAAAAGCTTTAAATAGATGAAATAGTCATTTTCTTTCAAAAGTATGCATGTTTACCACTACATGCACTTATCAGCCATGCCAAACATGAAGTCTCTCCAGGACCTATACAACTGGTTAAATCATTACCATCATTTAAAACAAAGTAATGAAACAGGACAAAACCGACTTACCATTTACAAATATAGTAAAGTCCGCCCATATAAGGCTACAAGAATTACCCAACATTCCAGGTCGTCCCCCGGTGTGCGCACAAAGTTAGAACCTTAGGATCACCAGTCCCGGACTGGATTATCTCCTCACTAGTTCTAGGCACTTACGTCACAGACGTATCCCTAGCAAACCTAGTGTGTCCTTTTCATAAAGATCAGATAATATAACATACGTTTTCTTCCACAGGTAATGTTTACTCAGTTGTCATTCACTTGCCTCTCTTGGGCATATTTACAGCATTACCCCTCCAAGGGTATATGCATTCAAACACAGATGCATGCTAAAACACCTGCCCTCCAAGGCATATTTAGATCACATATGCATTGTAAAATACCTGCCCTCCAAGGCATATTTAGTTCACAAATGCATGCTAAAACTCAATTATAGGGTTTGGATGCCACACACTTAAATAGTCTGATAAAAGTAGTCAACTTAGCAATAGGTCAACCTAAAAGTCGAACAAACTCAACCACAACGTCAAATATGACTTACACAATAGGTAATATGCATCACTTTACATACAAACATCCAAAAGTCATGAAATTTCACCAAATGCATCAATAACATATATTTAACAGTTTCGGCAAGCTTTTCCAAAAAGAAAATTACATTTTGACCCTCAATTTCACCATTTCTTTTCAAAAGCGTCCTTACTTTAAAGTAAAAGAAATCAAGGCAATTTCAAACCTTTCACCCAGATCCAGCCACCAAAAATAGTCAATTAGAACCTATTAGACACATCTAAAAAGATTCTGACATAGTCCAACCAGAAATTGGGTAAACATAGGAATTTTCATCTTTTCTCAAGTTTTTCTTGCAAAATGGTCCCTATCAAGAACCAAATTCTGTGCTGGATTGTTTCAAGCTAGAACCAAGGTGTAGCAAGTACCTAAGGACTATTTGTGACTTGCTGGTGAAGTTTCCACAATAAAAATTCACACAGAAGTTACAATTTTGCCGCAAGTTGTATTTCTTTGGAAATTTCTTAAGAAAACTAAGTTTAGTGTTTAAGTAGGCTTAGAAGCTACTCTGACCACTCTTATGCTTGCACATACAACTTCACTATCCCAAAAACTCAGAATGGACAGGTTCCTACCCGCAAACTACTTAGGTTACACAGTTTCCAACAAAATGGCAGAAATAGTGTTTTTAATTCATTTTAGTCCCTTTCATTAGCCCTTTTCTGTTCTGGTTTCTATCAAGTTCTAATTAGCATCTCTTAACCAAGCTAAGTTCATTTGTGACTTGCACAGCAAGTGGGTGCAGCCACATCAATACAGAAATGACATTTATGCAGCAATTTTCTTCTCTTTTGTCAATTTTGTCATTTCAAGTGCTTTGATGTTCTAAAGGCCAAAACTAAGTGTCCTTGACTCTTTTTCTTTTTTATGGGTACCCTTAACAGGTCTAGAGGGTGGGAGGATTTTCCTACCCTCTCCGAATATGAGTATCCAACTTTTATAGTTGGTTTTTCCCTTTTTGACTCCTTACAAATTAACTTTGTTTTCCTAAGCATTTGGAGTGTCTCAGCCTTTTTCTTTAAATCCCTCTTTGCCACATGCCCCTAGACACCACCAAATTGTAAATCCTAAATCCCATACTCTAAACCATAAACCCTAAACCCCAGACCCCAAACCCTAACCCAGAACCTTAACCCATAAACTCTAAACCTGAAACAGTAAACAGTAAACTGTAATCCCTAACCTCTAAACCACAAACCCCAAACCCTAAACTCCAAACCCTAAACACTAAACCCTAAATACTAAATTTGAAACCCTAAACCTTAAATTTCAAACCCAAAACCCTAGCCCTAATCCCCTAACCCTAGACCCTAAACCCCAAACCCTAAACACTAAATCCTAAATCCTAAACCCTTACCCTAATCCCCAAACCCAAACCCAAACCCTAAACCCCAAACCCTCAACATTAACTCCCAAAGCTTAAACCCTGAACCCTAAACCCGAAACCGTAAACTATGAATTCTAAACCCAAACTTTAAACCCCAAACCCCAAACCCCAAACCCTAAACCATAAACCCTATACCCGAAACCCTAAACCTGGACTCATAAACTATAAACCCTAAACCTCAAACGCTAAACCATAAACCCTAAACCCCAAACCCCAACTCCTAAATCGTAAACACTAAACTCGAAACCCTAAGCCTGAAATCGTAAATTGGAAACCCAAAACCCAAACCCTTAACCCTCAACCTTAAACCCTAAACCCTAAACACTAAATCGCAAACCCTAGACCCTAAACCTTAAATCGTAAACCTTAAACCTTAAAGCTTAAACCGCTAACCCTAAACCAGAAACTGTAAACTGTAAACCCTAAACCCCATGCCCTAAACCCTAAACCCTAAACTCGAAACCATAAAATGTAAATCCTAAACCCGAAACCCAAAACCCTAAACCCTAAAACCTAAATCAGAAACTTTAAATTGTAAACCCTAAACCCCAAACCTTCGACCCAAAACCAGGAACCGCAAAACCCAAACCCTAAACTATAGACCCTAAACGTAAACCCTAAACTCTAGACGGGAAACCATAACCTGTAAATCGTAAACCCCAAACCCTAAATCCTAAACCCTAAACCCAAATCCCAGAATTGTAAACTTTAACACGAAACCCCTTACCCTAAACCGTATACCCCAAACCCTAAATCCTAAACTCAAAACCGTAAAACCATAAACCGTAACCTCTAAACGCTAAACCGAAATCCTGAAATCGTAAACGGTAAACCCTAAACCCTAAAACCTAAATCCAAAACCTCTAAACCCTAAACCTGAAACCGTATATTGTAAACCCTAAAGTGCATACCCTAAACCCTACATCCGAAACTGTAAATCGTAAGACCTAACCCCTCAACCCTAAACCCCAAACCCTAAACCCAAAAGCGTATACCCTAAACCCTAAACATTAAACCCTAATCCCTAAATCCCAAACCGCAAATAGTAAACCCTAAATCCCAAACCCTAAACCCTAAACTGTAAATCCTAAACCCCAAACCGCAAACTCAAAACCATAACCCTTCACCACTAAACCCTAAACCTTAAACCCCAAGCCCTACGCCTTAATCCCGAAACTGTAAAATGTAAACCCTAATCCCTAAACCTCAAACCGTAAACACTAAATCGTAAACCATAAACCTCGAACCCTAAACCCTGAATGCCAAACCCGAAACTGTAAACTGTAAACCTTAAACCCCGAAACCTAATCCCTAAAGCCTAAACTCGAATCTATAAAATGTAAACCCCAAACCCCAAACCCTATACCCTAAAACCTAAACCCGAAACCTTAAACTGTAAATCCTACACCCCAAACATTAAACCCTAAACCAGAAAACCCCAAAACCCAATCCCGAAACTCTAAACCCTAAACCCTAACTTCTAAACGGGAAACCGTAAACTGTAAACCCTAAACCCCAAACCCTAAATCCTCAACCCTAAACCCGAAACTCCAATCCCAAAATCATAAACTTTAACCCGAAACCCCATATCCTAAACTATATACCCCAAACACCAAACCCTAAACCCTACATCCTAAATTGTAAACCCTAAACCCTAAACCCCAAACTGGAATCCTGAAATCGTAAAAGGTAAAACCTAAATCTTAAATCCAGACCCCTAAACCCTAAACTTGAAACCGTATACTGTAAACCCTAAACCCCAAACCCTAAACCCTACATCCTAAACTGTAAACAGTAAACCCAAAACCCCAAACCATACACCCGAAAAACCCAAAACCAAAACCCAAAACCCCAAACCCTAAACCCTAAACCCCAAGCCGTAAAGCTTAAACCACTAAACCCTAAACCCTAAATCCTAAATCTGAAATTGTAAACTGTAAACCCTAAACCACAAACCCTAAACCCTAAAGTATAAACCATAAACCCTAAATCTTTAACCTTAAATCCTAAACCGCAAACCGAAAACATTAAACCCTAATCCCCAGACTCTATATCCCAACCTCAAAGCCCTAAGCCCTAAATCGTAAACTGTAAACTGTATACCATAAACCCCAAACCGTAACCCTAAACCGTAACCCCGAAACTCTAAACCTTAAACCCCAAACCCTTAACCGAAAACCTGAAACCATAAACTATAAACCCTAAACCATAAATGATAAACCCTAAAAGCGAAACCCTAAACCCTAACCCTTAAAGGCGAAATTTTAAATTGTAAACCCTAAACCCTAAATCCCAAACCCCATACCCCAAACCCTAAACCCCATACACTAAACCCTAAACCTAATCCCTACACCCTAAACTCGAATCCATAAAATGTTAACCCCAAACCCTAAACCCTAAACCCAAAAACCTAAACCCGAAACCTTAAATTGTAAACTCTATACCCTAAACCTTAAACTCACAACCAGAAATCCCAAAACTAATCCCGAAACTCTAAACCCTAAACCCTAACTTCTAAACGTGAACCGTAAACTGTAAACCCTAAACCCCAAACTTTAAATCCTCAACACTAAAGTCGAAACCCCAATCCCAAAATCATAAACTTTAACCCGAAACCCCATATCCTAAACCGTATACCCCAAACCCCAATCCCTAAACCCTACATCCTAAACTGTAAACCCTAAACCCTAAAGCTTAAATCCAAAACCCTAAACCCTAAACTTGACACCGTATACTGTAAACCCTAAACCCCAAACCGTAAACCCTACATCCTAAACGGTAAACAATAAACCCAAAACCCCAAACCATAAATCGGAAACCCCAACCCCAAAACTCTAAACCCCAAACCCCAAACCCCAAACCCCAAACCCTAAACCCTAAAGCATAAACCCCCAAACCATATACCATAAATCCTAAATCTGAAATCATAAATTGTAAACCCTAAACCCTAAAGTGTAATCCCTAAACCCTAAATCTTTAACCCTAAACCCTGAACTGCAAACCAAAAATAGTAAACCCTAATCCCCAGACCCTAAATCCCAACATCTAAGCCGTAAACCATAAACCGTAAACTCTAAACTGTAAACCATAAATCCCAAACCGTCACCCTAAACACTAACCCCTAAACTCTAAACCTTAAACCCCAAACCCTTAACCCTAAAACCTAAACCCAAATCCTGAAATCGTAAATTGTAAACCCTAAACCCCAAACCTAATACCCCAAACCCTAACCACTAAAGGTGAAACTTTAAATTGTAAACCCTAAACCCCAAACCCCATACCCTAAATCCTAAACCCCATACACTAAATCATAAACCCCAAACCCTAAACCCAAATCCTGAAATCGTAAACTGTAAACCCTAAACGCGAAAACCTAAACCCTAAACCTGAAATCCAAAACCCTAACCTCTAAACCTAAAATTGTATATTGTAAACCCTAAAATTTAAATACCTAAACTCTAAACCCTAAACCATAAATCTGTAATCATAAACTGTAAACCCTAAACCCTAAACCATAAACCCCAAACCCCAAACCCTAAACCCTAAAGCATAAACCTGAAACCCTAAACCTTAAACCCTAAATTGTAAACTGTAAACCCTAAGCCCTAAATCCCAAACCCTAAACCCTAAAGCCTAAATCATAAATTGTAAACCCTGAACCCAATACCGTAAACCGTAAATCGTAATCCCTAACGCCTAAACCCCAATCCTTAAGCCCTAAACCCAAAACTGTCAAATGTAAACCATAATGCCTAAACCTCAAACCCTAAACTCTAAACCCTAAACCCCGAACCCTAAACCCTAAACCCTGAACCCTAAAGCTTAAACCCTGAACCCTAAACCCTAAACCCTAAACACAAAAACGTAAACTATCATCCCAAAACCCCAAACTGTAAACCCTAAACCATAAACCCTAAATCCAAAACCTTAAACTGTAAACCCTAAACAAAAACCTTAAACCCTAAGCTAGAAACTCGAAAATCCAAACCCTATACCCTAAACCCTAAATGCGAAATCGTACATTGTAAACCTTAAACCCCAAACCTTAAATCCTAAACCCTGAACCCTAAATCGGAAGCTGCAAACCCTAAACCCTAATCCCAAAGTCGTAACTTGCTACCCGAGACCTCATTCCCTATAACCCAAACTCTAAACCCTAAACTTGAATCTTGAAATCGTAAACCCTAAACCCCAAACCCCAAACCCTAAAGCTGAAACCGTATACTGTAAACCCTAAACCCCAATCCCTAAACCCCAAACCCTACATCCGAAATTGTAAACTGTAAACCCAAAACTCCAAACCTTAAACCCTAAACGTTAAGCCCAAACCCAAAACCCCATACGCCAAACTCTAAACCCTATACCCGAAACCCTAAAGCTTAAACCCCGAAACCCTAGACCCTAAATCCTAAAACTAAAAATGTATACTGTAAACCCTAAAACACAAACCGTAAACCCCAAATCGCAAACCATAAACCCTAAAGCCTAAAGCTTCAACCCTAAATAGTAAACCCTAAACCCTAGACCCTAAATCCCAAACCCTAAACGCTAATCCCTAAACCGTAAACTGTAAACCATAAACCCCAAACCCTAAAAACTAACCATAAACCCTAAACCATAAATGCCAAATCCTAAATCCTAAATCCGAAATTGTAAATTGTATGCCCTATTCCCTAAACCCCAAACTCTAAACCCCAAACCCCAAACCCTAAACCCTGAACCTTAAAGCTTAAACCATGTACCCTAAACCCAAAATTGAAATAGTAAAGCCTAAACCCCAAACCCTAGACCCTAAACCCGAAACCGTAAATTGTAAACCCGAAACCCCAAACCTTAAACCCTAAACCCCAAACCCCAAACCCTAAACACGAAATCAAAAATTGTAAACCCTAAACCCTAAATCCTAATCCCTAAATCCAAACTGCAAACTACAAACTGCAACCCCTAAACCCTAATCCCAAAATCGTAAACTTTAACCTAAAACTCCATACCCCAAATCCCAAACCCTAAATCCAAAACCCAAAACCCTAACCCCTAAACCCTAAACCCTAAACCCTAAACGCAAATACTAAAACTAAAAACTATAAACACTAAATACCAAATCGTACACCTTAAGTCTTAAATCCAAAACCCTAAACCCTAAACCCTAAACCTGAAATCGTATAGTGTAAACCCTTAACCCGAAACCTAAACCATAAACCCTACATTCGAAACCGTAAATTGTAAACCCAAAACCATAAACTTGAAACCCTATCCCCGTAACTCCAAACCCAAAACCCCAACCACAAAACCCAAACCTTAAACCCAACACCCTAAAGTATAAACCCTCAAACCCTAAAGCCCAAACCCTAAAGCTTAAATGTTGAACCCTAAACCCTAAACCAAAAACCATAAGTTGTAAACCCTAAACCCCGAACTCAAAATCTCAAACCCTAAACCCAAAACCCTAACCCTTAAACCATAACCATAAACACTAAACCCTAAACCCGAAACGATAAACTATAAACCTTAATTTCGAACCTTAAACCTTGAACTTCAAACCTTAAACCCTTACTCTAATCCCTAAACCCTAGACCCTAAACCCCAAACCCTAAACCCTAAATCCTAAACCCTGAACCCTAAACCCTAAACCTTAAACCCTAAACCATAAACACTAAACTCTAAACCCGAGATGATAACCTGTAAACCATGAACCCTAAACCCTAAACCCAACATCCAAAACCATAAATTGTAAACCCTAATCCCCAAACCCTAAACACTAAACACTAAACACCAGACCTTAAACCCTAAACTCTAATCCCTAAACCCTAAACACTAAATTGTAAACCCTAAATCCTAAACCCTAAACCCTAAACCCTAAATTGCAAACTGTAAACCCTAGACCCTCAACCCTAAATCCTAAATCTAAAACCCTAAACCCTGAACTTCAAGCCCTAAATGCTTACCCTAATCCCCAAACCCTAGATCCTAAACTCAAAACCGTAAACACTAAACCATAAGCCCTAAAATCTATACCCCAATTCCCACACCCTAAATTCGAAACGCTAAACTCGAAACCTTAAATTCTAAACGCTAAACCAAAACCTCGAAACTATAAACCCTAAACTCCAAAACTCTAAACTCTAAACCCTACACTCTAAACCCTAAACCCCAAACCCTGAACCCCAAACCCTAAACCCTAAACCCTAAGCCCTATATCATAAACCCAAAATCCTAAATGCTAAAACCTAAACCCTAAACCGTTAACAGTAAGCTCGAAATCGAAATCTTTGAACCCTAATCTGGAAACCCCAAACACTAAACCCAAAACCCAAAACTCAAAATCTTAATCCCTAAACCCTAAACCCTAAACCCTATATGCCAAACCCAAACACTAAACCCAAAACGTTAAATCCAAAACCCTTAAACTCCAAACCCTAAACAACAAACCTAAAGTTTAAACCCCGAACCATAAACCCTAAACCCTCAACCCTAAATCCTAAACCCTAAACCCTAACTCCAAACCTTAAACCCTTACCCTAATCCTCAAACTCTAAACCGTAGACCTCAAACCCTAAACCCTAAATCCCAAACCCTAAATTGTAAACCCTGAACCGTAAAACATAAACCCCGAACCCTAAAACCAAAACTGTAAACTGTAAACCCTAAACCTCGACCCTAAATTCCAAACCCCAAACTCGAAACCTGAAACCGTAAACCGTAAACCCTAAACCCAAAACCATAAACCATAAACACTAAACCCTAAACTTGAAACGATAAATTGTAAACCCTAAACCCCAAAGCCTAAGCCCTAGACCCCAGACCCTAAACACTAAACCCTAAACCCTAACCCCTAAACCCTCAATACCAAACCCTAAACACTAAACCCAAAATCCAAAATTTGAAACCCTAAAGTTCAAACCCTAAACCATTACCCTAATCCCCATACCCTACACCCTAAACCCCTAACCATAATCCCTAAACCCTAATGCCTAAATTCTAAATCCTAAACCCTGAACTCTAAACCCTAAACCCTAACACTAATCCCGAAGCCCTAAACTCTAAACCGCACAACCCAAACCCTAAATCCGAAACGTTAAATTCTAAACCCTAAACCCTAAATTCAAAACCACAAATCCTAAACCCTAAACACTAAACCTTAGACTGCAAAACCAAAACCCTAAACCTTAAACCCAAAAATATAAACCCTAATCCCTATACCTGGAACCCTAAACCCTAAACCCTAAACCAAAACTCCAAACCTCAAACCCTAGACTTTAAACTACAAACCCTAAACCTTAAACCCTAAATCCAAAACCATAAACTTTAAACCCTAAACCCTAAACCCTAAATTCAAAATCGTACAATGTAAACCCTAAACCCGAAACGTTAAACCCGAAACCCCTAAACCCTAAACCTTAAACCGTAAACGCTAAACCTTAATCCCGAAATCGTAACCTGTAAACCCGAAACCCTAGACCGTAAACCTTAAAACGCAAACCCTAGACCCAAACCTCGAAACCGTAAACTATAAACCCTAAAACCCAAATCAAAAATCCTAAACCCTAACCCTTAAATCTGAAATCATAAACTCTAAACCTAAAATTGAAAAAAGTAAACCCTAAACCCTATGTCATAAACCCAAAACCCTAAAAGCTAAATCCTAAAACCAAAACCTTAAACTCGAAACTGAATACCCTAAACCCTAAGCTTCAAACCCCAAACCCAAAATGCTAAACTCAAAATCTTAATCCCTAAACCCTAAAGCCCAAACCCTATAAGCCAAACCCAAACTCTGTACCCTAAACTCTTAAACATAAACTCTCAACCTTAAACATTAACACAAACCCTAAATCCGAAATTGTAAATTAGAAACCCAAATACTCAAACCCTACATCCTACACCCCAAACCCAAAACCTAAACCCTAGAGCCTAAACCCCAAACACTAAACCCTAAACCCTAAACCCTAAACCCAAAACCCCAATACCCAATCCCGAAACCCTAAACCCTGAATCGTAAAGCCAAAACTGTAAGTTGTAAACCTTAAACCCCAGACCCCTAACCCTAAACCCCCATCCCAAAACCCTGAACCCTAAACCCTAAATTGTAAACTATAAACCCAAAACACCAAACATTATATCCGAAACATCGAATCCAAAACCCAAAACCCAAAGTCTTAAACCCCAAACGCTAAACCCTAATCCCAAAATAATAAGCTGTAAACCCTAAACCCTAAGCCCTACACCCTTAACCCTAAACCGTAAATTGTAAACCCTAAACTTGAATATTGGAACTGGAAACTGTAAACCCTAAAACCCAAACCCTAAATGCTATACCTTAAATCCAAAACCCAAACCAGAAATTGTAAACTGTAAATCATAAACCACAAAACCTAAACCCTAAATCCGAAACTATAAATTGTAAACCCTAAACCCGCAACCTTAAACCCTAAACCCAAACCCAAAACCCTAAACTCAAAACCCTAAAACTTAAACCCTAAACCTTAAACCCCAAGCCCTATACCCTAATCGTGAAATTGTATACTGTAAAACTTAATCGCCAAACCCTAAACCCTCACGAAGCCCCAACCCTAAACCCTAAACCCTAAACCCAAAACCTTAAATGCAAAATCCTAAACCCTAAACAATAAACTCCAAATCCCAAACCCTACACAGTAAGCACAAAACGAAAATCCCTAAACGTTAAACTTGAAACCCCAAACCCTAAACAGTAAACTCCGAATCTTAATCAGTAAACACTAAACTACAAACCCTATACGTGAAACCCAAACCCTAAACCCTAAACCCCACACCCTAAACCCTAAACCCTAAAACATAAACGACAAACCCTAAACCACAAATCATGAACACGAAATCGTAAACTGGAATCCCAAAACCCTAAATTCTAAACCCTATAGCCCAAACCCTATACCCTAAATGCTAAACCCTAAGCCCTAAATCCTAAATCCTAAACCCTAAACCCTAAACCCTAAACCAGAAATTATAAACTGTAAACCCTAAACCCTAAAGCCAAACCTCAAATCCTAAACCCTAATTCGTAAACCATAAACCTTAAACCCCAAACCCCAAACCCTAAACTCTACACCCTCAACCTAAAACTGAAAATTGTAAACCCTAAACCCTAAACCCTAAATCCTAAACCCCAAACCCTAAACCTCAAACCCTAAACCCTTACCCTAATCCCTAAACCCTGGACCCTAAACCCTAAACTCCAAACCCTAAACCCTAAACCTCTAAATCCTAAACCGTTACCCTAATCCCAAGACCCTAACCCTAAACCCCAAGCCCTAATTCCTACACACTAAACCCTAAACCCTAAAGCTTAAACCATATCACCTAGACCCTAGACCCGAAAGCCTACACTATAAACCCCAAACCCTAAACCCTAAACCCTAAACCCTAAACCTTAACCCCTAAACCATAAACCCTAAACATTAAACATGAACACTAAACCCTCAACCATTACCCTAATCCCCAATGCCAAAACCCCAAACCCTAAACCGTAAACCTCAATCCCGAAACGCTAAACTCTAAACACTACATTTGAAATTGTAAACTGTAAACCCTAAATGCTAAACCCTAAACCCTAAACCCCAAACCCTAATCTCCAAAACGCAATACCTAAACCCCAAACCCTAACCCCTAAACACTAAACCCTAAACCTCAAATGACAAACTGTAAACCCTACACCACGAACCCTAAACCCAAAACTTGAAACCCTAGTCCCTAAACCCTAAACCCCAATCCCTAAACCCTAAACCATGAACCTTAAACCCGATATCGTAAACTGTAAACCCTAAACCCCAAATCCCAAACCCTAAACTAAAACCCCAAACCCTACACCCTAAACCTTAAACCCCAATCCGTAAACCCTAATCCCTAAACTTGAAAGCGTAAACTGTAAACCCAAAACCCCATTCTATAAACCCTAAACCCGAAACCCCAGACCCCAAGACCTAAACACTAAACCCCAAAGTTCAAACCCTAAACCATAAACCCTAACACTAAACATGAACTCCAAACCCTACTCTAATCCCCAAACCCCAAACCCTAAACCCCAAACCCTAAACACTAAACCCTAATCCCTAAAGCTTAACCTCGATCCCTAAACTTGAAACCGTATATCCCAAACCCCAAACCCTAACCATAAACCCTAAACCCTAAACCTTAAACCCAAAACTGTAAAATGTAAACCCTAAACCCAAACCCTCAATAGTAAACCCTAAAGCCTAAAGCCTAAACCCTAAAACCCAAAACCCAAACCCGAAACCATAAACCCCAAACAGAAAACCCTAAACCCTAAACACTAAACCCTGAATTGCAAATCCTAAACCCTTACCCTAATCCCTAAACCCTCAATCCTAAACCTCAAACCCTAAACCCTAAACCCTAAATCGTAAACCCTAAACCGTAAACTCTAAACCCTAAAACATAAACCTTAAACCCTAAACCCTAAATTCGAAACTGGAAACTTTAAAACCTAAACCCGAAATCCTAAAGCCTAAAGCCTAAACCCCAAACCCTAAACCCTATACCCTATACCCTATACCTTAAACCCTAAACCCTAAACCTTAAACCCTAAATTCAAAATTCTAAACTGTAAACATTAAACCATAAATCCCAAGTCGAAAACCCCAAAGCCCAAACCCTAAACCCTAAACCCTAAAACCTAAACCCTAAATCCAAAATCTAAATCCCTAAACCCTGAACTTCAAACCTTAAACACTTACCCTAATCCCTAAACCCTAGACCCTAAACCCCAAACCCTAAACCCTAAACCTTAGACCCTAAACCATAAACCCAAAATCGTAAATTGTTAACCCTAAACCCTAAACCTTAAACCCTAAACCACAAACCCTATACCCTAAACCCTAAACTGTCAACCTGTATCTTTAAATCCTAAACCTTAAACCCGAAACCCTAAACCCTAATCTCGAAATCGTAAATTGTAAACCCTAAACCCCAAACCCTAAATCCAAAACAGAAAACTCTAATTGCTAAATCCTACAACCTAAACCCTAAAACCCTAACCTCTAATCCGAAAACCTTAAACTCAAAATCTTAATCCTTGAACCCTATACCCCAATTTTTTTGCCAAACCCAAACACTAAACCCCAAACCCATAACCCTAAACTTTAAACCCTAAAACTTAAACGGAAAAGCCTAAACCCTAAGTCCTAAACCCGAAATGGTAAATTGAAAACTCCTAACCCCAAACACTAAGCCCTAAACCCCAAACCCTAAACCCTAAAAGCTAAACCCTTTGCCCTAAACCCTATATCCTAACCCCTAAACACCAAACCCTAAACCCAAACCTAAAACCTCAGGCCCTAAACCCTATACCATAAATCTTAAACCCTAAACACTAAACCCTAAACCCTAAACTAGAAACCGTAACTGCAAAACCTAAACACCAAACCCTAATACCAAACCCGTAAAATCTAAACCTTAAACCTGAAGCCCTAAACCCTAAACCTGAAACTGTAAACTATAAACCCTACACCCCAAACCCTAAACACTAAACCTTAAACCTTAAATCACGAACCCTAAACCATAAACATCAAAACCTAAACCTTACCCTAATCCCTAAACCCTAAACCTAAAACTCTAAATCCTAAACCCTAAACCCTAAACGCTAAACCCCAAACCCTAATACCTAAACCCTAAACGCTAAAGCTTAAACCCTGAACCCTAAACCCGAAACTGTAAATTGAAAACCCTAAACCCTAAACCCAAAACCTTAAACCCTAAACCATATATCCTAAACTCAAAACCGCAAATTGGAAACCCTAAACCCCATATGCTAAACCCTAAACCCGAAACCGAAAACCCTAAACCCTAAACACTAAACATGAACTCTAAACTCTAACCTAATCGCCATACCCCAAAACCTAGACACCAAACCCCCAAACCAGAAACCCTAAATTCTAAATATGAACTCCAAACCCTAAACCATTACCCTAATCGCCACCCCAAAGCCTAAATCCTAAACCCTAAATTTGGAATCGTAAACTGTGAACCCTAAACCCCAAACCCCAAACCGAAAACCCTAAATTCTAAACCCTAAACCATCAACCCAAAATATTAAACTGTAAAATCATAACCCTAATCCTTAAACCGTAGACCCCAAACCCCAAACCTTGAACCCCAACACCTAATTCTTAAATCCCATATCCAAGACACGAAGTCGTAAACTAGAAACCCCAACCATAAACCGTAAACCCAAAGCCCTAAACGCCAATCCCTAAACACAAAATCCGAAACTCTAAACCCTTAACCTAATCCCAAAACCCCAAACCATAAACCGTAAACTCAAACCATAAACCCAAAATCTTAAACCTTGAACCATAAACCCTAAACCCTGAATTCGAAACCGTGAACTGTAAACAATATACGACGAACCATAAACTCAAAACCTGAAACCCGAAACACTAAACATTAAACCCTAACTCATAAACCTTAAACTCAAAACTGTAAACCCTAAACCCCATACCCCATACCCCAAACCCTAAACCCTAAATCCTAAACCCTAAACCCTAAACTCATAACATGAAATCCAAACCCCAAACCCTTACCCTAATCTCCAAACCCCAAACCCAAAACCCTAATCCCTAAAGCATAAACCCCGAACCCTAAACCCTAAATCCTAAACTTAAAACTGCAAACTGTAAACCCTAAACTTGAAACCCAAAACCCAAAAACCTGAAACCCTAAACCTTAAATCGTAAACTGTAATACTAAACCCTAAATCCTAAACCCTAAATCCCTAACCCTAAACCCTAAACCCTAACTCCTAAACCCTGAACCGTAAACCCCAAATCCTAAATGCTATGTACAAAACACGGAATCGTAAATTGGAAACCCTATCCCACAAACCCCCAAACCCAAAAATGTAAACCCTGAACTCCAAACCCTAAACCCTTACCCTAATCCCTAAACCCTAAACTCGAAACAGTAAACTGTAAAACCTAAAAGCTCAAGCCTAAACCGTAAATCGTAAACCCCAAACCCAAACCCTAAACCGTAACCCTTAAATTCTAAATCCTAAACTCGAAACCCTAAACCCTAAACCGTAAACACTAAACCTTGAACTCCAAATGACAAACCCTATACCCCAAATGTAACATCCTGAAATTTAAACCAAAGTTTGACTAATATTCTTTTTTGACTTTCTTGTTTTAAATGTCTGTAAGTCTGGTTGTGTTTGTAAATAGAGTAAGAAAGCTTGGTTAGAAAGAGAGAGACTTAAAATTGAGGAAAAGTACCAAAGAAAACCCTTACCCAAACCCTAGGGACTAAATTGAAGGAAAAACTTAGTTTTAGCCCTTTTTGTTTTGGTAAGCTATAATGAGTAAGGAAGGCTTATTTGACCCAAGAAAAGTAGCCTAAGACACTCTAGAGACACCCTAGGACTTAAATAAGGGAACCCAACCCCAAGACAAGTCCTGAATTCCCTTATTTGTCCAATAGAAATTCAGGGACTAAACTGAAATAAATGGAAAATTTTAAATAAGACACCCTATCTTACTTAGAGCTTAAGGAAGCCCAATTCAGCCACCCAAAATCACTTAAACCCTTCCCATTAAGTACCAGCAACATGCCTTAAGTGAGAATTAAGGAGCTTTAATAGGTTACACGTCATAAAACCAAAATAAAGAGAATTAAACACCTAATTAAATCACTAACTATCACATTTTATATGATAATCGAAATACCAACTTACACGCCTAAATTAACTACCCAAATATAGTCTTAGCCACTGCCAGCACACTTATGTAGCTATCCACACGAGAATTTATCAGAATTGCAACCAGGAAACCTAAGAAGGACATACCACATCTCAAATTAAAAAGCCACATAACCTATCCTACTCAATTGGTGCATGACCGAGATTAGCATGCAATTAACCCATCCAAAGAGAGCCTAAACTAATGCCAGCAATGCCCATTAGCTGTCCACGAAATAAGCAAGCAGATTTTAGGACTGGACACCTCACTAATACATTCATCAGCCATGATTAACCTTCACATGACCACACTTCTACTTAAAGGGATGAAATTACGACTTTAGACACATCCAGCAGCTATTACCCGAGATCAAAGGCCGAGACTAAAGAGAGAAGTCAGAGTGAGTTTCAGAGAGAGGCGAGCAAGAGAGTGAAGCTGGGAATTCGAATTGCAGCAGCTGAGGAACAAGGAGAATGGCAGAAAATTCAAACCCACACACAATAAAAGGAACTCATTTTCAGCAAGCTTGACCCGAGATTTTTAGAGGCTCCAACCCTTCTTTCTTCTCTGGAAATTCAAGGTAACGTAGGGTTACCCTTCCTTCAACTCAGTAGGGTCAAAAGCATACATCTAGAGTTGATGGTATAAGGCTTTATGACAAAATTTCACTTGCTGCCATTTCTGAACCCTGTTTTGGACACTGTAGCTTTAACAGAGCATATCTTCTTCGATTTTGAACCAAACCTTGCAAGTAAGGTGTCAAAAGAAAGCTAACTGAACCCTCTTTAATAATCCCCAAATGCATGTACCATCCAAGGCTGTCGTACTGCTGTTCGTGGCCTTGGAAGTTACTGTGAATGGACATGAACACTGTTTTCTGCAAAGTAAATTTGTGAAATTCTGTTTCTATGTTTTCTGGTGAGTTGTATTTCGAATAGTGTAGGCCAACTAGCTAACTGATAAATGAACTAGAGGACATAAGAAAATATGAATAATTAACAATTTGGTTGGTGAATCAGTGGTAAGAATTATCAACTTAGATATTTAGAGAAATTGCTATTTGATGTGTTTCTATTTTGGATTAGCTTGTTGTGAAATTGCTGAAATTTTTCTTTCTATCAACCATACTGTCATAGATTGTTTGTTCAACCTCTGGATGCATTGAGACACTGGAATTTGTGGTTTGAAATCTGTTAAAATGAGTCAATGGCTCAGAATGGTAAGAATGAGACTTTAAGTGTTTCTGGTTTGAATAACTTGCTGTTAAATTGATATAAGGCTTGGTTTCCTGGTTTATATACTGTTATTAGAGTATAAAAGTGAGTGGTTGATAAAGAGCGGACTTAGTGCCCTGTGAACTCAGAGTTGCGAGAATGAAATGAGTACCAAAATTTCTGAAATTAGCCTAGAGGAGTGAAGAGAGGTCTGAACTTGAGGGAAGCTCTTCAATTCTAGAAATTTGGGTAAGTAGGAGGTAGTACGATAGAACTAAGTGTTGAGTACACTAAACCCTTTAGAGGTTAATTAGGTTGGTCAATAATAGACAAACCCCCCAATTTTAGGATCTATTGAGTTGAATCCCAATCTGTTAATGAGAAAGGGATGCTCTGAGTATTATTAAGCCTAAAGTTAACCTCTCAGACTATATAGAAGCTCAGAAAAAGGTCAGAATCATTCACTAATTAAAAAGGGAAAGGTTCGAAGCCAAGTGCACTAAACTAGGAAAATTCACTTATAAAAGTTGGGTACTTTGGTTTAGGCTAAGGGAATGTATTCAGAAGGTGGTTCAACTTAGAAATGAACTAAATTGATTTTAGTGCAACCAAAATTCCCAATTCTTAAAGAATGCTAAAAAAGTGAACTTTTACTGCATAAAATCCATTTTTTTACTGGTATGACTGGCCAAGCTTGTTGCACAAGTCATAAATGACCTTCCAATGGTTAGGTAAGCTCTTTAGGCTTAACAGAAGCCAGAACAGAAAATGAGTAGTAATAGGGACTAACCTGCAATAAAGTTACTGATTTCTTACTATTAGAGAAAATTGGGTATTTTGAGTTAAATGGAAGTAACTAGCTGTTTCCCTATACCCCATATAGTATTTGGGTACCTTTGAAAAGATTGGAAGAGACCAGAAGGGTCTCTAACTACATTTTAAAACTTGAGGGACCTTTTCTATAAAATTCTGAAAGTTAGGGGTTTTACTGCAAAAATTTGGTCTCTGAGATGTTTTTGAGTGTGGAAAGGGGTTTACCAAGTCATGTTTGACCTTGGGAAGCTTGCTGTGACTTTATTGGGACAGTGAAAGTCCAGAATGGAAATTAAGTCTATAATAGGGACCTTTTTGAAAGAAAATCTAGAAAATGTCCAAAGTTCTTATTTTGACTACATTTTTGCTAAATTTCTGTGGGAAACCCTTGAATGTGTCAAGTGAATGGTTACTGTCCAATGTATGTATTTGGAAGTGATTGAATTGTTGAAAATGCCCTATAATTGCAATGTTTAAAAAGGGACCAGTTTTTATAATTGAGGCATTGAGGGCCAAGATGTACTTCTAATGGAAATTTCTTGTTGTACAAGTAATATTTGACTTCTGGTTGACTTTATATGACTTTATGTTGACTAAGTCCCAAAGTTGACCTGATTAATGCAAATTATTTAAGTGTGACATCCAATTCAGGAAATGAGATTTAGCATGCATCTGTGAATAGTCAAATGCCTCAGGGGGCAGATGAATTTGGCATGCATGAAAGTGATGGTTGCAACTGTATAAACATTACTTGGGAAAATATATTTTTATATGACCTGTATGGGGACACACTAGGCTGGCTAGGAATGTGTCCGGGACGTAGCTGCCTAGCAACTATTGAGGAAATCTGGTTCGAAACTGGTGCTCCTAAGCTTCTAACTTGTGCGCACACCGCGCCCTGGAAGTTAGGTAATTGCCTGTGCCTTATTGGTAGACTTTACTTGTAATTGGTAAGTCGGTTTTGTCCTATTTCATTAGATTGTTTTTTTATGGTAAGGTAATGGTTTAGATCCTTGTACAGGTCCTAGAGAGATCTGGTCTTTGGCATGACTGACCAAAGAGATGTGATGGTAAAATGAATATTCTTTTGAAAAGAAACTGTGTATTTGGCATGACTGCCTAATGTGATGGAAAGATGGTATGATTCTGCTATGTTAAAGCATTTTCATTTGTGTTTTATATCCTGAACTTATGAGTGGAAATATCTTGTAATTGAGAATAAAGTTAAGAACTGCACTTATCTGTTGTATGAAACTGACAAATGTGAAGGAAGTTTTTCTGTACTTCGTAATGCAGCTGAACCACTAATTTTTTGAAAACTGGTAATCTATGTTACTGGGATTATAAATCTGATTACGTTAGTGGTGTTCAGATGCCCAGGTACCTCGCTACTTGAGATTGAGGTGGAGTGGACGGAAGTACCACCCTAGGCCACTTCTAGGTCTGAAGACAGTCAACATTCTCTTCTTCTTCCCCTCGAGGATTTGATCATCCCTGGGATCTAGAAGGGGTGTCTGATGGAAAATTAGCAATCGACCTGACTTTTTGGCTGTGACTTATGAGTCACACTTCTTTTGGACTAGGCCTATCTGCCGGAAACTATTCAGGCCTGCGTGCACTAATTGCTGAACTTGTATATGTATATGTATGTATGTTGTAGACTTAATATATGTATGCTAGGTAATGCATGGAGGTTAGAACCATCCTACCTTATTTTGGATATCCGCATGTATATTAATATGATTTTGAGAGAGGGCGAGAGTAACAAACACGTAACTTCTAGTTTCTTAGGTTTAATAACCAAACGAGAGTAAACGATCCTTGGGTTAGAGCTCACTTTTAATAGTCCTAAATGAAAAGAAAAGAAAAGAAAAAATTGGACCAGGATTTCAAGAGTTATGTTAAAAAACCTAATTCCGCACTAAAAATTAATTAAGAAACTAGGACGTTACAACAAACGCAAAACCCCAACCCTTAAACCCTAAATCCTAAAACTAAACCCTGAACCCCAAACCCTAAATCAGAAATCCTAAACTGTAAACACTAAACAACAAACCCCAAACCCTAAACCTTAAACCCCAATCCCTAAACGTAAACCCTAAACTCTGAACCCTAAACTGTAACTCCAAACCCGAAACCCTAAACCCCAAACCCCAAACCCTAAACATTAAACATGAACTCCAAACTCAAAATGCTTACCTTAATCCCTAAACCCCAAACCCCAAACCATAAACCCTAAACCCCAAACCCCAAACCATGAATCATAAAACCTAAACTCGAAGCTCTAAACCCCAAACCCCAAACCTTGAATCATAAAACGTAAACCTAAACCCTAAACTCGAAACCGAAAACTGTAAACACTAAACCCTAAACCTAAATCCTAAACCCTAATCACTAAACCCTAAACCCCAAACCCTAAACCCTTAACCCTTAACCCAAACCGTAAACCAAAATCTAAACACTAAACACTGAACTCTAATCCCTAAACCCTTACCTTAATCCCAAAACCCTGAACCTTAAACCCTAACCCGAAGCCCTAAACCCTAAACCCTAAATCTTAAATCCTAAACCCTAAACTCGAAATTGTAAACTATAAACCCTAAACCCTAAACCCCAAACCCTAAACCTAACTCCTAAACCCTAAACCTTAAACCCCAAACCCTAAACCTTAAACCCTTAACCTGAAATTGTAAACAATAAAGGCTAAACCCCAAACCCTAAGCCCAAAACCTAAATCTGAAACCCTAAACTCTAAACTTCAAACCTTAAACCCTTTACCTAATCCCCAAACCCTAGACCCTACACTGAAAACCCCAAACTCTAAACCCTAAACCTAAATCTTAAACCCTAAACTCGAAATCTAAACTGGAAACCCTAAACAACAAACTTAAAACCTAAACCAATCCTTAAACCCTAACCTTAAACCCCAA
Source organism: Senna tora (assembly GCA_014851425.1). Classification (NCBI taxonomy): domain Eukaryota; kingdom Viridiplantae; phylum Streptophyta; class Magnoliopsida; order Fabales; family Fabaceae; genus Senna; species Senna tora. Next base: position 140,490 of record JAAIUW010000039.1, on the reverse strand, counting down.
ACCATAAACTCTAACCCCGAAACCGTAAATTCTACACCTTTTTGCAGACCCCAAACCCCAATCCCTAAACCTTAAACCTTAAACTTTAAACCCCAACCCCTAAACACTAAACATGAACTCCAAGCCCTAAACCCTTATCCCAATCCCAAAACCCCAAACCCCATCTCCCAAACCTCAAACCTTAAACCCTTACCCTAATCCCCAAACCCAAAACCCAAACCCTAAACCCCAAAGCTTAACCCTAAACCCTAAAGCTTAAAGCCTAAATACGAAATCGTAAACTGTAAACCCTAAACCATTAATCCTAAACCCTACATCCTAAACCCTATACCCTAAACCCTAAACACGAAACCATAGATTGTAAACCCTAAACCCTAAACCCTAATCCGAAACCCTAAACCCTAAACCCCAACCCCAAACCATAAACCGTAAACCTAACCCCTAAACTCAAAACCATAGACCTTAAACCCGAAATTGTAAATTGTAAATGCTATACCCAAAACCGTAAACTCCAAGCCCTAAACCCCAAAGCTCAAACCCTAAAACCCTAAATCCAAATTGAAACCCTGAACCTTGATCTTCAAACCTTAAATCGTTACCCTAATCCCCAAACCCTAAACCCTAATCTTTAAACCCTAAACCACGAACGCTAAACCCGAACCCTAAACTATAATACATAAACCCAAACCTAAACCCTAAACCCTAAACCTTAAACCCTATTCCTTAAACCCAAAACCCAAAACACAAATCCTGAAATCGTAAACTAATAACCACAGACCCTAAACCTTAAACCCTAAACCGAAACCCTAATCCCTAAACCCAAAACTCTAATTGCTCAATCGAACCCTAAAACCCTAAACCCGAACTCCAATCATAAACCTAAATAGAAGCCCAAACCGAAAATCCCTAAACACTAACCTGGAATCCCAAACCCCCAAGCCAAAACCTAAACCCTAACCAAACCCCAAATTCTAACCCTATCCTAATCCCAAAACCGTAAATTGTAAACCCTAAACCCTATGCAAAAAAACCCTAAATGCTAAATAGTAAACCCTAAAACCTAAACCCTATACCATAAACCAAAACCCTAAATGCTAAATCATAAACTCTAAAACCTGAACTCTAAATCGAAAACCCTAAACCGTAAAACCCGAAACCGAAATCCCTAAACCCTAAACTGGGAACACCAAACCCTAAACCAAAACCTTAAACTCAAAATCTTAATCCAAAAACCCTAACCCCCAACCTTGCGCCAAACCCATGACCAAAACCCCAAACCATAACCCTAAACCCCAAACCGTAAAACTAAATGCCAAACCCTAAACCCCAAGTCCTAAACCCGAAATCATAAACTAAAACTCTAAACCCTTGAACGCTAAACCCTGAGCCCTAAACCTATATCCTAAACCATAAACACTAAACTTAAACCCCAAACCCTAAACCAAAACCCAAACCTAAAACCCTAATCCTAAACCTTAAACTCTGAAACCTTAAACCCTAAATCGTCAACGGTAAACCAAAACTGTAATTGTAACCCTAAACCCCAACCCCAAACCCTAAACCCTAAACCCTAACCCTAACCCGTATACCCTAAAACCCTAACCATAAACCCGAAGCTGTGAATTTAAACCCTAAAGCCTAAACCCCAAACCATAAACCCTAACCCTAAACCCTAATCTAAAATATGAGATCTAAAACCATGAACTCAAACCAAACCTTTACCCCATCACCAAACCCTAGACCCTAAACCACAAACCCAAAACCTTAAATCCTAGCCCAAACCTTAACACTAAACCCTATACCCCAAACACGAAACCCCAAACCTTAAACCTGAAACACCAATCCCTAACACTAAAGCTTAACCTTGAACCCTAAACCCGAACAATAAATGTAAACCTTAAATCACAAATTGTAAAACCCAAATCCTAAACTCGAAATCCCACACCCCAAAACCTAAACCTAAACCCTAAACTTCTACCGAAACTGTAAACATAAACCCTAAACTGCAAACCCTAAACCCCAGACCCCAAACCCCAATCCCTAAATCCAAAATCCCAAACGCCAAACCCCAAACCCTAAACCCTAATCCCTAAAGCTTAAACCCCGAACCCTAAACACTAAACCCTACATTCGAAACTGTAAATAGTAAACCCTAAACCCTAGACCCCAACCTTAACCCTAAAATCCTAAACCCGAAACCTAAATCCCGAACCCCAAACCCTAACCCTAACCCTAACCCCAAAACCTAACACTAAACCCTAAACCTAGTTCTGAAACACAAATCGAAAACTGAAAGCCCAAACCCTAAACCCTAAACCCTAAACCGTAAACCCCAAACAATAACCATAAACACTAAACCCTAAACTCCAATCCCTAAACCCTTGCCTGCCTAATCCCTAAACCCATAACCTAATCCCCAAACCCTAAGCCCTAAACCCCGAAGTTTAAAACCCCAAACCGTAAACCCAAACCATAAACTGTGCTCCTAAACACAAAGCCAAAATCCCAAACCCTAAACCCCAAACCCTAAACCAAAAATCGTAAACCCTAAATCCAAAACCTTAAACCCTAAACCCAAACCCAAATTGTAAACTGTAAACCCAACCCCAAACACTAAATGCAACCATAAATCCTAAACCCTAACCTAACAGAAACCCTAAACCTAATCCCTAACCTGTAACACCCTAAACCTTAACACCAAACTTGAAACTGTAACTATAAACTTAAACACTAAACCCCAATTCTAAACTCTAAAACCTAAACCCCAAACCCTAACTGCAATAGCTAAATCCTAAACCTTAAATCCTAAATCCTAAATCTGAAACCCTAACCTTGAACATCAAACCTTAAAACCCATACCCTAATCCCCGAACACTAGACCCTAAACCCGAACCCCAAACACTAAATGCAAAACCATAAATCCTAAACCCGAAACCCGAAACCCGAAACCCTAAACCTAATCCCTAACCCGTAAACCCTAACCATAAACACCAAACCTGAACTGTAACTGTAAACCCTAATCCCCAAATCCTAAACTTCAAACCCTAAACCCGAAACCCTAAACCCCAAATTCTAAACACAACCCTAAACCATAAATCATAAATCCTAAATCTGAAACCCTAAACCCTGACTCAAACCTTAAACCTATACCCTAATCCCCGAACACTAAACCCTAAACCCAAAACACAGAATCCTAAATCCTGAACCCTAAATCGTAAAATCCAAACCCTAAACCCTTACCCTAATCTCAAACCCTAAACTCTAACCCCCACCATAAATCCTACACCCTAAACCCTACAACCTAAAGTTTAAACTCCGAATGCTAACCCCTAAACCCAAAATCTAAAACTGTAAATGTAAACCCTAAACCAAAATTCGAAACCCCCAACACCAAACCCCAACCGTATATCCTAAACCTTAACCACAAACCCTAAATTCTGAGCCTTAAACCATCAAAACCCTAAACCTTAATCCTAAACATTAGACCCTAAACCTTAAACCGCAAACCCTAACCTTACACCTTAAATCCTAAATCTGAAACCCTAAATGCTGAACATCAAACGCTAAACCCTTACCTTAATCCCCAAACCCTAGACCCTCAACCCCAAACCCTAAACCCTAGTCCTAAACCCTAAACACTAACTCTAAACCCCAAACACGAAACCCTAAAACCCTAAACCCTAAACCGTAAACCTTAAACCCTAAACCTTAAACCCTAAACCTAAACTTGAAACTATAAACTATAAACCTTAAACCCCAAACCCCAATCCCTAACCCTAAACCCTAAAGCTTAAGCTAAACCCTGAACTGTAATTGGAACCGTAAATATAACCCTAAACCACAAACAATAACCCCAAACTCAAGACCCTAACCCTAAAACCTAACCCTAAACCTAAAACCCTAAACCCGAAACCGTAGCCTATAAACCCTAAACTCGAAACCTGAAAATGCTAACCCTAAACCCCATACCCTAACCCCTAAACCCTAAGCCCTAAACCCCACAACCCTAATGCTTACCCTGAATCCAAAACCCGAAACCATAAACAAAACATCCAAACCCCAAACCCTAAACCCAAACCCCATACACTAAACCATAAACCCTAAACCCTAAAGCTTAACCATAAACCCTAAACCCTAACCCTAAACCCTAAACCCTAAACCCTAATTTCGTAACTATAATTGTAAACCCTAAACCCAGATCCCAAACCCTAAACCTAAACATGAAATCCAAACCATAAACCCTTACCATAATCCCCAAACCCTAACCCTGAACCCCAAACCCAATCCCTATACCCTAAACTCGAATCTCTAAAGCTGAAACCCTGAAGTTTAAACCCAAAACCGTAAACTGTAAAACCTAAACCCCAAACCCATACACCAAAGCTTAAACACTCAACCCTACAGTTTAAACCCTTAACCGAAACGTACACTGTAAACCTAAATCCCAATACCAACGCTAAACCCCAACCCCAACTCAATCCCTAAACCATAAACCCCAATCCCTAATGCTTAAACCCTGGACCCTAAACCAAAAACTATAAACCATAAACTGTAAACCCTAAACCCCAAACCTTAATTAAACCCTCAACCCTAAACATTAAACCCTAAACCAAATCCTAAAACCTAAACCCTAAACCCGAAACTGTAAACTGTAAACCCTAAATCTAAAACCTAAACCCCAGACCCCATACCCTAAACCCTAAAGCCTAAACCCAAAACCCAAAACACTAATTACTAACTAGAACTCCAAACCCTAAACCCTTACACTAATCCCCAAACCCCAAACCCTAAAACCTAAACCCCAAACCCTAATCTCTAAAGCTTAAACCTAAACCCTAACTCCAAACCCCAATCCCAAAAGCGTAAACCTCGACCCTAAACCCTAAATTCAAACCATAAATAGTAAACCCTAAACCCCAAACCCTAAACCCCAAACCCTAAACCCCAACCCTAACCTTAACCCTAACCCTAAACCCTAACCTATAAACCTTAAACCTAAACCTCAAACCCAAAACCCCCAACCCTAAACCCTAAAACCGTAAATCCTAAACCCTAACTAATAAACCATGAACTCCGAAATCTAAACCCTACCCTAATCCCCAACCCTAAAGCACAAACCTCAAACCCAAACTCTAAATCGTAAAGCTTAAAACCCGAAATCTAAATTTTAACCCTAAATCTGAAACTGTAAACTATAAACCCTAACTCTAAACCCTAAACCCAAAACCCTAAACACTAAACCCTGAGCCATAAACCTTAAACCGTAAACCCCAAACCCTAAGCCCTAACGCCTAAACACTAGACCGAAATAGTAAGCCCGAAGCCCTAAACCCCACACTCTAAATCCCAAACCTCGAACCCTAAACCTACCCCTAGATCCTAAACCATAAACCCCAAACTCTAACCGCTAGATCCGAAATAGTAAACTGTAAACACTAAACCTTAACCCCAAACCCTAAATCCTAATCCCTAAATCCTAAATTTGAAACCCTAAACCATGAACTTCAAACCTTAAATCCTTACCATAATCCCCAAACCCTATACCCTAGACCCTAAATCCTAAATCCTAAACCCTAAACTCAAACCTTATACACCAAAACCTAAACGCGAATAGTAAACTGTAACCCTAAACCCTAAACCTGAAACCGTAACTGTTGACCCTAAACCTCAAAACTCTAAACCCTAAACCCTACACCCGAAACTGTAAATGCTAAAACCCAAACTCTAAATCCGAAACCATAAACCCTAAACCCCAAACCCTAAATGTTAAACCCTAGCCCCTAGACTGAACCTGAAACCACAAACCCTAAACTCTAAACTCGAAACTTAAACTGTTAACCCTAAACCCAAAACCTCAAACCCTAAACTCTAAACCTAAACCCAAAACCCTAGCCCAACCCTAACCCCAAACCCCAAACCCCAAAATGTTAAATCCTAACCCCTACACCTGAAATCTTAAACCACAAAACCCTAAACTCTAAACAAACTCTAAATTTTAAACCCTAAACCCGAAACCCTAAACCCTAAAGCCTAAACCGGAAACCCTAAACCAAAGCATGAACTTCAATCCTTAAACCCTGACCAAATCCCCAAACCCTATACCCTAAACCCCAAACACTAAATCTTTACCCTAAACATTATATCCCAAACACTAAACCTTAAACTCGAAACTATAAACTATAAACCATAAACCCAAAATTGAAACCCTAAACTCGAAATCGTAAATTGTAAACCATAAACCCTAAATCGTAAACCCTAAAACCCCAAACCCCAAATCCGAAACCTAAACCCTAACCCTAAACCTTAAACCTTAAACCCAAACCCGAAACCCGAAACCTGAACCCCCAAACCTAAACTATAACTATAACCCTAAACCCCAAACACTAAATCATAAACCCTAAGCCATAAACCCCAAACTGCAAACCGAAAACCCTAAACCCTAATCCCGAATTTGTAACTTTAACCCGAAACCCCTTACCCTAAACTCGAAACCCTTCACCCCAAACCCTTAACCCTAAACTCTAAACTCTAAACCCTAAGCCTTAAACCCCGAACCCCAAACCCTAAACCTGAATCCTAAACTCATAAATTGTAAACCCTAAACATTAAACCATAAAAACCAAATACTAATCCTAAATCGTAACTGTAAACCCTAAACCTAATCCTAAACCCTAAACTCGAAATTGTAAACCTTAAACCCTAAACACCAAACACCAATCCCAAATCGTAAACCTAAACGTTAAACCCCAAACCCCAAAACCCTAAACTTGAATCTCGAAATCGTCAATTGTAAACCCTAAACCTTAAACCCCAACCATCAACCCTAAACCCTAAATCCCAACTCCATAACTCTAATCTCAAATCGTAAACTGTAAATCGTAAACCCCAAACACTAAACCCTAAACCCTAAACTCGAAATCGTAAATCTTAAACTCTAAACACCAAACCCCAAACCAAAAACCCTAAACCCTAAACCCTAGACCTTCAACCTTAAACCTTAAACCCTAAGCCTAAACCATAAACTGTGAACCTTAATTCCCAAACCCCAAACCTAAAGCCCAAACCCCAAATCCAAACCCAAAATTGTAAACTGAATGTCTTAATCCAGAAACCCTAAACCCCAAACCCTATAGGCTAAACCCAAACCCTTAACCCTAAACACAAAACCCCAAACCTAAACCCTAATTCCAACACAAAATTGTAAACTCGAAACCCCAAACCCAAAAAACCCTAGACCTTAAACATAACCATATACCCTAACCTAAACTAGACCTTAAATTGTAAACCCTAAACCCTAACCCTAAACCCTAACTAAACCATAAAGCCCAAACCCTAAACCCTGACCCGTAAACCGTAACCATAACCCAAAACCCTAAACCCTTCGTCCGAAACACAAAATTGTAAACTAGAACCCTAAACCCTGAACTCCAAAATCTAGATCATTACCCTAATCCCAAGCCCCAAACCCTAAACCCCAACTTCAAACCCCAAATCCTAATCCCTAAACCCCAAACCCTAAGCCCTAATCCCTAAATAAGAAACTATAAATTGTAATCCCTAAACCCCAATCGCAAACTCAAACCCCAAACCCTAAACCCCAATCCTAAACCCTAAATCCTAACCCAAAACCTAATCCTAAACGGTAAACCCTAAATTGTAAAACCCAAACCTTAAACCAGAAGTTGTAAACTGTAAACCCTAAACCCAAACCTAAATCTGAAACCCTAAACCCTAAACCCAAACCCTAAAATGTAAACCCTAACCCCTAGATCAAAAAACTTAACCCCAAACCCTAAACTCTAAACTTCAAAATGTAAATTGTAAACCCTAAACCCTAACCTGTTAACTCTAAACCCTAAACCCCAAACCCTAAATCCAAAACCATAAACCCTAAACTTCAAACCCTAAACCCTTAACCTAATCGCCAATTCCTAGACCATAAACCATAAACCCGAAAACCTAAACCTAACACTAAATCCTAAATCTGAAACCCTAAACATTGACTTCAAACCTTAAACCCTTACCCTAATCACAAAACTCTTGACACTAAACCCTAAACCCTAAACCTTAAACCCTAAACCCTAAACCATAAACTTGAAACCGTAAACTATAAACCCTAAACTCCAAGCCATAAACCATTAACCCCAAACCCCAAACCCTTAACCCTCAACCCTAAACCTTAAACTCAAAAACCCTAAACACTAAACCCCAAACCCTAAAGCCTTAACCCTAAAGTTTAAATCCCGATTCTTAAACCCTAAACCCTAAATCTAGAACGTACACTGTAAACCCTAAACCCCAAACCTAAGCCCTAAACCCTAAACCGTAAACCCTAAACCTGAATTCATGAACTATAAACCCTAGACCCCAAACCTAACCCCTAAACTGTAAACCCCAAACCCTAAAGCTTACAGCCCGAATCCTAAACTCTAAACTGTAAAACCGAAACTGTAAACTGTAAACCATAGAACTCAAACCCTAAACCCCAAACCCCAAACCTTGAATCTTAAACCCTAAACCTTAAACCCTCAACCCTAAACCTTAAACACTCAACCCTAAACTGTAAACATTAACCCCAAATCCTAAACCTTAAACCCTAAACCCCAAACCCTAACCATAAACCCTAAACCCTAAACCCAAAACCCTAAACCTTAAATCGCAAATCCTAAACCCCAAACCCTAAACCTGAAAATGTAAACTGTAAACACTAAACCCCCAAACTCGAAACCCTAAACCCTAAACCCCAAACCCCAAACCCTAAACCATAAACCAAAAACCGTAAATTTTAAATTCAAACCGTAAACCCTGAACTTCAAACCCTAAACCCTTATCCTAGTCCCCAAACCCTAATCCTTAAACACTTAACCCTAAACCACAATCATGAAGACCCAAATCTTAAATACTAAACCATAAACTTTAAACCTTAAACCTTAAAATCTAATCCCGAAACCATAAATTGTAAACCCTAAACCCTAAACCTTATAGCCTAAACACCAAAGCCCAAACCCTAAACCCTAAACCTTAAACCCTAAACCCTAAACACAAAACGCTTACCGTTAAACATTAAATCCAAAACCCTAAACCCTAAAACCTAAATTCAAAACTCGAAACCCTAAACTGTAAACTCTAAACCCCAAACCCTAAGCACGAAACCATAAACTGTAAACCGTAAACCCTACACCCAAAATCCTAAAGACTAAACCCTAAGCGCTAAACCAGAAACCTTAAACCACAAACCCTAAACCCTAATCTCGAAACCGTAAAATGTAATCCCTAAAACCCAAACCCTAAACCCTAAACCGTAAACCGTAAACCCTATACCATAAACACAATACCCTAATTGCTAAATCTTAAACCCTAAATCGTAAACCCGAAATTGAAATCCCTAAACCCTAAACATGAAACCCGAAACCCGAAACCTCATATTCATAACACTAAACCCTAAACCCTAAACCTTAAATCCCAAACCTAAAACCCTAAATCCTAAACCTATGATAGTAAATCGTAATTTGCAAACCCTAAACCCTAACCAGTAACCACAAACCGTAAACTGTAAATCCCAAACCCCAAACCCCAAACATAAAACCTAAATGCTAAATCTTAAACCCTAAACCCTGAACCGTACACCAGAAAATGAAATGCTTAAACCCTAAACCTGAAACCCTAAACACTAAACCCAAAACCCTAAACTCAAAGTCTTAATCCTTAAACCCTAAAACACAAACCCTATACGCCAAACTCAAACCCTAAACCATAAACCCCAAACCCTTAACCCTAAACCAAAATACGTAAACCTTAAACCCCAAACCATAAACCCTATCTCCTAAACCCGAAGTTGTAAAATGGATACTACAAACCCTAAACCATAAACCCTAAACCCCAAACCCTAAACCCTAAACACTAAACCCTGACCTCGAAACCCTAACACTACAAGAAAAAATAGGATTAGCTAGGGAAAAATCCGTAGCTAATCCGTAGCTAATCGGATTAGGTAGGGATTAGCTACGAATTAGCTATGGATTTTTCCCTAGCTAATATTTGGACGCTAATTGCTACGGATTTTTTTCGTAGCAAATCCCTAGCTAATCCCTAGCAAATCCCTAGCTAATCCCTAGCTAAATTCCCTAGCTAATCCGTAGCTAATCCGTAGCTAAATTCCCTAGCTAATCCGTAGCTAATCCCTAGCTAAATTCCCTAGCTAAGTCGTAGCTAATCCGTAGCTAAATTCCCTAGCTAATCCGTAGCTAATCCCTAGCTAACTCACCCCCTCCAAAAATTGTCGCCGGCGACCTCCTCCACCGGCCTCCGGTGGCCCCTCCGACGACGGCCGCCGGTGACCTCCTCCGGCAACCCCCGCCGACGACGGCCATCGGTGACCTCCTCCACCGCCGGCCGGCGGCCCCCTCCGGCGACCACCTCCGGCAACCACTTTATATTTTTGAAAAATGGTCCTAGGAGGCCTCGAAGACGGGACATCATGGATGGTAACATTTAGACCAACCACTAGGCCATTTTATCACTTTCTGATTTATTAATGTAAAACATTTTATATATACACATATAATAAATTAGCTAGGGATTTTTTCCCTAGCTAATCCGTAGATAAGGGATTTTTTTCCCTAGCTAATTAGCTAGGGATTAGCTTGGAAAAATCCGTAGCTAATCCGTAGCTAAGTTCCCTAGCTAATTAGCTAGGGATTAGCTAGGGAAATTCGTAGCAAATCCCTAGCTAATTAGCTAGGGATTAACTAGGGATTAGCTACGGTTTTTTTCCCTAGCTAAATTCCCTAGCTAATCCGTAGCAAATCCCTAGATAAATTTTCCCGCCTTTTCGCGCAAATTTTTTTTACCAAATTAGCTAGGGATTTTATCCATAGCTAATCCGTAGCTAATTAGCTAGGGATTTTTTTCCCTAGCTAATCCGTAGCTAATTAGCTAGGGATTAGCTAGGGAAATTTTCCCTAGCTAATTTCCGTAGCTAAATCCGTTTTTTCTTGTAGTGTAATCCCCAAAACCCAAACCCTAAACCCTAAACCCTAAGCCTTAAACCCTAAACCCTAAACACAATACCCTAAATGTGAAACCTTAAAACCCAAACCTTAAACCATAAACCCTAAATTCAAAACATGAAACCCTAAACTGTAAACTCTAAACCCCAAACCGTAAACACGAACCCATAAATTGCAAACCCTAAACCGTAAACCAAAAATCCCAAAGACTAAACCCTAAACCTTAAACCACAAACCCTAATCTCGACACTGTAAAATGTAATACCTAACCCCAAACCCTAAACCCTAAAACCTAAATCCTAAACCCTATATCATAAACCCAATACCCTAAATGCTAAATCCTAAACCATAAATCGTAAACGGGAAAGTCAAATCCGTAAACCCTAAACCTGAAACCCGAAACCTCATACTCATAACACTAAACTCTAAACCCTAAACCTTAAATCCCAAACCCTAAACCCTAAATCCTAAACCCGAAATCGTAAATCGTAATTTGCAAACCCTAAAACCCAAACCCTAAACAGTAATTATAAAACCTAAACCGTAAATCCAAAACCCTAAACCCCAAACTCCAAATATAAAACCTAAATGCGAAATCTTAAACCCTAAACCCTGAACCATAAACCAGAAAATGAAATGCTTAAACCCTAAACCTGAAACCCTAAACACTAAACCCGAAACCATAAACTCAAAATCTTAATCCTTGAACCCTAAACTCCAAACCCTATAGACCAAATCCAACCACTAAACCTTAAACCTCAAACCCTAAACCCTAAACCTAAATATGTAAACCTTCAACCCCAAACCATAAACCCTATCTCCTAAGCCCGAAGTCGTAAAATGGATACCCCAAACCCTAAACCCTAAACCCCAAACCCTAAACCCTAAACCCTGACCTCGAAACCTGAAACATTTGCCCTAATCCCCAAAACCCAAACCCTGAACCCCAAACCCTAATCCCCAAACCCTAAACACTAAACCCTAAACCCTAACCCTTATTACCTAAACCTTAAACCCCAAACCCTAAATCCCAAACCCTAAACATTAAATCCCAAACCATAAACCCTAAACACTAAATTGTAAACTGTAAACCCCAAAACCTAAACTCTAAATTCAAAACCCCAAATCCCAAACCCTAAACCCTAAGCCCTAAATTCTATATTTGAAACCCTAAACCATGAACTTCAAACCCTCAACCCTTACCATAATCCCCAAACCCAAGACCCTAAACCCTAAACCCTAAGCCCAAAACCCTAAACACTAAACCCTAAATCGTAAATACTAAACTCTAAACTTTAAACCCTAAAACTTAAACACTAAATCCGAAATGGTAAACTGTAAACCCTAAACACCAAACCTTAAACACTAAACCTAAAACCCAAAACCCCAAATCACAAACCATAAACCCTAAACGTTAAACCCTATACGTTAAAGGCCAAACCCGAAATCCAGAATAGTTATATGTAAACGCTAAACTCCAAACACTAAACCTTCAACCTTAAACCTTAAATACCAAACCCTAAACCCCAAATCTTAAGCACGAAACCGTAAAGTGTGAACCCTAAACCCTAACCCGAAATGCCAAATCCTAAATCCTAAATCGCAAACCCAAAACTGAAATCCATAAACCCTAAACCAGAAACCGCAAACCCTAAACTCAAAAACTAAATCACTAAACCATAAATTCGAAACCCGATACGCTGAACCCAAACCCTAAACCCCATATCCATAACCCTAAACCCTAAACCTGATTCCCCAAACCCTAAACCTTAAATCTGAAACCCGAAATTAAAAATTGGAAACCCTAAAAACCGAAGCCCTAAACCCTAAACTCGAAACCCAAACTGTAAATCCTAAACCCTAAACCCCAAACCCCAAACTGAAAATGCTAAATGGTAAATTTTAAACCATAAACCCTAAACTCCAAATCCTAAACCCTAAATCGTAAATCACAAACTGAATTCCCTAAAACTTTAACCTGAAACCCCAAACCCTAAACCCAAAGTCTTAATCATTAAACCCTAAACCCCAAACCCTATACGCCACATCCAAACCCAAACCCCACACCCTAAACCCCAAACCCTTATCACTAAACTCAAATACCTAAACCTTAAACCCTAAACCCTACGTTCTAAACCCGAAATCGTAAAATGGAAACCTCAAACCCTAAACCCTAAACCCCTAAACCCTAACCACAAATTTTTGGGGCCTCTAAGATCGCTGTAGAGATCAGTTTTTGCCGGTGATTGTTTCGGAAGCATATACCCAATTTTTGGGGATTCTTGCCCGCCAAGAACTCCCCAATTATTAGATTCCACCGATGTGTGTTTCGAGATATGACACCCACAACTTTCGGGGATCCTTGCCTACCAAAGGTTTCGTAGTGATAAGATTCCGCCATTGTGTGTTACGAAATCTGATACCTATAACCTTAGGGAACACTTGGCCCCCGCCATAAAGTCCAAAACTTTAAAATCTCAATAAAAAGGCTCTAGACTTGAAATAGGTCGTGACCCCTTTTGCCAGTGCGTCGCAACGTAGAGATTACACATTTCAACCCAAAGGGTCAAGGGTCGCGACATGTACGACCGTTATACAGTTTTTGAGGAATTTAATTCTCTGTGTCGCGATGTGCTAATTTCTACATCGCGACTCCTTTAGGGTAGTCAAATAGGCAGGCCATTGACCAGTTTGCGTCGCGACATATGTAACTATACATCGCGACCCATGCCACGTGTTGGCCAACCGATTGGCTCGAGAGGGCGGTCATATAAATGCCATGGGTCAAGACGTACAACTCATACGTCGCGACCCACACGGTTAGATTTTCCTTTTAAGCGAAAGTCAGGGGTATTTGTGGGTCACGACCTACTCCACGACCCCCACTCCTCTCTTAGATCCTCATTTTCTAGGTATTTTTCGCCTGAAGTTGGTCCGATTAAGGGGATGGTCTTAACAATAGAATCAGTTTCACCGATTCAGAATCCCCGCTCCGCGACTGGAATCTCTGGTATGGATTTTCATGCATAGGGGTCTCGACGTATTGCTGTACTCGTTGCAACCCACCCAGTTTTACTTTTTCTTTTCTTTTACGAAAAATAAAACAAAAAGTAAAAAGAAAATAAAATACAAAATGTCTATTATACCCTTTGATTTCACATAATCATAATCTTCTTTTCTTTTTTATTATTTTTTTTTTGAAAATTTCTTTTTTATTCTTTTAATATAAGGGGTAAAGTGGTAATTTTAATACATTCCCATTCCTGAACTTTACTAACAAACACAGTAAATCCATTCCATTTCCCTTTCCCTTTTTCTTTCCCTTTCTGTTTCGGAGTAAAGAACGTGCCCTAAATTCTAAATCCAAAATCCTGAACTCCAAACCCTAAATCATCCTTACCCAAACCCCCAAACCCTGAATCCTAAACGCCAAACCCCAAACACCAAGCCCCAAACCCTAAACCCTAAACTCGAAATTGTAAATTGTAAACCCTAAACCCCAAAACCTAGAACCTAAACCCTAAACCCTAAACTCTAAAGCCTAAATCCCAAATTTCAAACTCCAAACCTCAAACCCAAAACCCTGAACCGCCAAAACTTAAACCCTTAAGCCCGAACCTTAAACCTTAAACCCCAAACCCTAAACCCTAAACCGAAACCCTGAACCCTAAACCATAAAACCCAAACCCTAAAGCTTAAACCCTAAACCCTAAACCCCAAACCAGAATCTCGAAATTGTAAACTACAAACCCTAAACCCTAAACCTTAAATCCCAAACTCTAAACTTTAAACCCGAAACCGTAAACTGTAAAACCTAAACCCGAAACTCTAAACCTGTAGCTGTAAACTGTAAACCCTAAACCCTAAACCCGGAACCTCAAACCCAAAACCTTAAACCTTAAACCGTAAACCTTAAACCCCATACCCAAAATCCTAATCACGAAATAGTAAACTGTAAACCCTAAACCCTAAACCCCAAATCCTAAATTTGAAACCCTAATCCCTGAACTTCAAACCTTTACCCTAATCTCCAAACCCTAGACCCTAAACCCTAAATCCTAAATCCTAAACCCTAAACCCTGAACTACAAACCCTAAACCCTTATGCTAATCCCCTAACCCTAAACCCCAAACCCTAAACCCTAAACCCATAATCCTATAGGTTAAACCCCGAACCCTAAACCTTAAATCGAAAATTGTAAACTACAAACCCTAAACCCCAAACCCTAAACCCTAAACCCTAAACCCGAAACTCGAAATCGTAAATTGTAAATTTTAATCGCTAAACCCTAAACCCTAAATTGTAAATCTTAAATCCTAAATCTCAAACCCTAAACCGTAAAACTTAACCCCTAATCCCTAAACCTTAAACCCTAAATCCTAAACATGAAACTTTAAACTCAAAACGCTTAACCCCAAACCCTTAACTCTAAACCTTGAACCCCACACCGTAAACCCTAAACCCTAAACCCTAAATTCTAAATCCTAAACCCTAAATTATGAACTCCAAACCCTAAATCCTTACCCTAATCCCCAAACCATGAACCCTAAATCTCGAACGCCAAACCCTAAACCCTAAACTCGAATCGAAAATTGTAAACCCTAAACCTCAAAACCTAAACCCTAAACTCAAAACCCTAAACCCCAAACCATAAATCAAAAACCGTAAATTGTAAACCCTTAACCCTAAGTCTTATACCCGAAATTCTAAACTGGAAACCCCAAAGCCTAAACCCTAAACCCTAAACCCCAAACCCAAAACCCTAAGCCCTAAACCCTACATCCTAAACCCTAAACACTAAACTCCGAACTCCAACCGTAAATCCAAATTGCAAACTCCAAACCCTAAACCCTAAATCCTAAACCAAAAACCCTAAATCTTAAACCCTAAACCAGAAACCATAAACTGTAAATCCTAAATGCCAAACCCTAAACCCTAAAACCAGAACCCCAAACCCCAAACCCCAAACCCCAAATCCTAAACCCAAAACCCTAAATCCTAAACCTGAAACCCTATATCCTAAATCCTAAACCCTACACTCTAATCTCTAAACCCTAAACCCTTACCCTAATCCCCAAACCTCAAACCCTAAACCCTAAACCCCAAACCCCAAACCTCAAACCCTAAATCCGAAACTCTAAACCATAAACACTAAAACCCAAACTTTCAACCTAATCCCAAATCCTGAAACTGTAAACTGTAAACCCTAAACCCTAAACTCAAAACCCCAAACCCCATTCCCTAAACCCTAAACCCTAAAACTTAAAGCTTAAACCCTGAACCGTAAACCCAGAACTTTAAACCCGAAACTGTAAATTGTATATCCTAAACCCCGAAACCCCAACGACAAACCCCAAACACTAAACCTTAAACCCTATATCGTAAACCCTAAACACGAAACTCGAAACCGTAAACTGTAAACCCTAAACCCTAAATTGTAAACACTAAACACTACACCCTACACCCGAAACTGTAAACTGTACACCCTAAACCACAAACCCTAAACCCTAAATACTAAATCAGAACCCCTAAACCCTGAACTTCAAACCCTAAACCCTTACTCTAATTCCTAAACCCTAGACCCTAAACCCCAAACACTAAACCTAAAGCCCTAAATCAGAAATCCTAAACCCTAAACCCTGAACTCCAAACCATACACCCCTATTCTAATCCCTAAACCCCAAACCCTAAACCCCAAAACCTAAACCCAAAACTCTAAACACTAAATCCAAAAGCCAAAACCATAAACCCTAAAACATAAACCCGAAACCGTAAACTATAAACCCTAAACCCCAAACCCGATACCCAAAAACCCTAAACACCAAACCCCAATCCCTAAACCCTAAACCCTAAAGCTTAAACCACAAACCCTAAACTCGAAACTGTAAACCGTAACCCCTAAACCCCAAACCTAAACCTTAAATCTCGAACACCAAATCCTGAACCCCAAACCCTAAACCATAAATCTTAAACCCTAAATCGTAAATCATAAACCTTAAACCCGAAACCGTAAACCCAAAACCCAAAACACTAAATCCTAAACCCTAAACTCGAAACTGTAAACTGTAAACCCTCAACCCCAAACCCTAAACCCTAAATTTGAAACCCTAAACCCTGCACTTCAAACCCTAAACCCTTACCCTAATCCCCAACCCTAGACCCTAAACCCCAAACCATAAACCTTAGTCTTGAAATTCTAATCTATACACCCTAAACCCTAAACCTTAAACCCAAAATCGTAAACACTAAACCATAAACCCCAAAACCTAAATCCTAAATCTGAAACCCTAAACCCTGCACTTTAAACCCTAAACCCTTACCCTAATCCCCAACCCTAGACCCTGAACCCCAAACATAAAACCCTAAACCCTCAATCCTAAATCCTAAACCCTAAACCCTGAACTCCAAATCTTAAACCCTTACACTAATCCCCAAACCCTATAGCCTAAACACCAAACTACAAATCCCAAACCCAAAACCCTAAACCCCTATCCCCAAACCTAAAACCAAAACCTTAAACCCAAATCTAAAAGCCTTAAACCTTCGACCTTAAACACTAAACTATAAACCGTAAATCCTAAACCGTAAACCAGAAACCATAAATTGTAAACCCTAGACCTAAAACCTTAAACACAAAATCGTAAAGTATAAACCTTAAACCCCAAACCATAAAGTCTAAACCCCAAACCCCAAACCCTAAACCCTAAACCCTAACCCATAAACCCAAAACCCACCTAATCTCGAAATCCTAAATTGTAAACCATAAACCTCGAACCCTAAACATAAAACCCTAAACCCTAAACGCCAAACCATAAACCCCAAACCCTAAAACCTAAACCCCAAACCCTAAACCCTAAACCTTAAACCTTAAATCCCAAATCCTAAACCATAAACCTTAAACTACAAACTGCAAACTGTAAATCGTAACTCCAAACCCCAAACCTGAAACAACAATTTGTAAACCCTAAACCCTAAACCCCTAACCCTTAACACAAAACCATAAACCCTAAACCCTAAACCCCAAACCCTAATCTCGAAACTGTAAAGTGTAAACCCTAAACCTAAAACCCATAGCCCTAAACCCCAAACCCCAAACCCTAAACTCAAAACCCTAAACCCCAATCCTCGAACCTTAAACCCCAAACCCTAACCACAAAATCCTAAATTTGAAACCCTAAACCTTAAACCTTAAACCCTAAACCCTTACCCTCATCCCCAAACCCAAGACCCTAAACCCCAAATGCTAAACCCTAAACCTAAAATTCTAAATCCTAAATCCTAAACCTTGAACTCCAAACCCTAAACACTTACCTTAATCCCAAAACCAAACCCCTAAACCCCAAAACATAAACCCTAAAGCCCACACACGAAACCCTAAACCCTAAACCCTAAACCTTAAATCCAAAACACTAAACTCGAAACCAAAAATTGTAAATCCTAAACCCCAAATCTTAAACCCTAAACCCAAAACCCCAAACCCCAAACCCTAAACTGTAAACCCTAAACCCTAAATCGTAAATCGTAAGCCCTAAACACTAAACCCTAAATCACAAACATTAAACCCTAAATCCTAAACCTTAATCCCCAAACCCTAAACCAAAATCCTAAAATTGTAAATTGTAAACCCCAAACTCGAAACCCTAAACCCTAAACATTAAAATCCAAACTCTAAACCCTTAAACCTTAAACTAGAAACCCTAAACCCGAAACCATAAATTGTAAACCCTAATCCCTACACCCCAAACCCCAAACCCCAAACCTTAAACCCAAAACTTTGAGCCCAAAACCCCAAAGCCTAATTCCAAAACCATAAAGATTAAACCCTAAACCCCAAACCCATAACCCTAAACCCTAATTTCCAAACGCTAAATTCAAAACCCTAAACCCCAATCGCCTACTCCTAAACCCCAAACCCTAAACACTAAACCTTAAATCTGTAACCCTAAACCCTTACCCTCATCCCCAAACCCTAGACCCTAAACTATAAGCGTTAAACTCTAAACATTAAATTTTAAATCCTAAACCCTAAACCTTGAACTCCAAACCTTAAACCCTAAACCCTAAACCTCATTCCCCAAACCCTAAACCTTAAACCCTAAACCCTAAGGCTTTACCCCGGAACCCTAAACCCTGAACCCTAAATTTGAAACTGTAAACTGTAAACCCAAAACACCAAACCCTAAACCTTGAACCCCAAAACCCAAACCCCAAACCCTAAAGCCTAAACTGTAAACCTTAAACAATAAGCCCTAAACTGTAAATTTGAAACTGTAAACTGTAAACAGTAGACCCAAACCCTAAACCCTAAACCTGAAACTGTAGATTGTAAACCATAAATGCCAAACCCTAAATCCTAAATCTGAGACCTTAAATCCTGAACTTGAAACCCTAAAGCCATACCTTAATCCCAAAATCCTAGACCCTGAACCCGAAATCCTAAATCTTACACCCTAAACCTCAAACCCTAAACCCTAAACCCTAGACACAAAGCCCCAAACCCTAAACCCGAAACATTGAACCCTAAACTCTGAATCTTAAATTGTAAACTGCAAACCCTAAACCCTAAACCCTAAATCCAAAACTGTAAACCCTAAACTTCAAACCCTGGACCTTAAGCCCTAAATCCCAAACCCAAACCCTGAACCCTGAACCCCAAACCTTAAATCCAAAACCTTAAACTACAAACCCTAAACCCTAAACCTTAATATGAAATTGTAAACCCTAAACCTAAACCCTGAACCCCAAACGCCAAACCCTAAACCCAAAACCCTAAGCCCAAAACTCCAATACTCAAACCTTAGACCTTAAACCCTAAACTGTAAACCAAAAATTCAAAACTCTAAACATTAAACCCCAAACCATAAACTCCAAACCCTAAGTCCTTATCGTAAACCCTAAACCCTAAACCTCTAACCCTAAACCCTAAACTTTAACCTCCAGACCCTAAACTGCAAATCCTAAGCCTTAAACCCTAAACCCTAAACTATAAACTGTAAACCCTAAACCCTAAACCCTAAACCCAAAACCCAAAACTCCAAACCTCAAACCTTAGACCTTAAAACCTAAACCCTAAACCTTAAACCTTAAATACTACACACTAAACCTGAAATCGTAAATTGTAAACCCTAAACCCCAAACCCTAATCCCTATGCCTAAACCATAAACCTTAAACCCAAAACCGTAAAGTGTAAACCCAAAACCTCAAACGCTAAATCCTAAGCTCGAATCCCGAAAATGTAAACTGAAAACTCTAAACCCCAAACCCTAAACCTTAAATCCCAAACCTTAAACCCTAACCCCTAAACTAGAAATCGTAAACTGTAAACCGTCAACCCGAACCCTAAACTCAAAACCCTAAACACAAAATTACAAATTGTAAACCCTAAACCCCAAACCGTAAATCGTAAACCCTAAACCCTAAATGAGATGAATATGCTTTGTTGGAGAATGCTTTGGGCTATCCTTGCTATCAAAAAGTGTGGAGTTAATCAATGGAAAGTCATTTCCTAAACTAGTTTAGTGACCACTAAACCTTGGTAAATTAATTAGAGGATGCAATTAACCAACCGGACAATTAACAAGCGTAATCAAATACCATCAATGAAGCAAATGGGGAATTTAACATAGACTAGAATTCAACTCAACAATTACCATTCCCATTAGAGTGGCTTCCACAATGAATTTAAAATTACAATAAGATTCAACAAATCCAATGTAATCAAAACCCACAATGGGAGAATCAAAATACAAATCACAAGTCTATATAAATTCCTAATATCCAACTACAACCTAGTCAAGTTCCACAACCATAGAACCACAATCATTACAAACTCATCAATATCAACAAGATAAAAATGAATTGATAAAGCGAAGTAGAAGGAAAACAAGAAAAACTCCCTATTGGATGCCATAGCTCAAGCCCTAATCATCCTCCTCCAAAGAACAAGAGATTTAGCCAATCATGGATGGGAGAAATGCTTCACCAAGCTCCTCCAACCCTTGCTTAGCCATGGATGATGACGGAAGTTGCTAGATATTGGTGTGAATAGATGTGGAGAGTGGAGAAGATGAAGAGAAATGGTGAGTGTGGCTGAGAATGTAGAGAGACTTCAGAGGATGAGAAGCTTGAATGATGAAGGTGTTAGAATGAGTGGGTTTTTCTCCAAATTAGGTTAAGGGCCTCCAAAACATTAGAATATTCCTTCCAATACGACCTAAGATACTCCCCTTGTGACAAAATGCTCAGAAAGTGGGCCCACAATCCGTTTCAGCTCTTAAAATCGCGAGAAAATTGTGCAGATCTGGTGTACCCGCTAGCAGCGGGTGGATTACTCGAAATGTGCGTTTTCCCTCTGAAACTGAAGTCCAGCCACTGGCAGCTTGCAAGGCTACCCGTTGGCAGCGGGTGAAACAGTGTTACAGGCCCAAAGTTGCTTCTAAGCCCCAATTCTTGCACCGGCTTCGCTTTCTAACTTCTTTCTTGACCTCTAGCACTTGAATCCTTGCTATTCCTCAAACTAGTTGACCTACAAGTCAACAAGATACAATTGTGAGTCTCCCAAGTTAATAAAAGTATAGAATTATCGCAATTTATTCAATAAAAACATGGAATTAGCAAGATTGTGATTTAAGTCCTTAAGTGCCCTTGAATAACATTAGAACGCGCATAATGACTCTTTAAACTCAACAAAACACTACTAGAAAAATGTAAAATTCTGACGGATTATTTTTGATGGATTAAATTTGGTCAGAAAAATACCAAATTTATGACGGATTTCTGACGGATAAAAAATTCCGACATTAATTGTATAAATTCACCTGATATACTGACGGGTATTAGTCCGTCAAAAATAGTCCGTCATTAATGTATGAAAATAGTGTCATCAAACACTGCATTTGGAATTGGTGGGATGTAATTGGAATTGAATTATTTGAATTGAAAAGTGAGTTTGGTATGAAAGGATGAAATTGAAAGTTTGTAAATTAAAGAATATAATTATTTTTTCTCTTAATTTTATTTTTTGGAATATATATAATTATTTTTTTATATTCATTATAAAAAAAATATAGTTTAATATTAATTAAATAATTATAAAAACATTAATAAATAATTATAAAAAATATCCATAAAAAATATAAAAATAAAAAATAGTGAGAGAGAATAGGGGCAAAAGTGTCTTTTAAACCCAACTAAACATAGCTTAAAAAAAGTTTATTCCCTTTTAATTTTTTTGGAGGCAAATTTTATTCTCTTATTTTTTTGAAGAAAAATTTTCCCTCTTTATTTTTTATTCTTCCCTCCTTTTATCTCTCGTCAAAACCTATCCTACTAAATAAACAAAAAACAAAAGTTCCCTCCTAATAGTTTGTCTTCCCTCCATATCTTATATTCCGTCAAAAGCAACCCTAAAATAAATAAAGAAAATTATATAAAAAAAAACCATTTACTTTTAGGTCATACACACGCACGCCTTCAGCACGCTTTTAGCACCATTCCAACTGACGCCTCCAGCACGCTTCACGCTTTAGCTAGCACCCTTCACGATTCACGATTCGCCTTCACGCTTTAGCCTTCACGATTCACGATTTGCCTTCACGCTTCAGCCTTCACGATCGATTCGCCTTCAGCCTTCCAACTGCAACGCTTCACGCTTCTGGCGCCGTGAGAGGGAGCACCAACGATGGCGCTTCAGCTCTGTTCGACGCCGACGCTTCATTCAGCTCTGTTCGACGCCGCCTTCATTCAGCTCCGTTCGACGCCTCCTTCATTCAGCTCCGTTCGACGCCTTCATTCTGCTCTTTTCGGCGCTTCCACCTTCAACTCTGCTCGACGCCGCCGTGAGAGGGAGCACTAACACCGGCGCCGTGAAGGTGAGATAGAGGTTTTAGCTTTCTCCATTGGTTCTTCCTAATTGATTTCTTCCTAATAGAGGTTTTGGCTTTCTCTATGAGTTCTGCAGTGATTAGGGACTGACAATATAGAAGCATATAACTCTATATATCTCTATCCTGCATCCGTTCCTTAATGTATTGATTATACTCGATTTGGAAGCAATACAGATTAAAATGGTCTGCCTCTTGTTTGTATTTTTGTGAGCTTAACCTTTTCTGCTCTCTTGCATTTATATATTTCTAGTCTATAGCTTCTTTTCCCAAATTTTCATTGTTAAATATTTTATATGCTTAAAAAATATATAATGAACGAATTTTGGAGATATTGGGTGTCCACAGTCCACACCAATTACTTTGTCCTTCTCTGTATAGTAAGCGTCTTTGTTAACAAATAATTAAGAGCAGAAAGAGAGGGTACAATGTACTAAAAAAACGAGAATCACGTCAGAAAACAGTAAAATTGGTCTGGAAGATTTGAGCGATATTATTCTGTTTTGTCTTGGTGTCTTTATGAATGTGGCAAAGTAGGGGTAGGAGTATTTTTGAAATATGCATGGTGGTGACTGGTGATTGATCTTAATCTTTGGTGGAAATGACATAATAGAGTGTGGATGAGATTGAGATGAAAGAAAAAGGAAGGAAGGATTGTTGGTAGAGTACTCCCACATCCACATATCTATATATATAAAAAGATATAGGAGACAATGCCATATGGGCTAACATTATATTATGTTTGAGTAGAAACAAAACACTGACATTAATTAAAACTTAGTAGAAATGAAGATATATAATGGATATGGGAGAGAAGGGAGAGTTGTACGACACCACATCACTCGACCTTTGCCTGAATAATATTATTTTGAAAAGAAGTAACATAATATGAAATTTCTTGGCAAAAAAAACATAATTTGAAATTTATTTATAAATACTATATAACC
Organism: Senna tora; assembly: GCA_014851425.1. Lineage (NCBI taxonomy): Eukaryota > Viridiplantae > Streptophyta > Magnoliopsida > Fabales > Fabaceae > Senna > Senna tora. The sequence continues at coordinate 116,651 of JAAIUW010000039.1, read as the reverse complement.
CCTGAATTTACTCTAAAAAGTAAATGAAATTCATTTAAGAAAAAACATAAATTTAGATACAAGTTAGTCAAATGAGAAAAGAATAAATGTAATTTAGATTCTTTTTGCCAAAAGAATCTAAAATAAAATCACATAATATATAATATATCTTTCTTTTGCAGTTCCACGGTTACAAAAGTATTATATATATTCATTTTTTATTTTTTTTAAGAATTTATCAAAATGAATGTCCTACTACCTAGTAATTCTATGTACTAAAAATATTTGGACAAATTATATCATTGTCATCCGTAAGATAAATATTCATTGGAAGGGGAGTATAACTTACATTCATTCTTTGTCTTGCATTTCAATGTTTTGATCACTTCTAAATTCAGATACATTATTGTTTTTTACATTATATAATTATGGCGTGTTTCAATATTCCAAAATTATTGTAGAATATGATGAGAAATAGGGGCATGTAAAGTTAGAATATAATGTATGTTCACATTAGATTAAGAATATGATGCAATGGATGTATATAATAAACTTATTAACATAACAATCAGACTTTGTAAACTTACATCTAAAAATAAAAATATTGGAAGTTCGTGTGCACGAAAATGAATGCTATTTTTTAAAAAACTTTTAGAATGTAATATAAACCAGTAATTATTATATTTTGAAATCATAAGTTAAATCATGAAAATTTATTTAACTAGCTAGTTTTCAATTGTGTATAACACTGTAACTTCCCATTATTTTTTATCTCTCACTTGTTCACACATCACATATGTGAAGAAATTTAGATATGGGTTTGGAATCTGAAGAAATGACCGTGTTTTTCTTATATGTGGCTTTATAGGTCTCGCACTCTTGGAGCTTCCTGTCACCGTGGGTCTCGATTTGTAACACAAGAACGTGTTACTTTTGTTGTGTTGGATTTTGCTTACTGGTATGTTTTGTCTCCTTTTCATCACTTAAAATGGTGGTTTGGGTTGTTGTTTTGATGGATTATATAACACATGAATTTTTGTCTTCTTAAACCTTAATTTATGTGCTCATATGTGTTGAAAGGTTGGATTAATTAAGTGTTGGTGTTGTTAGATTGTGGTAAAAAGTGTTGATTCTATTAGGTGCTATTTAGTTTTCCTTTGTTGCTTTAAGTGATTAAATATAGTTGGCAAAAAGTGCTGGTTATTTTTTTTTAATCATTTTCATTGCTTGAAATTATATCTTTAAAAGAAGAAATGTTTAGTTAGGGATTGCTAGGTGTTTATATGCTGTCTAGTTATCATTAGGCATATTGTTTATAAGTTGCCTAGTTTTTATTAGGTCCTTATAACACTAAATTTATATCGACAGGTGTTTTAGGCTTGTTTATTGCAAACAACATTTTTTGTCTATACGACATGAAGACCGATCGTATTTGGATGTATAATCGGCGTCATCATAGTAGGAAAGGACTAAATGATGAGTTTGTTGCTGGAGTCGACCAATTTATAGGATATGTATTGTCAGAGAAAAACTTAGGGTCTAATGGCCAAATAAGATGTCCTTGTTTGAGGTGTGACAATAGAAAATTTATTGATGTCGAAATAGTAAAGGATCACCTTTATAGATATGGTTTTGTCCCTGACTACTACCAATGGATATGGCATGGGGAGCCTTTTTTGCATCACGATGATATCGAAATTGTTGGAATCGAGAATGATGCAAGGGATGATGTTGATAATGTTGAAAGGGTCGTCGATGTAGAAGTTGATGAACCGAACCCATATCGTACTATGATTCTAGATGCAACTGGACCTGATTTTGACTCTAACATGAATTTGGAAGTTGATGAACCACCAAACCAAGATGCCCAACAATTTTATGACCTGCTAAAAGCTGTTGATGAACCATTGTATGAAGGATGTACAACTCATACTCCATTATCAGCAGTATCACGGTTATTGAACATCAAATCTGAGAATAACTTGAGTGAAAGCTGCTTTAATAGCATTTTGCGGCTTGTAAATGAGTTGTTGCCTAATGATGCAGATTTGCCAACCAATTTCTATAAGAAAAAGAAAATGGTTGGAAAACTCGGTCTGAAGTATGAGAAGATAGATGTATGTGAGAATGGTTGCATGTTATACTACAAAGAGAACAAAGAAAGAAGGGAATGCTTAGTGTGTGGTCATGCTCGCTACAAACCTAGAAGAAGAGATGATAGAAATACAAAAGAAATAGCTTATAAGACCTTGCGTTATTTTCCATTAACACCAAGGTTACAAAGGCTTTATATGTCAACAAAGACCGCGAAACACATGACATGGCATCATAAAACTAGACGAGATGAAGGGGTTATGTGCCACCCATGTGATGGTGAGGCATGGAAAGATTTTGATCAATGTCATCCTTCTTTTGCATTAGAGCCTCGAAATGTTAGGTTGGGCTTATCATCTGATGGATTTACTCCTTTTGGGCAGTCTGCACATCCATATTCATGTTGGCCAGTAATTGTTACACCATACAATCTTCCCCCTGGGATGTGCATGAAAACCCCTTACATGTTTTTAACTCTTGTCATTCCTGGTCCAAAGAACTCTGGGCAAAAGATAGATGTGTACTTGCAGCCTTTAATTGACAAGTTGAAACAATTGTGGGAGGTTGGTGCACTAACATATGATGCTTCCACTAATCAAAACTTTCAAATGCGAGCATCATTGTTGTGGACTATTAGTGATTTCCCTGCCTATGGCATGTTGTCTAGTTGGAGCACACATGGTGTTATGTCGTGCCCAATTTGCATGGAAAAGAGTAAAGCTTTCTACTTGAACGACGGGCATAAACCAACATTCTTTGATTGCCATCGTCAATTTTTGCCATTAACCCATTCTTTTCGACGTGATAAAAAGTCATTTCTTAAAAATCATATTGAGAAATCTCCTATGCCTAGAAGGTTCTCTAGTGATGATTTATGGGAGAGAGTTTGTAATTTGCCAAGGGTGATGGAAAATGTTGACGGTGACAAGTTGGATGGATTTTCTCACCAACATAATTGGACTAAACGATCTATATTTTGGGATTTGCCTTATTGGAATACAAATATGATCCAATATAATTTGGACGTTATGCATATTGAGAAGAATGTGTTTGACAATATATTCAATACTGTGATGGATGTGAAGGGTAAGACAAAGGACAATGTAAATGCTAGAAAAGACATAAACAAACATTGTAATCGGCCTGAGTTGGAATTGATTGACCAGGGTGATGGAAAGATGTTGAAGCCCAAAGCATCATACATTTTATCAAAGGATCAAAGGAAGTTGGTGTGTGAGTGGGTAAAAGGTTTGAGGCTTCCAGATGGATATTCTTCAAATTTATCTAAATGCGTTGACATGCAAAATTGCAAGTTATCTAGGATGAAGAGCCATGATTGTCATGTGTTCTTAGAAAGATTGCTTCCAATTGCTTTTAGAGATTTGTTGCCTGAACCTATTTGGAATGCTTTGACAGAGCTTAGTTTATTTTTTAGAGCTCTTTGTTCAACAACGATAAGAAAGGATCAAATGGAAAAGCTTGAAGAAAACATTGTTGTAACCCTTTGTAAGTTAGAAAAGATTTTTCCTCCCGGTTTTTTTGACTCCATGGAACACCTTCCAATTCACCTACCATATGAAGCAAGAGTCGGTGGACCAGTTCAATTTCGATGGATGTATCCATTTGAAAGGTAAATATAAAATGTGTTTGAGTATATAATTTTAAAGTTAAATTATTTAATACCATATTAAGATGTGAATTAATTTCTAGGTTTCTGCATCATTTGAAGAAGAAGGTCATGAATAAAGCCCGTGTGGAAGGCTCAATTTGTGAATCATATATCATCGAGGAAATTTCCACGTTTTGCTCTCATTATTTTGAGTCTGACGTCCAAACTAAGCTTAACAAAGTGGATAGAAATGATGATGGAGGTGAAGTTGACTGTCCTGATGGGTGTCTTTCTATATTTGCTCATCCTGGTCGTCCATCTGGAAAAGAGACAAAACGGACTTTGCCAGATGATGAATATAATGCGGCCTTTTTATATATTCTACTCAATTGTGATGAAATCCAACCATTTCGCCAGTAAGCTTGTCAAATTTTAGATTTTATTTTAATTTTAGAATAATTATTCATTATACACTAAGTCAAATGATCACAATGTAGGATCTTTGAAGAACAACTTTGTTTCAAATTTCCTCAAATAACAAATGAGGAGATAGAAACTACAACCACCCGTGAATTCACCAAATGGTTCAAAGAATATGTAGGTTCAAATAACTACATATGTTACGACATTGTTTTAACAATTGTGTATCCAAGGTTATTCCATTGACTATACTTTCTTAGTCTCAGGTTCTTGCACCGGAGAACGAGGTAGATGATACTCGTATTAGGGATTTAGTGTATGGACCATCTCGATTTGTAAAGACTTGGCCTCAATATTTTGTCAATGGGTATAGGTTTCATACATCTTCCTACAACTCAACAAAATCCACCATGAATAATGGGGTGTGTATTAAGGGTACAAACTATGGTGAATTAGAGTGTGATTACTATGGTTTGTTGGAAGAAGTGATAGAGGTACAATTCCCAACTCGAGCTGATAAGAAAACTAGAGTTGTGTTATTCAAGTGTAATTGGTGTGATCCCCAATTAGAGAGGGGATGGAAGGTTGATCAACATGGCCTAGTTGAGCTTAATTACCGGAAGCGGTTTTCAAAGTATGAACCATTTGCACTTGCACAACAAGCTCAACAGGTTTATTTTGTTGAATGGGCTAGTAAAAAGAGGGATAGAAATGACTGGTGGGTTGTTTGTAAAATACAAGCTAGAAGTATGATTAATGTACCCGAAGTAGTGTATCAAGAAGATGAGATATGTGAGCAATATGAAGCAAGTATTGACGACGAAGATGTTAATCTTTGTGGTGGTGTGGGTGAAGGGGATGTAGTTGAAGTGATTGAAACAGAAGTAGATTGTAGGCATACTGATGAAAGCAATCAGTCTGACTTTGACTACCCAACAGAAGATGAAGATGATTTTATTGATGATCATGACACTGAAAGTGATGAAGAGATTCAAGATGATGATGGCATTATATAATTTAAAGCTTTGAGCATAGTAATGGCACCGTTGTATAGGCATAAAATGAATTATTAAAGGTGGTAATTGTTATTATCTTGTTAATTTTGTTACGTTATTCATGTTATTGTGTTCCCTTTTGGCTGCTGATAAATTATTCCATCAATATGTTTTTCACATGATTCTAAACTTCTTTGTTTATATTTGCAGGTATGGCAAGAGGAAAAGGGAGAGGTACAATAGGTAGAGTAGGGAGAGGTGGAAGATTTGCGGTTCAAAATGATGGTGGAAGTGCATGCTCCAGACTAAGGAAAGGTAGAAGTTTGTCTCAAAGTGGTGGGAGCTTTAATGATGAAATAGAAGAAACGCCTATAGAAGTACCTATGCAAGATGGCGATGGAGGAAATCATGTCGAAGAGTATGTACATCAACCAACATCTAATGACCATTCAAATAATGGTGTGCCCTCTTGCACTGAGACTCAACAGACTGACACTACTCAGATTCCACAGTCTAACACTACTCAGACTCAACAAACTAAGACTAAGCAGCTTCGCAAGTCTCCAGATGGACGCATCTACATAGAACCATCTGATAATTCGTTTGTCTAAAACTTAAAGTCTTAAATTTCTAAAATTTCTTTGATTTCTTGCATGCAAGTTCATGATTATTAACTTTATTTTCTTAGGTTTCATCCACACCAAGCTGTTCGCGAGATTGGAAAAATAATTCAGAAACAATTTGGTGGGAGTTGGATTGTATGGAATGAAGTTCCTCAAGAAGTAAAGGACTTATGGTTCTCCGAATTTAAGGTAATTTGCACTTAATATGCCTTCAAGTTAATTGTGTATTTACTGACCTCAAACTTAATTTATACTTAAAACTAGCTAACTTATGTTATTTCCTATGGTTATAGAGACTTTTCATTTGGGAAGAGAAATTTGATGCTGCAACTAAGAAAAGTTTTGTCCAATGTGGAAGAAGAACGTGAAGAACTTAATTTACTATGCGAAAAAAGCCTACAAGGATAAAGGAATTAAGCCCAAGTGGACAAGCAATGACGATTGGGATGTGATTTTGAAAAAACAAGACGATCCGCATGCCAAAAAGGTGTCTGCAATTAATCAAAAGAACAGACTTAGTCATGGGGATGGACTTGGTCCATCATGCCACACTGGAGGATCAATACCTTATTCTGAACATAAGAGAAAATATGTAAATATATTTCCTTTCCTATTTTTTAATTTCCCAACTTTATTTGGATGTTTAAAGTTTTCTTTTTTGTTTGACTTTCGGAGGAGGCAACAGGGAAGAAACCTACACCATCTGAATTGTTCTTAATTACTCATAAGTGTAAAAAGACCGGAGAATTTGTTGACAGCATATCAAAGGCAACATGGGTAAAGTCTTTAACTTTTTTTCTTTCAATTATTGTTTTTTAATATAGGTGTTGATGGTTGTACTGTTGTGCTAATGGTGTTGTGGTGCTGTTTTGGTATTATTTCTACTACTGTCATGATTAGCTGAAAAACTAAAATGTACGTTTTTTAGATATTAGTTGAACTAGGTGGTGGCTGAAACTTGAACAAGAAACTAGAAATAGTAGCTTGCATCGATAATGGATTTGAGTTCCATATTTGTTATTATTTATTACATGCTGCTTATTTTCCTTTTGTTTTGAGTTATTGATGCTTTCTTCCTTAACTTCTAAATTTGTGAGGGACTTGTTGCTGGAATGTGTTATAATGGATTGAAATTTGAAAGGATTTTAAGAACTTGAGTTGCCTCATTGGATTTGTGGTCTTTTTCTTTGTTTTTGAATTTTCCAAACACTTCAATGTTAACGGCAATTGGATTTGTGGCCTTGTTCTCTGTTTTTGAAACAAACTTAGACATGTATTTATTTTCTATTTATAATATGTTGATATTGATATAGAATATATATTTGTTTCTTTTAAGTTCTAAAGTGATGTTTGCAACTGTGTAAATGTGTTGTTGGTTGCTGGTTTCGTTTCTTCTCACTTGAGACATCTTCTTTGAATGCTTAAAAGGTGTAATTAAGTTAAGTGTGTAAAAACATATTGTGAATTCCTTCCTTTTGTGTGAATTTAAGATTAATGAATAATATTGTGAATTCCTTCTTTTTGGTTAAAGTCCTCGGTCATATTGTGAATTCCCTCTTTCAGGAGAAGTTTGAAAGTCAGATGAGAGAGTCACTTGATGATGCATTAAAGGACAACAACAATGATGACGATGTAGATATCGTGGAGGCCACTACCAAAAAAGAGTTATCTATTTGGACCAAGGTTGTTGGTGGCCCATCTAAGGGAAGAATTTATGGTCTTGGATCATTGGCTTCAACAGTTTGTATTGAAACCACTCCATCTACTCCACTTGTGTCTAATTATACTAGTCAAGAGAACTTGCAAGATGTGGAAAAAAGGATACGGGAAGAGGTTCGACAAGAGATGCAAAAGGAAATGCAAGATATGAAGAAGCAAATAATGGAGCAACTTCTAGTTAGTTATGGGATGCCTATTCCTTCACCACCATCACAACCTTTGGTTAGATCAGTTGGGTCTTCCACACTCCCAAACAAAGATCTATAGTTTATTGGCTTATCTTATTTTGTTTGACAAAATTACTACTTTTTTGCATTGTAAGACACTTGAAACTTGTGAACCACTTTTCGGTAGCTTATTACTATTTATTTTGGTAGTTTATTATACTACTTTTTTTGGTAGCTTAGTACTATTTTGTATAAGATACCATACATGGCAATCACTCTTGGTATTAATGCATGTTTTTTTTATAGTATTTATGTTTTTTTATAATTTTGTCATTTAAAAATTTATAAACATAAAATTTGTGACAGGCATCTTTAGTGATAAATATTCGTCAGAGAAAAAAAATTGTATTTTAATGACTTCTGACGGATTTTATGAAATCCGTCAGAAATATAGCTTTTTAGACGGTCAAAAAATTGTGTAATTCTGACGGTTACATCCGTCAAAATAACGATGGTTTTTCACGGATACAAGCCGTCAAACATTTGGTTAGTTTTTTTGGCGGCAAAAATATCTCTGACAGACCTTAGATCTGTGAGAAATTTTTCTGACGGCCTGCTTCGGTCAGAAACACTTTTGACGACACTTTCTCCGTCAAAACTATTTCTGACGGCCATTAATAGTCGTCAGAAACGTTTCTGACCGGTATGGAGTCCGTCAGAAATATTTTTTGACGCTAAAAAAACCGACCACTTATTTGACGGCTTGTGTCCGTCAGAAAATGACGTGTTTCTGACGGATTTGTCGGTATTTCTGACGATTTGGTCCGTCAAAAAACCGTTTTTTTCTAGTAGTGAAAGCTTGTCAAATGCCAAAAGATACAAGCGTAAATATCGCTATTATCAAAACCCTAAACCCCAAACCCTAATCCCTATTCCCTAAACCCTAAACCGTAAACCTGAAACCGTAAACTGTAAACCCAAAACCCCAAACCCTAAACCGTAAACCCGAATCTCCAAAACGTAAACTGTAAACCCTAAACCCCAAACACTAAACGTTAAATCCCAAACCTTAAACCCTAAACTAGAAATCGTAAACTGTAAACCGAAAACCCGAACCCTAAACTCGAAACCTTAAAACCAAAATTGTAAACTCTAACCCCTAATCCCTAAACCGTAAACCATAAACCCTAAACCCTAATCCCGAAACCGTAAATTGTAAACTCTAAACCCCAAACCCGAAACGTTAAACAACAAACCCCAAACCCTAAACTCTAAACTCTAAACCCCAATCCCTAAACCCTAAACCCTAAACCCTAAACCTTAAACTTCAAACCCTTCACCATTACCATCATCCCCAAACCCGAGACCCTAAACCCTAAACCTTGAATTCTAAATCCTAAACCTTAAATCCTGAACACCAAACCTTGAACCCTTACCCAAATCCTAAACCCTAAACCCCAAACGATAAACCCTAAACCCTAAGCCATAAACCCTAAACCCTAAAGCTTTAACCCTGAACCGTAAATTGTAAACCCTGAACCCAATCCCTAAACCCCGAACCCCAAACCCTAAACCCTAAACCATAAACTGTAAATTGTAAACCCTAAAACCGAAACCCTAAATTGTTAACCCTAAACCCTAAACCCTTACCCTAATACCTAAACCCTAGACCCTAAACCCCAAACCCTAAACCTTAAATCCTAAATCGTAAATACTAAACTCTGAACCCCAAACCCTAAACTCTTAACTAATACCCAAACCCTAAACCCTAAACCCCAAACTCGAAACCACACACCCTAAACCCTAAACCGTCAAACACGAAACCCTTAACCCCAATCCCTGAACAATAAACCCTAACACTGAAAACTTAAACCACGAAACACGAAACCCTGAACCCTAAACCCTAAACCCTAAACCATAAACCGTAAACCCAAAACTCCAAACCTCAAACCTTAGACCTTAGACCTTAAACCCTAAACCATAAATTCTAAACCCTAAAACATTACCCTCATCCCCAAACCCTAGACCCTAAACCCTAAACCATAAATTGAAAACCCTAAACCCTATACCCTGAACTCCAAACCTTAAACCCTCACCCAAATCCCAAACCTTAAACCCTAAATCCCAAACCCTAAGCCCAAAACCCCAAACCCTAATTCCTAAACCCTAAACCCTAAACCTTAAAGCTTTAACCCTGAATCGTAAATTGTAAACCCTAAAACGCGAAGCCCAAACCCCAAACCCCAAACCCTAAATCGAAAACCCTAAACTGGAAACTGTAAATTGTTAACCCTAAACACCGAACTATAAACTGTAAACCCCAAACCCTAAACCCTAAATCCTAAGTTTGAAACCTTAAACCCTGAACTTCAAACCCTAAATCCTTACCCTAATTCTCAAACCCTAGTCCCCAAACCCCAAACCCTAAACGTTAAATCCTAAATCGTGAACCCTAAACCCTGAACTCCAAACCGTAAACCCTTACTCTAATCCCAAAACCCTAAACCCCAAACTCAAAACCCCAAACCCAAAATCGTCAAACCCCAAACCCTTAACCATAATCCCTAAACAATAAACCCTAAATCTGAAAACTTAAATCGCCTAAATTCGAAACCCTAAACCCGAAACCCTAAACCCAAAACTCCAAATCTCAAACCTTAGACCTTAAACCCTAAACCGTAAACCATAAATTCTAAACCCTAAACTCGAAATCGTTTATTGTAAACCCTAAATGCCAAACCCTAAACCACAAACCCTTAACCCTAAACCTTAAACCCGAAACCGTAAACTGTAAACCCTAAACCCAAAACCTTAACCCTAAACCACAAACCCTGAACCACAAACCCCAAAACCCCAAACCTCAAACCCCAAACCTTAAACCTCCTAATCCTTAATCCTGAAATCCTAACCTATAAACCCTAAACCCCAAACCCTAAACCCCATACCATAAGAACTAAACCCTAAACCCAAAACCCTAAACCCGACACCTTAAACCCCAACCCTTAACCCGAATCTCGAAATCGTAAACTATAAACCCTAATCCCTAAACCTTAAACCTTAAATTCACTACAAGAAAATTGTTATTTAGTGGCGCTTAATTCTTGATGCTTGAATATAAGTGCCACTAATATGATCCATTATTGGTGGTTGAGTAGGCGTCACGAATAAATTAAATTATAATTTATAAGAAATTTTTTGGTGCCTTTAAAACGCCACAAATAGCTCATAATTTAATAAAATTTTTATTCATAATATTTTTTAAAAATTCTGGCGCCTCTAAAGTGCCACAAAACACATTAATTTCATCTGATCAATTTCCAGAGTCAAAACCCGATATTTGTTTTCACCTTCCCTCCTACCAGCGCCAAAACCCACTTCTCTCTCTGATCAAATATACGATTCCCAAATCGTGGAGGAAGAGCACATCTGGATTGAGAGGCAACAATTTTTCTTTTCATCTGGATCAGTTAGGTATGCTCTTCTTTGCTCTCTCTCTCTCTCTCTCTCTCTCGCTCGTTCTCGAGCTCTCCTTGTGCTCTCTGTTTGAAAGATCCCTAATTTCACTTGTCCTCTCTGTTGTAGACTTTTTGAGGAGCTTAGTCATGGCATAAAATATCAGTAAGGTATGCTCTTCTTTGTTGTCTCCCTCTTGTTCTTCCTCTCGTTCTATTTCATCTCTCTACTTCTTCCCCTTACCCCTGCAGTTCTACATCAAGTTTATTTTGGTTATATTTTGAACATTTAAGACTTCAATACTTCAATCAACGAGTGTCTATTGTTATTCTCATTTTAGCCACCTTATCCTACTTGTCCTCCCATGTCGCCATTGCCTTTACTTTCTTTACTTTTGATGTTCTGATGGTTTTTATTTACCTAAGCCATTTTTTCAGCCTATACTTCATTAAATAAAAAATAAATGTTGAATCATTGTGTCAGAAAGATTTAGTTAGAGGTATTAAACTGCTATCTTTTCACCATAATTGAGGGGATATTTTGTTATTTTCAGGACTTACCTACCCTTAGCGCCCTACTATATATTCAACCTTGAAGAATCTTGATCCTTTGAGCCTTCAAGTGCTTTAGGCCTCTTTGCATTAAATATTTTCTTCTGTGCTTCACTTTTCACTTCTACAGCCCTTAGTGTGATTGGATGCATTTTCATTTCTCTGGACCAGGAAGAAAGAACCACTAGTTAATAGAGAGGTCAACAGCACATAACAGTTTGAGAGAGGAATAAGTGAAATGAGTGGGAATGGGTTGAAGAGAGGACTGAAAACTCAAAGATCCAACAGTTGTTAAATTTATAGCTATGAGATAGAAAATGTTTTGGACAGAATGGATTGCTAGCTTGAGCATTGTATTTCATCTAACCTCCATCCAATCTAGCTCTCATTTTTTAATATCTTAATAGTTCCCCGGCTCATAAATTTGTATAGTGATAATATGATGAGTGCTCGTTTCTGTAGAGATCTGTCGAGTTATGCATGTTTCTGTTGGAATTGCATAATGTTTTGACATGATTTTTTTTCAGGAATAAACTGCATTTATCAATCTGACTTTCTACCATTTACAAGGAGGCCACTTCTTTTAGTCATGACAGTAAAAGTAGTGAATCATTTAAGGAAAGCATTACCACTTGTATACATATCGAATTGTATATCAAAATGATGATTCCATGGTTTGGAACACCCACTATTCGTCGGGCGGTGATCATGGGTACTAAGGGGCTTGCCTCGCGACTGTTGGTCGTGGTCGCGGTGATAGGCTGCCATTTGATGTTACAATATCCTACTTGTTACTGAAACCATTGAACACAATATGTGCAGTTTTTTGGCTTAGGTAGTTAGGCCCCCTTTATTCAAACACACATACTCAGTCACAAGTCGCACACACACACACATATATATTAGGTGAAGTTTAAAAGATGATTGCTACAAATTTCTTTTTCACAAATGTGAAACGTGGATATTCTTTTTAGTGCAGTGCCACATGATTGACTATTTCAAAATAGTTCCCCCACATTTTATGTTTTATTAGAGAACTCATGGAAAACACCATTTATTCTTGGGTACTGATAGTTATACATTTTGGAAATAATTCATAAAGTTACTAGTGCATCTTAATAATGCAGATTTGGTTTTATATTTAGACAGATAAGTCAGTGTCATTACTCAATATGTATAATTAGAGTTCTATCTTCAAGTCATTTGTATATGAGTAAAAGGGTAATCATCCTCTTTTCATTGAACTTTAACATGAAAAATTAATGCAAAAGCACTAGTTGTTTAATTTAGGAACAAACACTTAAGAGATATTTATGCTTCCAAATATAATTATAAGATAAAATAAAATATTCATTTATCTCTTTTATGGATTACCTACTGATCGTAGAGAGATCATTTAACATAAACGAGGTTAGGGTTTGGACCATCTCTCTGAATTACCTAGTGACATCTTAACAAAAGCAAATATAAAGATCATTAATTAAAGGCAAGTTTCAGAAAAGAATTTCAAATAAATATGATTTAGGTTAGGAGTTACTTTTTCAATTGCTCAAAGGAGAATAGAAATGAGTTTGGCTTATAATTGCCCCTGGTTTCACAAAAATTACTTGAAAGAATAAAAAAGATCCAAACACAACATGCCATTAGACTAGTTTCTTTTGCAATTATATTTTTCATCAATATTATTATCATCTATTTTATGGAAAAGTAGAAGTTAAATTATCATAATGGAATTCGACCACTACTGATTGTGAGTGTTCTTCAGATTGAATTTTGGTGAAAACATGCTCAATACAATGCTCCAAATCCTACCCAAAATTGCTGCTACATTTAGAATATATTTGTGGTTGCAGCGATCTAATATTTAATAGCAGGGTAGGTTCACACAGGAAAAGTTCAATCTTCTTTCATAAAGTGAAAAATCATTCCCTTTTTTATAATGAAGGAATATATATATGACATGATTAATAACACTAACAAGTAATGGAAGGGGCTGACGTTTCACTTCATAATTGAATTTTATAAGTAGTCAAGTACATAGTGATAGAATTATCTTTCTTAATATTCTTGTAACATGCACATGTGAGTTCATAAGTGGACAACAAGTAGTTGGACTGCTACTTCTGAGGTTAGTATATTGCATTTACATAAAAAGTCATTTTAAATTGTGTTCTAGATTTGGGGGTGTTCATTGGATTATGTTTTAGACCTTGCGATTTGAATTTATAGTGTCTTGCTCTTTTCATGTAAGTTGATTTTGATTATTATATGTATGAGGAGAGATTTCAATAGGAATATCGCTTTTATGTTTTAGCCCTTTTATGCTCATTTCTAGTTCGAAGTATGAATATAAATATCCCTTTTATGTTCCTTACTTAAGAGTTTGTGATTATGAGAATATAGATGCTACCTTAACCTTAAATTTTTTTGTTAAATATCTAGGCTTTTCCTATGGATAAATCTTGGATTACAATGACTCGGGTTAGCCCTGAATATGAGAAAGGCTTAAATGCCTTTTTAGATTTTGCATTTGCACACACAATTGTTAAGGGCAAGATAAGATGTGCTTGTAGCCGTTGTGGGTTTAAAAGGTGGCATACCAGGGAAGTGGTATATTATCACTTGATTTGTACCCAATTCCCTCAAGGGTACACAATAGGACTTTTCATGGAGAGTCACTCATAGGAGATGCCAGTAACATTTCAAATGTAGCACAAGATAGAATTACTGATATAGGTGGTTTGCCTGATCAAGATCAAATGCAAGATATGGTCCGTGAAGCAGTCAGATTTAATAGGAATGTTGAGATAGAAGCAAATAAATTTATAGATGAAGTTAAGAGTACGGTGCATGGGTTCCATCGAGAGTATAGTGGAAATGATACAAACTCTGATGATTTAATTAGAGAATGTAACGAGGTACTCTACGCAGGGTGCATAAAGTATTCTCGACTATCATTTCTGATTAAATTGTATCACATTAAATGTTATTGTCGGATGACTTATAAAGCCATGTCCATGATACTTGAATTATTACATGATGTTTTTGTGCATGCAAAGATTCCTAGTTCATTCTATGAGGCCAAGAAAATAATTAACAAATTAGGACTTAATTATACTAAGATTTATGCATGTCTGAATGATTGTATGTAATATTGGAGAGACGATGCAAGTAAAGAATCATGCAGAGTTTGTCATACTTCTCGATGGAAAGCTAAGGAAAATGCAAGTAACATTATGGGTGGGGGTAAGAAGAAGAAAAAGAAGCAACCTGCAAAATTTTTGGGGTACTTTCCATTGAGACTGCGGTTACAAAGATTTTACATGTCTTCTAAAACTGCTGGTGATATGAGATGGCATGCAGAAGATGTGATCAACGATGGGCTAATGAGTCATTTGATGGTGTTTCACAGGTCATCACCGTTTTCTGGAACCAGGACACAAATTTAGATTGAATCGAATTCGGTTTAATGGTAAGGTAGAGATGAGGCATACACCACCTTTTCTTTTAGGCTCGGAAATCTTGACACAAGTAGAGAATATTAACGCGACCTTTGGAAAGAGACCGGAGGTTGATGCTAGGGGTAAAAGAACTCGCAATCATCGGCATAAAAGAAGTGACTCTCAATGGAGGAAGAAAAGTATATTTTTCGAACTTCCATATTGGCATTTGAATTTGATAAGACACAATCTAGATGTGATGCATATTGAAAAGAATGTTTGTGATAATGTCATTTACTGGTACTTCACTTGACGGCATTTAAATCTTGTAGGTATTTAGGGAAACTTAAGTCTTACGTGCGTAATAGGGCACAACCAGAAGGATCTATAGCAAAGGGTTATATAGCGGACGAATGCCTTACATTTTCATCAAGGTATTTAAATAACATAGAGACAAGATTCAATCGCCCTGCACGTGCTGATGATCAAGTTGATGAGATTGCATCATTAAATGTGGGAACTTTGTTCCCTCGAATAGGCAAGCCAATCGGTGGATCTTCACATTTTTTACTTACAGACATGGAGAAACATCAAGCACATCGGCATGTGTTAATGAATTGTACACATGTGGATCAATTTCTTCAGTAAGTAATCTGAACATGGTGAGTGCACACCTTTATTTCACAATGTGTTAATTTGATATTCTTATAGGGAATTTAAGGAAATAACACGAAGGAGGTTAAGGAACCGCACACGTTCAGTTGCAGCAATACAAAGGACCATTCACAGGGAGTTTGCTTCATGGTTTTATAATAGAGTGAGAAAAATTTGCACTTTCTTAATGTTTTTATATAACCAGCCAAAAATGACTCTAATAGAATTGATGTTTGAATTGTAGATTTTGAATGATGAGAATGAAGTTCACTCGGATGGTATGTCTTGCAAATGGTCCACTTTCACGATCCAAACGGTTTAGTGCATATAACATAAATGGTTTCAAATTTCATATAATGGAGCGAGAACAAGGACTATGAACTCAAAACAGTTGAGTATACGGTTCATTTGGCACAAATAGATATGCAAGCAGTAGTGATAATTGTCCACAATTTGGGGGTGTTCCTTATTATGGCAAATTAATATACATTGCTGAGTTAAATTATCATGGTCGATTCATGGTAACCATGTTGAAGTGCAAATGGGCCAATACAACTACGACTGTTGGAATGAAGAAGGATGCCCTTGGATTTGACTTAATTACGTTTTCTAGAACGATTCACACAGGTGAACATGAAGATGATGAACCATATATTCAAGGGTCAGAAGCTCACATGGTCTATTATGTAGAGGATGCAATTGATAAAGAGTGGTGTATTCATGTTCATATAAAGCCTCGAGACTTATATGATATGGGAGAAGAACAAGAGATTTTCCATGACACTGAGGCAAACCCACAACAACAACTAGATATATTTTTTTCAGATGTTGTTGAGACTATTCCATTGGCTAGAGAAGCTGATGCAGATGAAGCCCTTATTATAGATGTTGATGAAGAAGAATATGATGATAATGATGATGAGGATTGTGTAGCTACAAATTGACGTTGTTTCCTTTTTTACAAACATATTAGATGTACAACGATAAGTATTGTTTGGACATTTTGGTTGATGTATCTTGCAAGAAACTTACTATTAGAATGCATACATTAAATCTCAATAATTTTAACTTATATATTTATGTATTTTGCATGAAATATGTATAGCTTAATCATAAACTGTTTGTATCAATTCCTTAACCAAAATTTATTTAAATTTCTAATGTAATTGCAGACATGGGTAGATCAAAGAGATTGAGAATATCCCAGAGTGAATCACAGATCCCAACACTAGCCCCAACCTTAGCCCCAGCCCGATCTCCAGTTTCAAGTCCAACCATAACCCGAACTCCAGTTCCTTCCCCAACCCCACCCCAGACTACAGAGCCACCACCAGAAACAAACTCAACTTCAATCCCAGATGATGTTAGTAAACAATGCAATAAGTATTGGAAAGTTGACATCATAGGTATGTAAAATTAATTTATCTATTCTCCATCATTATTGGAATTTTTATGATATAATTTCTTTGACAGATGAACAAGGGGTTTTGAGGGATGGACGTCTAAAGGTACTTGAAGTTTGGTCTCTTCTAGCAGGACAACGAGTAGTAGTACCTTTTAATGCTGAAGCACAACCAGTTGGGAATACTGTTGGCCTTCTTAGTGGATGTTTTGGGATTATTGTGACAGAAGTTAATACTTTTTCCATAAGCTATCGATCATGGGATAAAGCTCCTAATTGTTACAAGGAAGCTTGCTTTAATATTATAAAGGTTATATTATTTTATTTACTTTTAAAATGGTTAGAATTCAATTGGCATTTATTTCAATTGAACTCATGTTATTTATTTTGTTTTGAAGGCCAAATTTTGCTTGGATCGTGACATTGAAAAGCACTTTGTATTAAGAAGATTGGAAAAAATTGGAGGAATTATCTGGTTTTCTTATTTGGTCGGTTCTATGAAGTTGAAAAAACTAGAGAACTGAACTTGGAAAAATATCCAGAATTCATAACTTTTGATATGTGGGCAGCATTTGTTGACTACAGATTGGAGCAAAAGACCAAGGTAGTTTCCTATAAATTATCACTGATTATAATATATAGTGGTTGTATTACTTAGGAAAGAATGAAGTGTTTTATTCTTGTTAAAACTGGGTGGTGATACAAGCATTTGGAACATTAGTTATAATATATAGTGATTGTATTCATTTTTTTTATCTTTGTAGGAAATGAGTGCTATGAACCGGCAAAATCGAATGAAGCTTAAAATGGCACATACTTGTGAATCCAAAAGCATGGCAAGTAAGAAACATGAAATGGTAATGATTTTGACAAAGTGTTTCAAATTCCAATATCATGATAACGATTAATTTCTTTAATGTATTTTAGGAATTGGAGAGTGGAAGGCCTATAAGTAGGGGTGCTGTCTTCGTAGCAACGCACGAGAGGAAAGATGGATCCTATGTTAATGAAGAAGCCAAGATTGTTAGTGTAAGTAAATGAAACTTTAGATTCTCTCTTTTTACCACTAAAATGCTGCATTATTGTATTATGCCACCTTTCCTTTTTCTCTTACTCTCCTTCCAAACATTCACTGAACACAATTAGAAGTAGTATAGTATCTGAGATGTAATTAGTTATTACACATCCCATGGTTATACTGAAAGCCAACAAATTGTTATTATTTTATGTGTATGAACATACGTATAGCCATTATAAATTTATTTTATACAAATGACACTTCACACCTAGTGTTAAATTGCACAATTTAGTTAAGAATTTGTTAGTTTATGTTTCTGAAATTCCCTTCATCATATTTGCCTCCTCTTGGATTTGCTTCATTTTGATTGGAATCCTCACTCATCTCATTGCTCTGCATACTAAAAAAGTTGTATCCTATTATAGACATTGGCTCCACGTGTTGCTTCACATTTATTTGTCATACTTGCATCTTCCTAGTCTTGAGCATTTGTATACTTGGGCAGGAAAAAAATTGTACACAATTGTATCCTAAAACTTTTTTATTCCTTTATGATCACTAAATTTGCTTCCTATCTAACAAGTACATTTGTAATTTCGAGGAAAAAATTTTAGAACTTGAGAGTCAAGGAACTTTATCCTCACAGCTTAGCGAGAATGATTCCCTTGGCAGGTTCTTCGGAAAGAGAATCCTGGAAGAGTTCGTGGTTTTGGATTTGGTCCTATCCCGACTCAAGTTTTTGGATAGACAAAAACAACTCGACTTGGTAGGATCCCACTTAATTGTAGTGGAAGTAATGATGCTGTGGTTCAAGAAGTTGCAAGATTGGAAACAGAGTTAGAGGCTTCGAGAAATGAGAATAAAAGTTTCTTCAATTTTATTCTCTAAAATGTTGTGGGAGTGGCAAATATACCACCTGAGTTTGCACATTTAGTAAATTCTCAAGATAGTTCAATTCTTTTGACTTAAATTTTGTCATTGCTTTATTTAATAATATACATAAACACATATATATAACTAAATTGTTAAATTTTGTAGGTACCAGTTGCAAATAGTGCGCAACCTTCATCGGCAGGACAACAATCCTCAGAGAGCTAAGATATTGGTGCATATGCGGGACTAACATATTTTGATTTTTAACATTAGTAAGTATACATGATTCAAATTAAATATCTACATTTTATCGTTAATATTTATGAATTTGTATATGATATGATAATATTATAAATATTATTATTATTTTTTGTTTCATTTGCAGGTCTGTGAATTTTAGATGGTTTAGTATCAATGACTCCTCTTTTGGTTTTGTTTTTTGGTTTACATAAATGCACAAATGTTGAATCATACTATTTTGGAAGAATACTTAAGACATGTGTACCTATTTTGTTTATGGTGATTTTATTAGGATCTTTATATCTAATTTGAGTATAATGATGTTATTAGGATCTTTATATCTATTTTGATTATAATGTTATTATGGTCATATATTATATAGAGATAAAATATTATATTTTTTTAAAAAATTAATTTAAAAAATCTTGGCGTTTACAAAGCATCACAAATTGCTTTAGAATAATCAGTTCCATATGATTTAGTGGCACCATAAAGTGCCAGAAATTAACATTTCTGACCTTTCTAAAGCGTCAGCATATTTCAGTCCCGACGCTTTAATAAGTGGCACAATATAAAACTGTTGTCGCTTTCAGAGGCATCACAAAATATAATTGTTGACGCTTTCCAAGCATCAGAAACAGACCAAGAAACGGAAAAAATAGGAAAAAAAGGAGATGATTGTGGCGCCTCCGAAGCGTCGGAGAAAATAATTTATGGCGCTTATTCCAGCGCTTGCTTTAAAGCGCCACAAATAGCCCTCTCGACGCATCATATTGTGGCGCGAAATGAACTTTTTTAAGTGCCACGAAATGACCGAATTTTTGCAGTGATTCCAAACCCTAAACCCTAAACCCTAAACTTGAAACCACAAATTGTAAAACCTAAACCCAAAATCGTAAATTGTAAACCATAAACCCCAAACCCTAAACCCTAAACATTAAACCCTAAACCCTAAACCCTAAACCCAAAATTTGAAACAGTAAATTGTAAACCCTAAACCCCAAACAGTAAACCATAAAACACTAAATCTTGATCCCCAAACCCTAGCCCCTAAACCCTTCTAAATCCTAAATCCTAAATCCCGAACTCCAAACCCTGACCCCATACCCTAATCCCCAAACCCTGAACCCCAAACCCTAAACCCCAAACCCCAAACCCTAAACCCTTAACCCTAAAGCATAAACCCCGAACCCCAAACCCTAAACCCTAAATCAAAAATTGTAAATTGTAATCCCAAAACCCCAAACCCCAAACCGTAAACCCTTAAACCCTAAACTCAAAACTGTAAACTGTAAACCCTAAATCATAAACTCTACACCCTAAACCTTAAACCCCAAACCCTAAACACTAAACCTTAACCACTAAACACTAAACCTGAAACCCTAAACCCAGAAACCCCAACTATAAACCCTAACACGTAAATCCTAAGTTCTATATCCTAATCCAAAAAACCTTAAACTCCAAATCCTAAATGCTTATCCTAATCCCCAAAACCCTAAACCCTAAACCCCCAAACACTAAACCCTAAACCCTAAACCCTAAACTCGAAATTGTAAATTGTAAACCCTAAACCCCAAAACATAAACCATAAACCCTAAACCCTAAACCACAAACCTTGAACGCTAAACCCTAAACCCTAAATCATAAACCTTAAACCCTAAACCCTAGACCCTCAATCCGAAACCGTAAACTTTAAACTTAAACCCTAAACCCTAAACTCTAAACCCTAAATCTCAAACCTCAAACCGTAAACCCTATCCCTAAAACCTCAAACCCTAAACCCAAAACCCAAATCTGAAGCCATAAACCCTGAACTTCAAGCCCTAAACCCTTACCATAGACCCTAAATCACACACCCTAAACCCCAAACCCTAAGCGCTAAACCCAAAACCCAAAATCCTAAACCTTAAACCCCAAACCCTAAACTCAAATCTTAAAACCGTAAACTATAAACTTTAAACTCTAAACCCTAAACCTTAAATCCTAAAGAATAAACCGTAAATAGTAAACCCTAAAGCCGAAACCCTATACCTGAAACACTAAACCCTCCACCGTAAATTCTAAACCCTAAACCCCAAAACCCCAAAACCCCAAACCCTTACCCTAATCCTCAAACCCTAGACCTTAAACCCCAAACCCACCCAAACCCTAAACATTAAACCTTAAACCTTAAACCCTAAACCCTAAACTCTAAATTGTAAACAGTAAACCCTAAACCCTAAACTCTAAATTGTAAACAGTAAACCCAAATCCTAAAACCTTCAATTTTAATTCCTAAACCCAAAACCCTAAACTCGAAACCCTAAATCCATACCGTAATCCTTAAACCCTAAACCCTAAACCCCCAACCCTAAACTCTACACTTTAAACCCTAAACCCTAAACTGCAAACCCTATGCCCAAAACCCTAAACTGTAAACTGTAAACACTACACCCCAAATCCTAATCCCCATACCCCAAACCCTAAAGCCAAAACTCAAAACCTCAAACCCTAGAACTTAATCCTTAAACCCTAAACCCAAAACATTAAATACTCAACACACTAAACCCAAAACCGTAAATTGTAAACCCTAAACCCCAAACTCTAATCCTTATTCCCTAAACCTTAAACCATAAACCCGAAATCGTAAATTGTAAACCCTAAACCCGAAACCCTAAACCCTAAACCAAGAATCCCGAAAACATAAATTGTAAACCCTAAACCCCAAACCCTAATCCTTAAATCCCAAACCTTAAACCCCAAACCAGAAATCGTAAACTGCAAATCGTAAACCCGAACCCGAAACTCGAAACCCTAAACTCGAAATCGTAAACTGTAAAACCTAAACCCCAAACACTAAACCCTAATCCCGAAACCGTAAATTGTAATATCTAAACCCCAAACCCTAAACTCTAAACTCTAAACACTAATCCCTAAACCCTAAACCCTAAACCCTAAACCTTAAATCTTAAATACTAAACACTAAACCAGAAATCGTAAATTTTAAACCCTAAACCCCAAACCTTAAACCCTAAACCCTAAACAAGAAACCGGAAACTGCAAACCAGAAACCCGAACCCTAAACGTGAAACCCAAACCTCAAAATTGTAAACTGTAAACCCTAAACCCTAAACCCCAAACCCTAATACCTAAACCCCAAACCCGAATTCCTAAACCCTATACAATAAACCCTAAAGCCTTAACCTTGAATCTTAAATTGTAAACCCTGAACCCAAACCCTAAACCCCGAACCCAACTCCCTAAACCGTAAACCTTAAACCCTAATTCGTAAACCCTAAATCCGAAATCGTAAATTGTTAACCCTAGACCCGAAACTATAAATTGTAAACCCCAAACCCCAAACCCTAAACCCTAAACCCTGAATCTCAAACCATAAAACCTGAACCTCAAACCCTAAATCCTCACCCTAATCCTCAAACCCAAGACCCTAAACCTCAAACCCCAAACCTTAACTTGTTTATTGTAAACCCTAAACCCTGGACTCCAAACCCTAAACTCTTACCCTAATCCCCAAACCCTAAACCTTAAATCGTCAAACCCCAAAGCCTTAACCCTAAGCCCTAAACAATAAACCCTAACTCGAAAAACTAAAACCGCAAACCCTAACCCCGAAATGCTAAACCCTAAACCCAAAACTATAAACCTTAAACCTTAGACCTTAAACCCTAAACCGTAAAGCATAAATTTTAAACCCTAAACTCTAAATCGTTTATTGTAAACCCTAAATGCCAAACCCTAAACCCTAAACCCTACACCTTAAACGCGAAACCGTGAACTGTAAAGCCTAAACCCAAAACCTTAGCCCTAAACCCCAAACCCTAAACCCTAAACCTTAAACATTAAACTCCCTAATCCCTAATCCTGAAATCCTAAAGTGTAAACCCTAAACCCCAAACCCTAAGACCTAAACCCTAAATCCAAAATCCAAAACCCGACACCTTAAACCCTAACCCTTAACCCGAATCTTGAAATCGTAAACTATAAACCGTAAACCCTAAACCTTAAACCTTAAGTTCCAAACCCTAAACCCTGAACCCGAAACCATAAATTGTAAACCCGAAACCCTAAGCCCAACATCGTAAATAGTAAACCCTAAACCACAAAACTTAAACCCAAAACTCCAAACACTAAACCCCAAACCCTAAACCCTAAACTATAAACCTTAAACCCTAAACCCTAATTTTGAAACAGTAAACTGTAAACCTTAATCCCCAAACAGTAAACCATAATCCCTAGATCCATATCCCCAAACCCTAGCCCCTAAACACTAAATTCTAAAACCTAAATCCTAAACGCCAAATGCCAAACTCCAAACCCTCAACCCTTACCCTAATCCATAAACCTTAAATCCCAAACCCTAAACCCTAAACCCTAAACTCAAAATCGCAAACTATAAATCCCAAACCCTAAACCAAAAACCCTAAACTCTAGAACTTAAACCCCAAACCCCAAACCCTAAATGCTAAACCTTAACCCCTAAACACTAAACCTTAAACCCTAAACTCTAAACTCGTAACTATGAAACCTAAACCTTAAATTCTTAATCCTAAACCCAAAACCTTGGACTCTAAACCCTAAATGCTTATCATAATCCCCAAACCCTAAACCATAAACCCCAAACTGTAAACCCTAAACTCAAAACTGTAAATTGTAAACCATAAACCCCAAAACATAAACCCTAAACCCTAAACCCCAAACCCTAAACCCTAAACGATTAACCTTATATCCTAAACCCTAAACCCAAAACCCTAGACCCTAAATCCGAAACCATAAACCTTAAACTTAAGCCCTAAACCTTGAACCCTAAACCTTAAACCACAAACCTCAAACCATAAACCATATCCCTTAAACCCCAAACAATAAACCCAAAACCCTATACCTAAATCTGAAATCCTAAACCTTGAACTTCAAACCCTAAACTCTTACCATTGATCCTAAACCCCACACCCTAAACCCCAAACCCTAAACTAGAATCTCGAAACTATAAACCTCAAACCTTAAACCCTAAACCTTAAATGCTAAACTATACACCCAAAACCCAAACCGTCAACTGTAAACCCTAAAGCCGAAACCCTAGACCTGAAACCCTAAACCCTAAACTATAAATTTAAAACCCTAAACCCCAAAACCCCAACCCTTACACTAATGCCAAACCCTAAACTCTAAACCCCAAACCCTAAACCTTAAATTCTAAATTGTAAACCCTAAACCCTGAACACCAAACCCTAAACCATAAACCTAAACCTTAATCCCAAAACCCAAAACTCTAAATCGTAAACTTAAACCCTAAACCCTAAACCCTAAACCCTAAACCGAAACCCCCAAACCCTAAATCATATACTCTTACCCTAATCCCCAAACCCTAAACCCTAAATTGAAAATTGTAAACCCTAAATCCTAAACCCTAAAACCATAAACCTAAACCTTAAACCCAAAACCCTAAACCAGAAATCTTAAACTTAAACCCTTACACTAATCCCAAACCCTAAACCCTAAATCCAAAATTTAAAATTGAAAATTGTATACCCTAAACCCCAAACCCTAAACCATAAACATAAACCTTAAACCCTAAACCCAAAATCATAAACTTAATCCCTAAAACCTAAACCGTAAACCCCATACACTAACCCCTAAACCTTAAACCCTAAACCCTAAACTCGAAATTGTAAATAGTAAACCCCAAACCCCAAACCCTAAACATTAAATCCTAACCCCCAATCCCTAAGCCCTAAATACTTAACGTAATCCCTAAACCCTAAACACTAAACCCGAAACCATAGACCTTAAACCCTAAATCCTAAAGCCTAAATTCTAAAGCCTAAACCCAAAACCCTGAACCCCAAACCCTAAATGCTTACCCTAATCCCCAAACCCTAAACCCTAAATCCCAATCCCTAAACCCTAAACATTGAACCCTAAACCCCAAACCCTAAACTTAAAACCGTAAATTGTAAACCCTAAACCCCAAAACATAAACCCTAAACCTTAAAGCCCAAACCCTAAACCGTAAACCATAAACCTTACACCCTAAACCCTTGGCCCTAAATTTGAACCCTAAACCTTAATACTTAAACCCAAAACATTAAATTCTAAACCCTCAACCTCAAACCCCAAATCCTAAACCCGAACCTTAAACCCAAAACCCTAAACCCAAAACCGTAAACATAAATTTGAAGCCATATACCCTGAACTTTAAACCCTAAACCCTTACCATAGACCGTAAACCCCAAACCCTAAACACTAAACCCTAAACCCCAAACACGAAACCCTAAACCCTAAAGCAGAAAACATAAACTGTAAACCCTAAATCCTAAGCCTCAAACCCAAGCCCTAAACCATAAACCCTAATCCCTAAACCCTAAACCTTAAACCCAAAACATAAACCCGAATCTCAAAACCCTAACTGTAATCCATAAACCCCAAACCTCAAACCCTTAACCCTAAATCGTAAATCCCAAACCTAAACCCTAAACCTGAAACTATAAACTATAAACCCCAAACCCAATACCGTAAACTGTAAACCCTAAACCCCAAAACTCTTAACCCTAAACCTCAATCCCCAAACCCTAGATGCTAACTCCTAAACCTTAAACCCCAAACCCTAAACCCTAAACCCTAATTCTGAAACCATAAATTGTAAACCCTAAACCCCAAAACCCAAATCCTAAACACTAAACCTTAAAGACCAATCCCTTAACCTTAAACCCTAAACCCTATATAATAAACCGTAAACCCTAAATGTTAAATCCTAAACCCCAAACCCTTAGCTAATAACCCTAAACCATAAACCCGAATTCGAAATCCCTAAACCCATAACCTGAAACTCCAAACCCTAAACCCAAAACCCTAAACTCAAATTCTTAATCCCTAAACCCTATAACCTACACCGAAAACCCTATACGCCAAAACCAAACCCTAAATCCTAAACACTTAACCCTAATCCCTAAACCTTAAACCCCTAACCCTAAACCCTAAATCCTAACCCTTGAACCCTAAACCCCAAGCCCTGAACCCTACACCATAAGTCCTAATCCCTAAATCCAAACCCTAAACCCTGAACCCTAACCCTAAACCCTTACCCTAATATCGAAATCCCAAACCCCAAACCCTAAACCCTAAACACTAAATCCTAAACCTCATACCCTAAACCCTGAACCCGAAACAAGAAATCGTAAACTGTAAACCCAAACCCTAAACCCCAAACATCAAACGCTAATCCCAAAACCATAAATGCCAAATCCCAATTGCTAAATCCTAAACCCTAAACCTAATCCCTAAACCCTAAACCATAAACCCTATACACTAAAGCCTAACCCTTAAACCCTAAACCCAAAACCCGAAACCCTAAACTTGAAATCGCAAACTCGAAACCCTACACCCTAAACACGAAATGGGAAATTGTAAACCCTTAACCCCAAACCCCAAACAATAAACCCTAGACCCTAAACCCAAATCTTCAATCTTCTAACCCAAGACCATAAACCCTAAACCATAAAACCCTAAATCCAAAACCCTAAACCTAAAACCGTAAACTGTAAACCCTAATCCCCAAAGCCTAAACCCTAAACCCGAAACCGTCAACTGTAAACCCCAATCCCCAATCCCCAAACCCTAAACCTTAAATGCTAAATCATAAACCTAAACCCTAAACCCTAATCTAAAAATCGTAAATTGTGAACCCTAAACACCAAACATTAATCCCAAAACCCTAAACTCTAATACCTAAACCGTAAACCGTAAACCCTAAAGCATAAACCACAAACCCTAAACCCAAATCCGAAAACCAAAGATTGTAAACCGTAAACCCTAAACCCTAATCTCAAAACCTTAAATCCCAAACTCTAAACCCTAAACCCTAAACTCGAAACTGTAAACTGTAAACCCTAAACCCAAAACCCTAAACCCTAAAACCTAAACTCAAAATTGTAAATTATAAATCCTAAACCCAAACCATAAACTTGGAACCCCCAACCCGAAACCCGAAACCCTAAACTCGAAACCCTAAATCCTAAATCCTAAATCCTAAATCTAAAACCTTAAACCCTGAACTTCAAACCCTAAACCCTTACCCTAATCCACAAATCCTAGACCCTGAACCCTAAACCCTAAACTCTAAACCCGAAACCCGAAACTCGAAACCCTAAACCCTAAACCCTAATCCCCAATCCCTAAACCCTAAACCTTAAGCCCCAAAACCTTAACCCGAATTCCAAAACTGTAAACTGTAAACCAAAAACCCCAAACCTTAAACCATTAACCCTAAATGGTAAATCCCAAACCTAAACCCTAAATTTGAAACTGTAAACTGTAAACCCTGAACCCAAACCCTAAACCCGAATTTGTAAACTCTAAACACTAAACCTCAAATCACAAACCTTAAACGATAACCCCTAAACCTTAAATCCCAAACCTCAAACTCTCATCCTAAAACTTTAATCTGTAAACCCTAAACCCCAAATCCTAAACACTAAACCCTGAAGACCAATCCCTAATGACTAAACCCTATATCATAAACCCAATACCCTAAATGCTAAATCTTAAACCCTAAATCGTTAATTCGAAATCCAAATTCCTAAACCCTAAATGTAAAATGCCAAACACTAAAGCCGAAACCCTAAACACAAAATCTTAATTCTTAAACCCTAAACCCTAAACCTAAAACCCTATATGCCAAATCCAAACCCTAAATGCTAGACTCTTAACTCAACTCCTTAACCTTAAACCCCTAACCCTAAACCCTAAATCTTAAACCTTGAACACTAAACCCTAAACCCAAAAGCCTAATCCTTAATCCCAGAACTCTAAATCCTATACCCTTACCCTAATACCCAGATCCAAAACCCCAAACCCTAAACCCTAAACCCTAGAGTTTAAACCATGAACCCTAAACACGAAAACGTAAACTATAAACCCTAAACCATAAATCTGAAACCCCAAACCTTAAACCCTAATCCCAAAACCCTAAATACTAAACCATAAACGCCAAACCCTGATTGGTAAACCCGAAACCCTAAACCTAAATCCCTATACTTTAAACCCTAAACTTTAAACCCAAAGCCGTAAACTGTAAACGCTAAACGATAAACCTTAAACGCTAAACCCTAAAACGTAAACCCTAAACCCTAAACTTGAAACCCTAAGAATCCTGAAATTGTAATCAGTAAACCCTAAACCCCAAGTCCTAAACACTAAAGCTTAAAGACCAATCCCTAAAGATTAAACCCTATATCATAAACCCAAAACCCTAAATGTTAAATCCTAAACCCTAAACCCTTAACTACTATCCCTAAACCGTAAATCCGAATTCGAAATTTCGAAACCCAAAACCTGAAACTCCAAACCCTAAACACAAAATCTTAATCCCTAAACTCTAAACCCTAAACCTAAAACCCGATACGCCAAACCCAAACTCTAAATCGCAGACCCTTAACTCAAATCCCTAACCTTAAACCCCTAACCCTAAACCCTAAGCCCTAAACCCTAAATCCTAAACCCTAATCCTTAAATCCTGAATTCTAAAACCTAAACCCTACCCTAATACCAAAATTTTAAACCGTAAACCCAAAACCCTAAACCCTAAACCCTAGACCCTAAACACTAAATCCTAAACACTAAATCCTAAATCCTAAATCTGAAACCCTAAACCCTGAACTTCAAACCCTAAACCCTTACCCTAATCCACAAATCCTAGACCTTGAACCCTAAACCCTAAACTCTAAACCCGAAACCCGAAACCCTAAACCCTAATCCCCAATCCCTAAACACTAAACCTTTAGCCCCAAAACCTTAACCCAAATTCCAAAATTGTAAATTGTAAACTAGAAACCCCAAACCTTAAACCGTTAAGCCTAAATCGTAAATCCCAAACTGAAACCCTAAATCTAAAATTGTAAATTGTAAACCCTGAACCCAAACCCTAAACCCGAAATTGTATACTCTAAACACTAAACCTCAAATCGCAAACCTTAAACGCTAACCCCTAAACCTTAAATCCCAAACCTTAAACTCTAATCCTAAAACTTTAATCTGTAAACCCTGAACCCCAAATCTTAAACACTAAACCCTAAAAGGCCAATGACTAAACCCTATATCATAAACCCGAAACCCTAAATGTTAAATCCTAAACCCTAAACCGTAAACCCGAATTCGAAATCACTAAACCCAAAACATGAAACTCCAAACCCTAAACTTAAAATCTTAATCCGTAAACCCTAAACCCTAAACCTAAAACCCTATACGCCAAACCCAAACCCTAAATGCTAGACTCTTAACTCAAATCCCTAACCTTAAACCCCTAACCCTAAACCCTAAACCCTAAAGCCTAATCCCTAAACCTTGAATTCTAAATCCTAAACCCCTACCCTAATACCTAGATCCTAAACCCCAAACCCTAAACCCTAAAACCTAAACCCTAAAGCCTAAACCCTAGACTTTAAACCGTGAACCCTAAACACGAAACCGTAAACTCTAAACCCTAAACCATAAACCTTAAACCCCAAACCTCAAACCCTAATCCCAAAACCCTAAACCTTAAACCATAAATGCAAAACCCTGATTGGTAAACCCAAAACCCTAAACCTAAACCCCTATACATTAAACCCTAAACCTTAAACCCAAAGCCGTAAACTGTAAACGCTATACCATAAACTTTAAACGCCAGACCCTAAAACCTAAACCCTAAACCCTAAACTCGAAACCCTAATAATCCTGAAAATGTAATCTGTAAACTCTAAACCCCAAGTCCTAAACAATAGTGCTTAAAGACCAATCCCTAAAGACTAAACCCTATATCATAAACCCAAAACCTTAAATGTTAAATCCTAAATCCTAAACCCTTAACTACTATACCTAAATCATAAATCCGAATTTGAAATTTTGAAACCCAAAACCTGAAACTCCAAACCCTAAACTCAAAATCTTAATCCCTAAACCCTAAACCCTAAACTCAAAATCTTAATCCCTAAACCCTAAACCCGATACGCCAAACCCAAACTCTAAATCGCAGACCCTTAACTCAAATCCCTATCCTTAAACCCCTAACCCTAAGCCCTAAACCCTAAATCCTAAACCCTAATCCCTAAATCCTGAACTCTAAATCCTAAACCCTACCCTAATACCAAAATCCTAAACCGTAAACCCAAAATCCTAAACCCTAAACCCTAGAGCTTAAACTGTGAACCCTAAACACGAAACCGTAAACTGTAAACCCTAAACCATAAACCTTAAACCGCAACCCTAAACCCCAAACCTCAAACCTAATCCCCAAACCCTAAACCCTAAACCATAAATGCCAAAGCCAGATTGGTATACCCTAAACCCTAGACCTAATCCCTAAACCCTAAACATAAACCCCTTATACACTAAACCCAAAACCCTTAACACGAAGCCGTAAACTGTAAACGCTAAACCCTAAAACTTAAACGCTAAACCCTAAACCAAAAACCTGATATCGCAAACCCCAAACCCTAAACCGCAAACTCCAAACAATAAACCGCAGACCCTAAACCTTAAACCCAAATATCCAACCCTCAAACCGTAGACCAAAACCCTAAACCTAAATCGAAAGCCGTAAACCCTCAACTTCAAACCCTAAACCTTTACCATAGACAATAAACCCCAAACCCTAAACCCTAAACCCTAAATACTAAACCCTAAACCCTAAACACGAAACCCTGAACCCTAAGCTCGAAAACATAAACTGTAAACCCTAAACCCTAAACCTCAACCGAAACCCCAAACCATAAACCCTAATCCCTATACCTTAAACCCCAAAACCTAAACCCGATTACCAAAACTGTAAACCACAAACCCCAAACCTTAAACCCTTAACCCTAATCTCGAAACTGTAAATTGCAAACCCCAAACCCAAACTTTAAACCCAATACTGTAAACTGTAAACCCTAAACCCCAAAACCCTAAACTGTAATCCTGAAACAGTAAACTGTAAACCCTAAAGCCCAAATCCTAAACACTAAACCCTAAACACCAATCCCTAAACCCTAAACCTTATATCATAAACCCAAAACCCTAAATGCTTAATCCTAAACCCTAAACCCTTAACTAATAACCCTAAACTGAAAAACCGATTCGAAATCCCTAAACCCTAAACCTGAAACTCCAAACCCTAAACTAAAAATCTTAATCCCTAAATGCTAATCCCTAAACCTAAAACCCTATACGCCACATCCAAAGATCAAATACCAGTCCCTTAACTGTAAATCATAAATCTAAATCCTCTAACCCAAAACCCCAAATCTTAAACTTGGAACCCTAAAATCCAAACCCTAAACCCTAAGCCTAAAACCCTAAATCCGAAACCATAAACCTTGAACTCTAAAACCTAAACCCTTACCCAAATAACCAAACCCTAAACCACAAACCTTAAACCTTAAACCTAAACCCTAAACCTTAAACTTCAAACCCTAACCCTAACCCTAAACCCCAAACTTCAAACCCTAATCCTCAAAACCTAAACCCTAAACCCCAAACCCCAAACCCTAAACCCAATTACTAAACCATAATCCCTAAACCTAACCCCTAAACCCTAAATCCTAAACCCCAAACACTAAATCCTATACCTTGAACCTAAAGCTGTAATCTGTAAAACCGAAACCCTAAACCCTAAACCCAAAACCCGAAAACCTAAACCTGAAACCGCACACCCGAAACCCTACACCCTAAACCCGAAACAACAAATTGAAAACCCTAAACTCCAAACCCTAAACCGCAAACCCCTAACACTAAACCCTAAACCCAAAACCCATAACTCCAACCCTCAAACCATAGACCATAAACCCTAAACCCTAAAACCTTAAATCCCAAACCCTAAATCCTAAACCCAAAATCCTAAATTGTAAACCCTAATCCCCAAACCCAAAACACTAAACCCTCAACCCTAAACACGAAACCGTCAACTGTAAACCCTAAACCCGAAACCCCAAACACCAAACCCTAAACCCATAACACTAAATGCTAAATCGTAAACCATAAACCGTAATCCCAAAATTGTACACTGTGAACCCTAAACACCAAACCCTAATCCCTAAACCCTAAGCAAAAAATCCCAAACCACTCTAAACCCTAATCCCTAAACCCTAAACCTTAAACCCAATCCCTAAACCCGAATCCGAAAACCAAGGATTGTAAAATGTAAACCCTAAACCCTAATCTCAAAACCTTAAATCCCAAACCCCAAACCCAAAACCTGAAACCGTACACTGTAAACCTTAAACTCGAAACCCTAAACCCTAAAACCTAAACCGAAAATTGTAAACTGTAAACCCTAAACCGCAAAGCCGAAACCCCAAACCCCAAACCCTAAACCCAAAATCCTAAATCTGAAAACCTAAACCTTGAACATCAAACACTAAACCCTTACCCTAGTCCACAAACCCTAGACCATGAACCCTGAACCCTAAACCCTAAAACCTAAATCCTAAACCCTAAATGCTAGACTCCAAACCCCAAACCCTTACCATAATCCCCAAACCCCAAACCCTAATTCCTAAACCCTAAAGCTTATACTGCGAACCCTACACACTAAACCCAAAATCCAAAACCGTAAACTATAAACCTAAACCCTAAACTCTAATCCCTAAAGCCTAAATCGAAACTCGAAACCCTATATCGTTAACCATAAACCTTAAACCTTAAACCCTAAACCCTAAACACTAAACCTGAAATTGTGAACTGGAAAGCCTAAACCCCAAAGCCCAAACTCTAAACCGTAAACCGTAAACACTACACCCCAAACCTAAAATCCTAAACCAAAAACCATAAACCCTAAATCCTAATTTTGAAACCCTAAACCCTTAGCCTAATCCCCAAACCCTAGACCCTAAACTCCAAACCCTAAACTCTAAACCCTAATCCCTAATCCCCAAACCCTAAACACTAAAACCTAAACCCCACCCACGAAACCCTAAATCCAAAACCTTAAACTCTAAACATTAAAACCTTTGACCCTAAACCCTAACCCTTGAACCAAAAACCATAACCCTAAACCCTGGACCTTTCACCCCTAACCCTAAACCCTAATCCTAAACTCGAAATCATCAACTGGAAACCCTAAACCCAAATCCCTAAGCCTTTAACCTTAAACCCTAAAACCCCAGACCCCAAACCCTAAAACCCAAACCCTACACCATAAATCCTAAATCTGAAACCCTAAACCTTGAACATCAAACACTACACCCGTACCCTAGTCCACAAACCTTAGACCGTGAACCCTAAACCCTAAACCCTAAACACTAAACCCTAAATTCTAAACTCTAAATGCTAGACTCCAAACCCGAAACCCTTACCTTAATCCCCAAACTCTAAACCGCAAAACCTAAATCCTAAACCCTAAAGCTTCAACCCCGAAGCCAGCACACTAAACCCAAAATCCAAAATCGTAAACTGTAAACCCTAAACCCTAAACCCTAAATCGAAACCGGAAACCCTATATCGTAAACCCTAAACCCAAAACCATACCCTAAACCCTAAACACTAAATCTGAAACTATAAATTGTAAACCCTAAACCCTAAATTTTAAACCGTAAACCCTAAACCCTACAACCCAAACCTAAAACCCTAAAACGGAAACCATAAACCCTAAATCCAAAATTTGAAACCCTAACCCTTAGCCTAATCCCCAAACCCTAGACCCTAATCTCCAAACCCTAAACCCTAATCCCTAATCCCCAAACCCTAAACACTAAAACATAAACCCCACCCACGAATCCCTAAATCCTAAATGTTAAACTCTAAACACTAAACCATCGACCCTAAATTCTGACCCTTGAACCAAACCCCTTAACCCTAAACCCTGGCCAATTAACCGCTAATCCTAAACCTGAAATCATTAACTGGAAACACTAAACCCAAATCCCTAAGCCTTTAACCATAAACCCTAAACCCCAAACCCAAAACCCTAAACCCTAATCCTTAAACTCTAAGCTGTAAACCATAAATCCTAAACACTAAACCCTAAACAGTAAACTCGAAACCCCAAATCCTTACCCTAATCCACAAACACTAAACCCTAAAACCCCAAAAACCCGAACTCTAAACCCTGAACCCTAATGCTTAAACCCGAAACCCTCAACCCTAAACGCAAAACACGAAACTCTAAACTATAAACCCTAAACCCCAAACCTTAAATCATTATCCCTAAACCCCGAACCCTAAATCCTAAACCCGAAATGGTGAATTGTAAACCCCAAACCCCAAACCCTAAACCCTAAATGACAAACATTAAACCCCAAACCCTAATCCCAAACTCGTAAACTCTGAACCATAAACCCAATACCCTAAACCCTAAGTCCGAAACCCTAAACACTAAGCCTTAAATCCTAAATCCTAATACCTGAACCGTAAATCCTAAATCTTAAACTCTAAACCCTAAACCTGAATCCTGAAACTGAAGATTGTAAACCGTAAACACTAAGCCCTAAGCCCTATACCCGAAACCGTAAACCTAAAACCCTAAACCCCAAACTGTAAACTGTAAACCCCAAACCCCAAACCCTAATCTCTAAACCCTAAACCCTAAACCCCAAACCCTAAACCCTAATCCCTAAATCCTAATTTTGAAACTCTAAATCCTGAAATTCAACCCTTAAACCATTACCCTAATCGCCAAACCCTAGACTCTAAACCCCAAACCCTAAACCCTATTCCCTAATCCCCAAACCCTGAACGCTAAATCCTAAATTTGAAACCCTAAACCCTGAACATCAAACCTTAAACACTTACCCTACTCCAAAAACCCTAGAGCCATAACTCCAAACCTTAAACACCAAACCCTAAACCCAAATCTCAAAACTGAAGATTGTAAACCTTAAACCCTAAATTCTAAACCCTTAAACAGAAACCTTAAACTGTAAATCCTAAACCCCAAACCCCAAACCCTAAAGTCGAAACTTTAAACTGTAAACCCCAAACCCTGAACTGCAAACCCTAAACCCTGAACTTCAAACCATAAACCCTTACACTAATCCCCAAACCCCAAACCCTAATCCCGAATCCCTAAACTCTAATAACTAAAACCTAAACCCCAAACACGAAACCCGAAATCCCAAATCCTAAACACTAAACCGTAAACCGTAAACCCTAAACCGTAAACCCTAAACTTTAAACCTAAACTGGTAACCTTAAACACTAAACCCTAAACCATAAACCTTAAACCCCTCACATTAAACCCTAACCTTACAAACAAAACCCAAAACACTAAACCTTAAACCCTAAACCCTATACCATAAACACAAAACTCTAAATGCTAAATTTGAAACCCTAAACCCTAAACACAAAATCCTAAACCCTAATACCTAAACCCGACACCGAAATCCATAAACCCTAAACCTGATACCCTAAACCCTAAACACTAAAGTCAAATTCTTAATCCGAAAACTATAAAACCAAAACCCTATGCCCAAACCCAAACCCTAAACCTCAAACCCTTAACCCTAATGCCTAAACCTTAAACCCTAAACCCTAAATCTTAAGTCCTAAACCCAAAATCGTAAACTGGAAACCCCAAACCGTAAAGCCTAAACCCTAAGCCTTAAAGTCTAAATCCTAAACCCCAAACACGAAACCTTGAACTCTAAACTCTAAACCCTTACCCTAATCCTCAAACCCTAAACCCCAAACCCAAAACCCTAGACCCTAAAGCTTAAATCCGGCACCCTAACCAATGAACCTAAATCTGAAATTGTAAATTGTATACCCTAAACCCCAAGCCCTAAACCCCAAACTCCAAACCCTAAACCCTAAAGCTTCAAGCCTAATCCCCAAACACGAAATCGTTAACTATAAACCCTAAACCCAAAATCCCAAACCGAACACCGTAAACCATAACCCTTTTCTCCTAAACCCTAAACCTTGACCCCAAAATAGTAAATTGAAAACCCTAAACCCCAAACCCTAAAGCTCAAACCCTAAACCTTGGCCCTGAACTCTAAACCGTGAACCCTAAACACAAAATAGTAAAATATAAACCCTAAACCCTAAACCCTAACCCTAAACCCCAAACTTCAAACCCTTATCACTAAACCCTAAACCTCGAAACCCAAAACCCTAAACCCTGAATTCTAAGCCTTAAACCCCAAACCCTAAACTCTATACTCGAAATCGTAAACTGTGAACCCTAAACCCTAAGCCCTAAACCCTAAAACCCAAACCCTAAACTCTAAACCCTAAATACTAATTCTGAAACCCTAAACCCTGAACTTCAAACGCTAAACCCTTACCCTAATCCATGAACCCTAGACCCTGAACCCCAAACACTAAAACCTCATACCAAATCCCCAAACCCTGAACCCTAAATCCTAAATCTGAAACCCTAAACCCTTGCTCGAATCTGCAAACGCTAGACCCTGAACCCTAAACATTAAACTCCAAACCCTAAACCCAAATCCCAAAACTAACGATTGTAAACAAAAATACATAAACCCTAAATCCTAAACCCTTACCCCAAAATCGAAAACTATAAACCCTAAACCTAAAACCCTAAAGTCGAAACTGTAAAATGAAGACTCTAAACTGCAAACCCCAATCCTTAAACCCTAAACATTAAAACCTAAACCCTAACCACGAAACACGTAACCTCAAATCCTAAACCCTAAACCTTAAACCGAAACCCTTAAGCCTAAACCCTAAACCTTAAACACTTAAGCCTAAGCCTAAACCATAAACCCAAAACCCAAAACCCAAAACCCAAAACCCAAAACCCTAAACCCGATACCATAAACACAAAACCATAAATGCTAAATCCTAAACCCTAAACCCTGAACTCTAAATCCTAAATCCTAAAATGTAAATCTGACAACGAAATCCCTAAACCATAAACATGATACCCCAAACCCTAAATCCAAAACCCTAAATTCAAAATCTTAATCCATAAACCTTAGACCCTAAACCCTATACCTAAACCCAAACCCTAAACCTCAAACACTTAACCCTAAACGCTAAACGCTAAACCCTAAACTTTAACACCCCAAACCCTAAATCCTAAGTACTAAACCCGAAATCGTAAACTGGAAACCCCAAACCCTAAACCCTAAACCCTAAGCCCTAAACCTTAAATCCTAAACCCCAAATACTAAACCTTGAACTCCAAACCCTAAACCCTTACCCTAATCCTCAAACCCTAAATGCCAAACCCTAAAACCCAAACCCAAAACCCTAAACCCTAAATCCGAAATAGAAACAATATACCTTAAACCCAAAATTCGAAACCCCAAACTGCAAACCGCAAACACTAAACCCTAAACCCCTAACCCTAAACCCTAAACCTCAAAGCCTAAACCCTAAACATGAAACTGTAAACTGTAAATCCTTAACCCCAAATCCCAAACCGTAAACCTTAAATGTTGAACCCTAAACCCTAAACCTTAAACACAAAACCTTAAACCCTAAACCAAAACTGTAAACTAGAAACCCTAAACAATAAAACCTAAACTCTAAATCTTAAATATGAAATCGTAGACCCTGAACTTCTAACCCTAATTCACAAACCCTAGACCCTAAACCCAAAACCCTAAACCCTAAACCACGGACTCCAAACACCAAACCCTTACCCTAATCACCAAACCCTAAAGCTTATACCTCGAACAATAAACCCCAAACCTAAAATCCATAATCATAAACTCTAAATCCTAAATCCCAAACCCTAAACCCAAAAATCCTAAATCATAAATCGTAAACCCAAAACCTTAAAGCCTAAACGCTAAACTTGAAACCGTAAATTGTAATCCCTAAACCACAAAGCCTAAACCTCAAATCCTAAAACCCAGACTGTAGAGCCCAAACCCTAAACCGTAAACTTTAGACCCTAAACACTAAACCCTAAAACCTAAACCCTAAATCGTGAACTCTAAACCCTACACCCTTACCATAATCCCTAAATCGTAAACCCTAATACCCAAACCCCAAACCCCAAATCCTAAACGCTAAAGTTTAAACTACGAACCCCAAACCCTAAACCCAAATCTCTAAACTGTAAACCTTAAACCCTAAATCTTAAATCTGAAACCGTAAACCCTGAACTTCAAACCCTAATCCACAAACTCTCACTACTAGAAAAATTGCAATTAGTGACCGCTACTTGTGACCGACATAAAATCAGTCACTAAATTCATCAAATAGTGACTGATTTTTGACTGGCGTAAAAATCAGTCACTAAATTCTCAAAAATCTTAAAATTAGTGACTGAAATGTCACAAATTATCAGTCACTAAATAGATAGTAATCGGTCAATTTGCAGTCACAAATACATTTAACTAAAAAAACTAATTTGTTTATAAAAAAATTAATTTTAGTGACTGAATTAAAAAAAATTAAATTTCCTTAATTGATTTTAGCTTGTGTGATTTGTTTTTTATTTTATTATATTTGGTAACTTTTATCTTATTTTATATTTATATTATTTGATTTGATTTTAATTTATCAGATTTGATTTCAGTTTATTTAGGAATATTTAAAATGAAATTTATATAAAGAGAGAAAAATTGAATTTCCTAAAAGGGAAATTAAATAGTTAATTTACAGTCATAAATTCATTTACCTAAAAAAGTTTATTTAGTCATAAAAAAAATTTCGTGACTGAATTTTAAAAAAAAAGATATTTAGTTCCAAGTTCCAACCCTAAACAAATTTTCATTTCATCACAACACACATACACAATTCTTTGCCGTAAAAGTTTTATTCCATCGACTTCACAAACACACCAAGAAATCGAGAAATCAGAGAGCACCGAGAGATCGAGACTCAGACGATTTACTGGTCTAGACAATCAAACATCCACGCTCAAGCTCTCGCACGCAGAAGACAGAGAAGACAAGTTAACTCAAGAAGAACTCGCGACAGAGAAAATCAATAGGGCTATAGCCGCGTTGACGCTTTGTTTGTGCGTAGGGTTCGTTACGGGGTTTTATGCGAGATTCTTCCTATCTAGGGTGCTTTGCTTGTTGATGCCGCTTTGAACTTCGTTGGCTGTGGCTGGGTTTGGTTGATTGTCACTGGTCGAGCTCCCGCTTTGCCTTTGTGGGCTATGAGTACTTTTCCTTTTTTTGTATTTATGATTTATGTCAGTTGTGGGCTGTTTGTTTGTACTGCTTTCTCTGTTTTGATTGTAGGCTGTTACTTTCAACCATAAATTATGATTGTCCGTTTCTCCCTCCCAACCCTCCTAATCGAGCTTGTTATTAAACGATCTAGTCTAGTGGATATTCCATTTTTTTATTACTTTGGATTTGGTTTCAAATTGAGTAGTATTGTGTTTCACTGTTTCTGTTTCTTTGACTTGAGTAAACACAAATTTGTTAATTAAATTTTGTGGCAATTTTGGTGAATTAAATTTCTGGGAGTATAGCTAAGAATACATCTTTGCGTTGTTCTGGTCCCAATTTTGATGACTTCATTCATTGCTGAAGTCACTAGGGTAATGTTTGAATGTCTTATGAGTCACAGTGTTTGAATTCATCTTTGATTAGTTTATTTACGTCCCTCAATTGAATGCTGAGCATCTTCGAACATCCCTCTTATTAGATTATTTACTCTCACTAGGGTAATGTTTGAATGTCTTATGGTCAGCCACTTATCTATGCTGAGTATCTTTGAACATTTAACTCACTCAACCAATATATGAAATCCATTTCTAAAATCTAAAACTCAAAATTAACATCTTTTGCATCCTAAAATTAGTCTAATAATTTTAGGCTTATATTGTTGGACCTGGAAATGAATTGGGAAAATCTATGGATATAAACAATGCAGTAGATCATATCTTTGGACTTGTTATGATTAATGACTGGAGTGGTAATTATCCAAATCAAAAATTAACATCCTCCTTCTTTTATAATGCTTTATTGCATTGGTCTTGGCAGCCCGAGATATTCAGTTTGGGGAAACTGTCCCCTTTGACCCATTTCTTGGCAAGAGTTTTGGTAAGAAATTTAGAGTAATTGCTTCATACATTAAGCCTTAATGGAAATGCTAGACATTGTCATTGTTATGCAAACTATAATCTTATAGACACAACAAATTCAAGTGTTCATGTATAATAAAGCATTGCATTATGAGTGTCCAACATGTGTCAGATATGGTCATAGTCAGTTCAAGTATTGAACAGACGACAGATATCTACTAATTCTATTTATGTCTTTGTTGATTATTATTCTTATAAAGTAGAAAATTTTTAAATTAGTAGTGTACAAGATTCTAATAAAACACTTTACTAAGAAACTTTTCTTAATAAAATAATCTTTTTACTCTTATTCCTTAAACTAATGGAGAAGGCTAGTGGGTGAGGTGTGTGGCTAAAGGTGCCCACGGTTGGGACATGTGGTGAGGAGTGTGAGGTGTTTGCTAAAGGTTTAGACACATTGTGAA
Source organism: Senna tora (assembly GCA_014851425.1). NCBI lineage: Eukaryota > Viridiplantae > Streptophyta > Magnoliopsida > Fabales > Fabaceae > Senna > Senna tora. The sequence goes on along the minus strand of JAAIUW010000039.1, from coordinate 76,039 downwards.
CACCCTGCCATGAAGCCCACATGTTAAGGAAGAGAAAGGAAATTTATGTACTCATTATTTATTTATTTATGTTGTATTAATAACTTAATATATTTCACCACTTTATTTTATCTTTTGTTAAGTAAAAATTATTTACTTATTAGTTTTACATTACCCATTTTATTCATTTATTTTATTTGAAAATTTCCTCATTTTGGTTTTACCTTAAATTTTGTTAATTATTGGGATTTGTATTTCCATTTTAATTTAATACATAAGTTTTACTAATGGAATTTATATATTATCTATTCAAAATTTCTTATTTAAATGCTTAAGTACTTTTTAATTTATTTAATGTAAACTCATCTTTAATCTAAAATTCATCATCAACTGGTCAAAAAGTAGTCTTTCTTAGTTGAGTATGAAAGATGAAAAGTATTGTCATTTGGTGAAAAGTAATTATAATACTTTTCTCTGCCCTGAACCTGTTGAATTAGTATTTTGTGTATGTGACTAATGCTATTAGTTCATAAGCAGGTAGCCGAGCTATCAGAATCCACATCCTCTGAACTTGAGAATACCATCCACTCCGTTGTTCATAGTCTCCTTGCTACCCTTTCTTCAAAGATACATTCTAAGGCTTCAACTGTGTCAGAGAATGCATCGTTTGGAAGAGTAAATGCTGGGATTGAGGATTGTGCAGAATTTTTCGAGAACACTTCACTTCAATTTCAACCTATTATCTCATTAACTTGAGACTACCTGGCTCGTTTGTTCTTTTGGTTAGTTACATTCTCTTTAATTATATATCTCTTTTTATGTGGATATATGTATTTGTACTGAGGACAGTATGCAATGCCAAAAGTTACTCATTCAATTAAAAAAATGGGAGGTGGGCAGAAACAAGAAAGCTTGAGAAATGATTTTTCATGTTTGGTGGATGGTTATTTTTCTACACAGTGCCTATTGAGGCTAATGTTCTCAACTAACATTTAGGTACTTTTTTTCTCTTTTGAAGGTGCATGCTATTGGGACACTATCTTAGAGGTCTTGAGTACAGAGTAGAGTTGATGGAATTGCTACCCTTGACTTGTAAGAACTGAGGACTGAATGATGCCCTTGGTAGTGTGACCAAATTGCTCAAATGTTGTTCTAGTTTTTATCTTTTCAACATCAAAAGATTGTTTTAGACTTGTATTTTATGTATGTGACTCATGAGATTGTTTCAGAATTATATATTCTTTCTCATGAGACTGTTTTAGATTTGTATTTTGTTCTCATGAGATTGTTTTATATTTATATTTTGTTCTTTTGAGATTGTTTGACTTGTAAGTTTAAGATATATACAAGTTAAGTGTTACTATGAATATATAAATTTTAGTGGTTTATACTTTATCATTTTCAAATATTATTTATTGTTAAATGGTTATTTGTGACAAATTAGTGCTAGAGATAGATTTTGTCACAAAATTTGTGAGCAAACTATAATAGCATCTTGTGACCGAATTGTGACTGAGGGGGTTTCATATTTTTTGATTGAATTGTGACTGTGTCAGTCACAAACATTGTAACCGATTTGTGACTAAAAGGGGCTCAAAATTTCTAACATGAATTCTGATCTCATGTCAGTCAAAAATTTTGTGACAGAATTGTGACTATAAGAGAGCTGAATAATTTCTAACAGAATTGTGACCGCTTGTCAGTCACTAAATTTGTGACCGCTAACTCTTCGGTCACAAATTTACTAGTGACTAGTGTAATACCCACCGCTGCCGTCGGTCACAAATCGGTCACTAAACGTCAATTTAGTGACCAATTTCAATGTTTAGTGACCGATTTGGTGGTCACAAAATGCTGTTTTTTTAGTAGTGTCTAGAACCTACTCCACAAACCCCAAACCCTAAACCCCAAACCCAAAGTCCAAAATCGTAAACCCTAAATCGTAAACCGTAAACGCAAAATCTTAAACACTAAATCCAAAACATGAAATCGTAAAGAGTAATCCCTAAACCACAAAGGCTAAACCTCAAATCCCAAACCCCAAACAGCAGAGCCCAAACCCTAAACCTTATACCCTAGACCCTAAACCCCAAACCCTAAAACCTAAACCCTAAGCCGTGAACTCAAAACCCTAAACCCTTACCTTAATCCCTAAATCTTAAACCCTAATACGCAAACCCCATACCCCAAACCTTGAACCCTAAAGTTTAAACCCCGAACCCTAAACCCTGAACGCTAAACACGAAATGGTAAACTGTAAACCCTAAACCCTAAACTCCAACCCTAAACCTAAAACTTCAAACACTTATCCCCAAACCCTAACCCTAAACCCAAAACCCAAATGCTAAACCATAAACCCTAAACCTAATCCATAAACTCTAAATACTAAACCCTAAACCCGAAATTGTAAACTTTAAACCCTAAATCCTAAATCCTAAACCCCAAACCCTAAACCCTAAACCCTACACCCCAAACCCCAAACCTTAAAACATAAACCCTAAACCCAAAACTCCAAACTTCAAACCCTATACCATAAACCATACAAACAACCCTAAAACCTGCAATCCCAAACCTTAAACCCTAAACCCCAAGCCCTAAACCTAAAACCGTAAATTGTAAACCCTAAACCCCAAACCCTAATCCATAAATCCTAATCCCTATACCCGAAACCGTAACTTGTAAACCTTAAAGTCCAAAACCGAAACCCGAAACCCTAAACTCTAAACCATAAACTCGCAAACCTAAACCCTAAAGGCTAAACCTTAAACCCCAAACCCTAAACCTTAATCTCGAAATCGTAATCTGTGAAGCCTAAACCCGAAACCATCAATCCCAAACCCTAAACCCTAAACCCCAAATCCTAAACCCTAAACCTTAAACCCCAAACCCTAAACCCAAATCCCGAAACGTAAGATTGTAAACCCAAAACCCAAAACCCTAAGTCTTAAATTCCAAACACTAAACCCTAAACACGTAAGCGTAAATTGTAAACCCTAAACTCGAAATTGTAAACTGTAAACCGTAAACCCAATCCCTAAACCCTAAACACTATACCATAAACCCAAAATCCTCAATGCTAAATCAAAAACCCTAAAACCTTAACCCTATATCCAAAATGCCAAATCGTAAACCCGACACCGAAATCTCGAAACCCTAGACCTGAGATCCCAAACCCTAAACCCAAATACCTATACTCAAAATATTAATCCTTAAACCTTAAACCTTAAACCCCAAACCCTATACCCCAAACCCAAACCGTAAACTGCAAACCTTAAACCCTAAACCCTAAATCCTAAACCCTAAACCTTAAACCCTCAACCCTAAGTCCTAAATCTAAAAGTGTAAACTGGAAACCCCAAACGCTAAGCGCTAAGCGCTAAACCCCAAACACTAAACCTTGAACTCCAAACCCTAAACCCATACCCTAATCCCCAAACCCAAAACCAAACACCCCAAATCCAAAACTGTAAATTGTAAACCCTAAACCCTAAACCCTAAACCCAATCCCCAAACCTTAAACCATAAACACTAAACCCTAAACATGAAACACGAAACACGAAACCGTAAATTATAAACCCTATACCCCAAATTCCAAACCCTAAACCATAAACTCTGACCCCTAAACCCTAAACCTTAAAACCCAAAACCCGAAACTATAAACTGTAAACCCTAAACCCAAACCTTAAACCCTAAACTACTCTAAACCCCAAACGCTCAACTACTCTAAACCCTAAACCGTAAATGCCAAATCCTAAATTTGAAAATCTAAACCCTGAACTTCAAGCCCTAATCCATAAATCCTAGACCCTGAACCCCAAACCCTTACCTTAACACCTAAGCCCTAAACCCGAAATCTTAAACCCTAAAGCTTACACCCAGAACCCTTAACCCAAAATCCAAATTCCTAAACTGTAAAGCCTAAACCCCAAACCCCAAACCCTAAACCCTAAACCTAAAACCTTAAACCCTAAACCCTAAACTTGAAACTGTAAATTGTAACCTCTAAACCACAAAGCCTAAACCCCAAACCCTAAATTGTAGACTCCAAATCCTAAACCCTAAATCGTAAATCCTAAATCTGAAAGCCTAAACCCTCAATTTCAAACCCCAAACCCTTACCCTATTCCGCAAACAATAAACCCCAAACCTTAAAACCTATACCATAAATCCTAAATGGTGAACTTCAAACCCTAAACCCTTACCCTAATCCCCAAACCCCATACCCTAAACCCTAAACCCTAAAGCTTAAACCCCGAACCCTAATCCCTGAACGCTAAACACGAAAGCGTAAACTGTAAACCCTAAACCCTAAACCCCAAACTTCAAACCCTTATCCCCAAACCCTAAACACCAAACCCCAAACCCTAAACCTAATCCCTAAGCTCTAAACCTAGTAAACCCTAAACCCCAAACCCTATACCCAAAACTATAAATTATAAACCCTAAATCCGAAACCGAAATTGTAAACCCTAAACTCAAAACGCCAAACGCCAAACCCTAAATCCTAAATCCAAATCGCTAAACCTTAAACCCCAAACCCCAAACCCTAACCCCAAAATCGTCAACTGTGAACCCTAAACCCCAAACCCCAAACCCTAAACCCTAAATCCAAAACCCTAAACCCTAATCCCTAAACCTTAAACCCCAAACCCTAAACCCGAATCCCGAAACCGAAGATTGTAAACCCTAAACTCTTAACCTTAATCCTTGAATCCCAAATAATAAACCCTAAACTAGAAATAGTAAATAGTAAACCCTAAACCCCAAACCCTAAACCGTAAATTGTAAACGTCAAACCCCAAACCATAAACCCAAAACACAAAACCGTAAACTGTAAACCCTAAACCCCAAGTCCCAAACCCTAAACTCTAAACCCTAAACCCTAAATTGTAAATCCTAAATCTGAAACCCTAAACTCTGAACTCCAATCCCTAAACCCTTAGCCTATTCCCTAAACCCTAAACCCCAATCCCTAAAACCTAAACCCTAAACCCTAAACCCTAAACCTTTAAGCCCTAAACCTGAAACCCGAAATCCCAAAACCCTTAGCCTATTCGCTAAACCCAATCCCTAATATGTAAACCCTAAACCCTAACCCTTTAAGCCCTAAACCTGAAACCCGAAATCCCAAACCCTAAACCCCAAACTCTGAACCCTAAACCCTAAACCCCAAATCGTAAACCCTAAACATGAAATTGTAAATTGTAAATCCTAAAACAAAACCCTAAACTCTAAACCCTAAACCACAAACCCTAAACCCAAAATTTAAATCTGAAACCCTAAATCCTCAATTTCAAACCCTAAACCCTTACCCTAATCCACAAACCCTAGACCATGAAACCCAAACCCTAAAACCTAAATCCTAAATCCTAAACCCTAATAACTAAACCATGGATTCTAAACCACTAACCCTTACCCTAATCCCTAAACCCTGAAGCTTATACCCTGAACACTAAATCCTAATCCCAAAATCCAAAATAGTAAATTGTAAACCCCAAACCCTAAACCCTAAACCAAAACAAGAAACCCCAAACCCTAAATCGTAAACTGTAAACCCAAAACCTTGAACCCTAAATCATAAACCCTAAACCCCTAACATGAAACCGTAAATTGTAAATCCTAAACCCCAAACCCAAAACCCCAAACACCAAACCGTAAACTCTAAACCCTAAATAGTAAATCCTAAATCTAAAACCCTAAACCCTAAACTTCAAACCTTATACCCTTACTCTATTCCTCAAACCCTAGACCCTAAACCCCAAACCCTAAAACCTAAACCCTAAGTTCTAAACCCTAAACACTAAACCTTAAACCCCAAACCCCAAACCCTAAACCCAAAATCCAAAATTGTACACTGTAAAACCTAAACCTCAAACCCTAAACCCAAACCCAAACCCAAAATCATAAACCCTAAACCCAAAACCTTAAACCCAAAACCATAAACCCTAAACCCTAAACCTGAAGCAGTAAATTGTAAACCCTAAAGACCAAACAATAAACCCCAAACTATAAACTGCAAACCGTAAACCCTAATCCCTAAACTGAAACCCGAAAACCCTAATCCTAAACCCTAAACCGTAAATCCTAAATCTGAAACCCTAAGCCCAGAACTTCAAACCCTAAACCCTAACCCTAATCCCCAAACCCTGGACCCTAAACCCCTTAAACCTAAAATCTAAACCCTAAAACTGAAACCTGAAACATTAAACACTAAATCCTAAACCCTAATCATGAAATTGTAAATTGTAAACCCTAAACCCTAAACATGAAACCGTAAACTGTAAACCCTAAACCCAAAACCACAAACCTCAATCCCTGACCACTAAAGCCTAAAGCCTAAACACTAAATCGTATACCATATATCATAAACCCAAAACCATAAATTCTAAATCGTAAACCCGAACCAAAATCAGTAAACCCTAAACTTGAAACTCCAAACCCTAAACCCTAAACACAAAATCCTAATCCACAATCCCTAAACCCGAAACCCAATACGCCAAAACCAAACCCTAAACCCCAAATCCTAAACTCAAAATCGTAAACTGGAAACACTAAACCGTAAACCCCAAACCATAAACCGTAAACCCTAAATCCTAAATCCTAAACCCTAAACTGTAAACCCCAAACCTTAAACCCTAAACCCCAAACCCTAAACCCTAAAACCTAAAGCTTTAAACCCCAAACCATAAACCCTAAACATTAAACCCGAAACCATAACTGGTAAACCGTCAACCCCAAACTCCAATTCCCAAACTCTTAAACAGAATACTGAAACCAAAGATTGTAAACTCTAAACCCTAAACCCTAAACCTTAAATCTCAAACAATAAACACTAAACCTAACATCGTAAATTGTAAACCCCAAACCCTAAACTCAAAATCTTAATCCTTAAAGCCTAAACCCCAAACCCTATACCCCAATCCCAAACCCTAAACATCAAACCCTCAACCCTAAACCCTAAACCTTAAACCCCAAACCCTAAACCCTAAGTACTAAACCGGAAATTATAAATTTGCAACCCCAAAGCCTAATTCCCAAATCCTAAAGCCTAAACCCCAAACCCTAAGCCCAAAAGCTTAAACCCCAACCCTGAACCCTAATCCCTAAATCTGAAATTGTAAATCATAAACCCTAAACCATAAACCCCAAACCCCAAACCCTAAACCAAAAACTGTAAACCCTAAACTGTAAACCCTAAATCCTAAACTCGAAACATGAAATCGTAAACTCTAAACCATAAACCCCAAATCCCAAACCTTGAACTTCAGACCCTAAACCCTGAGCTCGAAACTCCAAACCCCAAACACTTACCCTAATCCCCAAATACTAAATGCATCACCCTAAACCCTAAAGCTTATAACCATAACCCTAAATCCAAAATAGTAAAATGTAAACCCAAAACCGTAAATACCAAACCGAAAACCACAAACCCTAAACCCTAAACTTCGAGACGTAAATTGTAAACCCTAAACCAGAGAGCCTAAACCCCAAACTGTAGACCCCATACCGTAAACCTTAAACCCAAAACCCCAATCCCCAAACCCTAAATCGTATATCCTAAATCTGAAACCCTAAACCCTAAACTTCAATCCCTAAAGCATTACCCTAATCTCCAAACCCTAGACCCTAAACCCCAAACCCTAAAAACTAAACCTTAAACCCTAAACCATAAACCCTAACCACAAAACTGTAAACTGTAAACCCTAAATCCTAAATCCTAAACCCTGAACTCTAAACCCTAAACCCCAAATCATAAATCGTAAACCCAAAACTGTAAATTGTAAATCCTAAACCCCAAACCCTTAACTCAAAACCCTAAACCCTAAACCCCGAACCCTAAACTCAAAATTTAAATCAGAAACCCTAAATCCTAAAGGTCAAACGCTAAACCCTTACCCTAATCCAGAAACACTAGACCTTGAACCACGAACCTTTACCCTAATCCCAAAACCCTAAAGCATAAACGCAAAATCCAAAATAGTAAACAGTAAACCCAAAACCCTAAACTGCTAACCCAAACCTGAAACCCCAAACCCTAAATCGTAAAACCTAAACCTAAAACCTTAAATCCTAAACACTAAACCTGAAACCGAAAATTGTAAACCCCAAACCCCAAACCCTATACCCAAAACTTTAAGCCCTAAACCATAAACCCCAAACCCTAAATTGTTGACCCTAAACCTAAATCATTAAACCCTAAACCCTTAACCTGAAACCGTAAATTTTAAACCCCAAACCCCAAACCCCAAACCCCAAACCCCAAACCCAAAACTGTTAATCGTAAACCGTAAACCCTAATCCCTAAACCCCAAACCCTCAACCGTAAATCCTAAATTTGAAACCCTAAACCATGAGCCTCAAACCCTAAACCCTGGACACTAAACACCAAAGCTTGAAACCTAAACCCTATACCCCAAACCCTAAACCCCAATCCTGAAATCGTAAACTATAAACCGTAAACCCTAAACATGAAACCGTAAACGGTAAAACTTAAACCCCAAACCCTAAACCGCAATTCCTAAACCATGAACTGAAAACCCTGGACCCTAAGTCGTAAACCCGAAACCAAAATCCTTAAACCATAAACCTGAAACCCCAAACCCTAAACTTAGAATCCTAATCCCTAAACCCAAAACCCCAAACCTTATACGCTAAACCCAAACCCTAAACCCTAAATTCTAAACTCGAAATCGCAAACTGGAAACCCTAAACCCCAAATCCCAAACCCTAAACCCCAAACCCTAAACCTTCAATAGTAAACCCTAAACCCTAAACTCCAAACCCTAAGCCTTTACACTAATCTCCAAACCCTAAACTCTAAACCCTAAAGATTAAACCCTAAACCGTAAACCTTAAACACCGAACCCCAAACCCCAAACCCTAATCCCCAATCACAATCACTAAACCCTAAACCCTAAACCTTAAAACCCAATCACTAAACCCCAAACCCCAAACCGTAAACTATACACCCTACACCCTACACCCCATACCCAAAACACAAAACTGAAATCCTAAACTGCAAACCCTAAACCCCAAAACGTAAAGCCTAAACCCTAAACACAAATCCCTAAATCTTAAACCCCAAATACTAAACCCTAATCTCGAAATTGTAAATTCTAAACCCTAAACCCCAAAATTTAAACCCTAAACCCTATACCATAAACTAAAAACCCTAAATGCTAAATCCCAGACCCTAAACCCTGAACTCTAAATCCTAAACCCTAAATTCGAAACCCGACACCGAAATCTCAAAACCCTAAACTTGATACCCCAAAACCTAAATCAAAAACCCTAAACCCAAACCCTAAACCTCAAACCCAAAACTCGAAACCCGAAACCCTAAAGCTTAAACCCCAAACCCTAAATTTGAAATTGTAAACTGTAAAGGAAAAACTTAGTTTTACCCTCTTTTCTTTTTTGAGTTTAAAAGAGCAGGAGTGACCTATTTGACCCTAGAAAAGTACCCTATGACACTCTAGAGATACCCTAAGACTTGGCTAAGGACCCCAACCTCAAGAAAAGTCCTGAAAGGACACATTTTCTCTAGTAGAAATTCAGGACTAAAAAGATAGAAATGAAAAATTGCAATTAAGGCACCCTAGCATACATAAACCCCAAGAAAGTCAAATTTAACCACCCAGAGACACCCTAAACTACCGTACTATGTGCCAGCCATGAAACATTATGAAGAATTAAGACAATTAGGCAAGTTACATATTTTTAAGAGTGAGATAAATAGGAAATTAATGTCAATTTAATCTGTTTAATGCTACCCATGGACTTGTAACCGAATTTACCATTTTTAGAGCAATTTAAATATCCAATTATGGCATTTGCAGCAGCAACAAACTTTACGAAACCACATACAAGGCCAAATAATCAAAATTAAAGATAGAAAATCCAAATTAGTTATGTTACAACTTAATTAAATGACCACTTAAACCATTTTACCTAAGCTAGTTTTACTCGTGGCCTAAGTAGCCAATTAGCCACCCAAACAGCCCCTAAGCATGCCAGCACACACCAATTAGGTGTCCTAACAAAAATGAATAAGCAACAACAGCTGAACACCTTGCCTCCATCATCATTTCAGCCTCACATGCCTTAGGTGCCTTATAAGAGTGTGAAACCGAGAGAGAATGGGATACCTGCAAGAAACTGAGAAAGAAAGCTGAGAGCAAGTGAGGTTGAGGTTCAGGAAGAAGGCTGAGGCAGTGGAGAAGCTGGAGATTCGAAGTTGGCAGCTGAAGGTGGAGAAAGAAGCAGAAAACTTACACACACACATACACACTCAAAGTTTCTATTTTCATCAAGCTTACCCAAGCAACACAGGAGCTCAAACCCGTGTTCTTCCTCTGAAAACTCAAGGTAACGTAGGGTTACCCATCTTTCTTCATCTATGAGTCAAGAGCATCCATCAATGGTGGTGGTATGAGCCTCTATGACCCTCTTCTCGCTGCTGCCACAGAAAGCTCTGTTTTGGGCAGTGATGCTTTCAGAGGGCATAACTTCTTCATCTCTTAACCAAATTAAGTGTGTGAGTAGTCAAAAGAAAGTTAAGAAGATGAACTATAAAAGCCCCCAAATGCATGTACCATCAGAGTTTACTGTGCAAGGGTCAGAGCCTCGAAAACTTGCTGAAAATTCTATTTTTCTGGTGTGAAGTGTGTACTTGTTGTATTTTATGTTTTCTGGTGTTCTGGGTTTCGAGTGGAGTCTGGGTTATTTAGTAAATGATATTAGGATTATGTGGAGTTTGAAACTTGCTTTAATTATTTATAAGACTTATGGTTCAGTAGTGAGGACTGCTAGTTGAAAAGCTAAAAGTTTCTTTTACTAAAATGGTTCTTTGATTTCCTTTTCCTCTTACTGGTAATTGCTGCCCAATTTCTGTGTCATTACTGTCAAGGTTGCTAGAGGTAGTTGATAGCTTAGAATGACTTTAGAAATGCTAAATTCCATAATGAAAATGATGGAATAGATTGTTGTTTTAATAAGGAAAGTTGTTAGTATAACTTGAAATTTTGCTAAAGGACCTTGTATACTTGCTATGACTGTTATTTGTGTATTTCCACAGGCTTTGATGAGTCTCACAGTAGCCAAAACCCTAAAAGTGCTTGCTGGGATTCTAGTTTAATTGAGAGAGCTTATACATGTAAAAATGGAAAATTTTCATGATTTTAAACTATGTATGCATGCTGAGTTGTGGCTATGAGTTCTGTGTTGCTGTTAGAATTATGTGTGTGAACATATTGGACTCTTAACCATTTTAAAACCTACTAGAATTTCCTTTTTGGGCTTGACTAAATACCCTATGTAGTAAATTGGTAAAAGCATAAACTTGTGATGTTCTGTGAGATCTTTCCTTGCTGTGAAACATGGTGAAACTTTATTTCCTATCTCATTACTGTCTTTAGAGGTCTTAACACATGTGGACACAAGAGGGAACTAGAAGAGTGTCACCTAATTTCAAGTAACAAGGCTAAAGAGTGAACTAAGGGTAGTTACATTATGTTCTGTGAAAGGGCTGCCATATGGACTCAAAGAATGATTTCTGAGTTGGGAAGGTTCAAGACTTTAGACAGTGAGGATACTAAGATTGAAACAAGGGATGGTAGGGTTTAAATACCTTTAGGGTAAAAGATAGGTAGGATAAGCTTGCAAAAGGCAAAATGATGAGCAATCCAACTCTAATACTTGGATACTCAGGTTCTTAGAGGGTAGGCCAATCCTCCCACCCTCCAGAACTCATAAGGGCACTCACAGAACAGAAAAAGAGGCAAGGACACTTAGTCTGGCCTTTAGAGTACCAAGGCACTAGATATGAGAGAAAAATTTGTTAAAGGAAGTGAAATTGTTGCATAAGTGTCATTCCTGTACTGATGTGGCTGCACCCACTTGCTGTGCAAGTCACAATTGACTATAGCTTGGTTGGGGAAAGCTACTAAGAGCTTAAATAAAGCCAGAACAAAAAAGGGTTAGTGAAAGAGACTGAAATGAATTAAATTTATTATTTTTGCCCTTCAGTTGAAGACTGTGTACACTGAGTAGTTTAAGGCTAGGTCACTACCCATACTGGTTTTATAGCATAGTCAGGTACTGTAGGCAATAATGGGGATGGACAAACTAACCTTTAACCTTACTTAAGGACTAAACTTAATTTTCTTAAGGAATTTTCGAAGAAAAGTATTTTGCTGCAAAAGTGTGGTCTCTTTGTGGATTCCTACTGTGGAAACTTGACCAGCAAGTCACAAATAGTCCATAGGTACTTGCTGCACCTTGGTTCTAGCTTGAAACAATCTAGAACATAATTTGGGTCTTGATAGGGACAATTTTGCAAGAAAAACTTGAGAAAAGCTGAAAATTCCTATTTTACCCAATTTCTGGTTGGATTCAGTTAGAATCTTTCTGGATGTGTGTAGTAAGTTCTAATTGACTATTTTGGTGGCTGGATATGGTTAAAAGGTTTGAAATAGGCCTTGATTTCCCTTACTTTAAAGAAAAGGACCTTTCTGATAACATTTGTGAAATTGAGGGTCTAAATGCAATTTTCTTTCTTGAAAAACTAGCTGAGACGGTTAAACATATGTTGATGATGCTTCTAGTGTAATTTCATGACTTTTTGATGCCTGAATGAACAGTTATGCGTGTTACTTGCTGTCTAAGTCATATTTGACGTTGTGGTTGCTTTGTTTCACTTTTAAGTTGACCAAATGCTAAGTTGACTTTCTTTATCAGACTATTTAAGTGTGTGACATCCAAACTCTGAAACTGAGTTTAGCATGCATGTGTGAACTAAATATGCCTTGGAGGGCATGTATTTTAGCATGCATCTATGTTTGATTGCATCTACCCTTGGAGGGGTAAAATGGTAAATATGCCCTGGAGAGGCAATTGAATGACAACTGAGAAAATACTACCTGTGGAAGAAAACCTATGTTATATTATCTGATCTTTATGAAAAGGACACACTAGGTTTGCTAGGGATACGTCCGAGACGTAGGTGCCTAGAACTAGTGAGGAGATAATCCAATCCGGGACTGGTGATCCTAAGGTTCTAACTTTGTGCACACACCGGGGAACGCCCTGGAATGTTGGGTAATTCCTGTAGCCTTATATGGGCGAACTTTACTATATTGGTAAATGGTAAGTCAGTTTTGTCCTGTTTCATTGGATTGCTTTAATTGATGGTGATGATTTAACCAGTTGTATAGGTCCTGGAGAGACTTGATGTTCGACATGACTGATAAGTGTATGTAGTGGTAAACATGCATACTTTTGAAAGAAAATGACTATTTCACCTGTTTAAAGCTTTTCAGCATGATCATATATTTTGATCTTTGTAAGTGGAAATATCTTGTAATTGATGTTTATTAATTGAAAACTGCTTTAAAGTATGAAGGAAGTTTTCCCTGTATTCTTAGAAATGCAGCAGAACCACTAATTAGTTATTTATAAAACTGGTAATCTACGTTACTAGGATTTTATATCTCACTACGTTAGTGTGTTTAGATGCCCAGATACATACTACTGCTAGAGATTGAGGTGGAGCTACTGGAAGTTCCCCTTCTGGGTTACTTCCAAATCTTGAAGGACGTCAACATCCTTTTCTTTTTCCCTTCGGTTGAGAATGCCCCAGGGACTTAGAAAGGGTGTGATGGGCAGGTAGCAGGGAGCTAACTCTTATTTTGGCAGTGATCCAGATGTCACTCTATTTTGGATTATAGTACAAACAATTAAGGCCTGCGTGCCACTAACTATGTTACTTATGTTTTTATATATGTATGAAATTTATACGGTAGACTTAGCCTATGAACTGCTAAGGATATGTATGGAGCTTTAGTACCTCGTTTTCACCTGCCTTTATTTGTATGTGAATTTTGGGAGTGCACGAGAGTAACAAACATGTAACTTCTAGTTTCTTAGTTTAATTAACCAACAGACAGTACGTGATCCTTGGGGTATCACTTGACTTTTATTACTCCCACGTAAAATGAAAAAGAAAAAAATTGGACAGGAATTTTAAAAGTTAAGTCAAATAACCTAATTCCGCAAATAAAATCAATAAAGAAACTAGCACGTTACGTTCTGGTAACAGAGCCTGGTTATTAGAACTCTGCTAATTCGTAGGTAGAATAGCCTAGCATAAACACTGATTGGATAAACTCAACTGATCATGACAGTTTGAGTGAACTGAGTCTATGATTGTGCTAGGAACCTTAGACTGTTGCATGTATCCTCTATTTGCTGTACTTTTCTCTATTTAACAGTATTATTGAGATTTATCACCTTAGTGATATTTTGTTTAGCAGAAAGCTATGGCAAATACCAGGAGCGGTGCTAACAATAGCCAACCTGAAAGTGACATGGTTCGTCAAATGATGCATGCATTTGAGAACATGACACAAGCTATGAGAGACCAAGCCTCAATAACTACCGAGGTACTCCGCCAGGCCCAGGGCAACCATAACCATGATCAACATGATATTGGGCATCATGAGGGTAATAACCTGGGGTGGGTTGAATTCCAGAAGGCTAGGCCTCCAGTTTTCAGAGGTACCTATGATCATGTTGTAACTGAGTAATGGTTGAGGAAGTTAGAAAAGCTGTTTAATGTACTCCATACCCCTGATGCACAAAAAGAAACTAGGACGTTACACAAAAACCCTAAACCTTATACAACAAACTCTAAACCTGAATCTCGAAACTGAAATTGTAAACCCTAAACCCCAATCCCTAAACCCATAACCCTAAACCATAAATCCCAAACCCTAAACCCAGAAACACTAAACCCATAATAGTAAATTGTAAACCGCAAACCCTAAACCCTAAATCCTTAATCCAAGACCCTAAATCCTAATCTTGAACTCGTAAATTGTAAACCCTAAACCCTAAACCCAAAACATGAAACTGTAAAGTGAAAACCTTAAACCCCAAACCCTAAACCTCAATCCCTGTTGGTTTCCAAATTAACCGGTGCAAGTATACACCGCCAACAAGTAATATAATGATAAGTAGAGTATCGTCCACAGGGAACTAAGCTAAAACGAATTAATTACCAATGCGTTCATATTTTACCTAAGTCAAGCAACCAGAATCGAATGTTTTAATTCAAATCAAACGAACAACGCAATTTAGCAAATTCAATGCGAAAATAAGTCAAGAGAGTAAATGAGATTAAGAGCTCTTAGGATTGTAGTTTCACCTAGCACTTCACTAATGGAATTACGCCATTTTTTCACTACTCAATTCATTGGTTTGGTGTTAGTCTTAGCCCTATTTTCGTTATATGAATCTTCCAATCCTATATAATTTCTACCTCTCTAATTAAACTCCACATATGCCTATGGAAGCTAAGTTCAAGAGATGCATTAAGTTCAAGCTAAATCCAACTCCTCAAGGCCCTTGGGTATATACCTATCCCTTGGGCAAATCAAGTTAATCAAGAATAATCAACATCAATCAAGAGGTATTCAACTCAAAGACTAAATTTATGGGTCCTTTCCCAAGGAAACCGCAAATCCTCTAATTTCCCTAAGTGATGGCCAAACAAATAGGGTTCATCAAGCACAAAGTTGAATAAACACCAAAATCCATTAAATCAAGCAATCAAAATAACAAATCCATTAGTTTACATGCTAGGGAACCACAATCCTAAGACAAGAAGAGCCTAGCCTATCATTGTCATCAATATAAACACAGCCCTAGTGTGATACATCAGAAAAATCATAAGTGTAAAGAAGAAGAAGAAGAAAACTCCGTTTCCAAGGCCTAAATCAACTTCTTGCTTGCCTCCGGACCATGAAAATCCCTCCAAGAACTTGCAAAACTCTAGCCCTAGCACAGCTCCAGCCCCAAACTTCTTCTCTAGCTCTCCCCCCTTCAAAACGCGCAACCCAAACCCTTTTTAACCAGCAAAAACATGAAATTCCAGAAGTGCGCTGCGACACGGCGCTATAGCGCTGTTTTACGGCGCTATAGCGCTGTGTCTCTGCTTTGCGGCGCTATAGCGCTGTTTTGCGGCGCTATAGCGCTATGACTCTGGAAAAGTTTTGGTTCTTTCTCTAATACGACGCTATAGCGCCGTTGGATGGCGCTATAGCGCTGTCACACTGTTCGAAGCTTAAAGAGTGAGCTTTTCTTCAATCCAAAGGTTCCAAATTAGCTCCGGTTGACTCCAACTCAACTCCCGCTCCATCAAAACCATGAACTCAGCTTTTTGAATTACTAATTTGGCACCTGAAAATTCAAGAAACTAAATCAAGGCCTTGGTCACTAACTCAATATGCCAAATAGATAAAAAAAATGAATCACAATCACGCATATTTCCCTTAAGTCTTGATACATGCTTCACTAGTATATCAAAATGCGTAAATCACACCAATTTCACACCCAATGATCAATATACTTTCAAAAAGGCTTATAATTCACTCTCTTTAACTCTATTTCCATAGAGTTATCACACCCCCAAACTTAAACCTTTGCTCGTCCTCGGGCAAATCAAAATCATGCAAAAACGATAAATGCATTCACCAATTCCCATAAAAGCTTCATAAATGACTTACTTGGATCCTCAGCTGCTACATCCTTCACTGCTATTAACAGAAAACTCACTTATCCAAGCTCATTAATAAAAAGATTCAAAATTAGGGACAAGTTTCTTGCCTACTTCTGGAGTGTGTGTGTGCTGATAACTAACGATTTCTCCTACATGATTTATTGGTTCAGTTTAGCATTACCTTGATTGCTTAACAACTCAAGATTGAGACTTCATATGCTTAACTTTCTACTCTTTCTCCACTAATGTAGACAACACATGAACTTAAGATCCTTAGGACTTATTAGGCTTGTAACATGGCCAAGGGTTTGGGCTAACAAGAAAAAGATTAGGATTCAAACAAATTCAAGAGTTAGTAAAAATTTACTTCAAAGCACAAATCGCCACACGAGAACTTCCCGTTTCCACAAGCATAGATATTTTTCTTTACTTTACATTTTCTATTTTTTTTCGTTACCTATACACGGCAACTTTTCTTTCTTTTATTCACCTTCCCTTGTTACATAGTTACTAACTATGTCTTTCTTTCTTTCTTTTCCTTCATTCTCCTATCTAGGCATGTGCTTCGACTAACCTCTTGAACGGTGTGTTCTTTGTTTTTCGGGTTAGAGGGGTGGCTCATGCGGCTACCAAAGAAATTAATTTATGGTTTTTCACATTAGGCTCAACAGTAGGGTGCTAGGGAGTAAATGAATAAGGGTAGTCTTGAAAGGCTCAAACGCAGAAAGAACTGCCTAAATCATATCCCTAGTTCATGCATTGCCTAGGATTTCGCCTCGAAAGAGAATCAGATAAGTTTTAGAGTCCCAAAGTTAAATTAATTATGCAACCTAAGTCCTGCTATTCCTTTCCTCTAAACATGCATTTGATCCCACTAGTTATCTTGTGCGTGAAAATTTTCCAGAAATATGTGCAAAACAAATCACTAATTAAGGAACTAAGTAATGATGAACAAGAACAAGGTTTTCCATTAATTGCAAAAGAAAAGAATGCAACTAATTTCCTCATTGGAGTTAAATCAAAATGAACCCAAAGAAAAAGAAAAATGCAAACATTTAAGCTCAAACTAAATAGAATTTGCCCTGAATTTAACAAAAGCCCAAATTTAGGAGAGTTCATAAGAAAATCTTCCCCACCCCCAAACTTAAAATGAACATTGTCCCAATGTTCAAAACATATAAACTGGGCAAAGGGAATGGGTACCTGGGTCAACTAGAAAGTATATAACTTTGGATGCCTAAACATACAAAAAAAACAAAAAAAAAACAAAAAAAACAAAACAGAACAAAAGAACAGAATCCAACACAAATAAATGATTACAGGGATAATTCAAATCACTAGACCCACCAAGAATAAGCAAATGAATATTACAGTAATCTCAATATACTGATGGGTACCAGTATAATTACCACAAGTTATCAGAAAACACAAGAAAGCAACACAAAAGCACAACTAAAGCAAAAACAAAGACAAAGACAAAGACAAAAACAAAAACAAAAATAAAAACAATAACAGGGATAAAGGTAGCAGGGGCATCCTGAATCAGTGCTCTGGAGGAGGTGGCAGATCTTGGTAGTGCGGGTCCAGCTTGTCTCCATTGGTGTACTTCACAAATTCTCAGAAGTTTTGGTGAATGACACCATTACAAGCTGTGAGGTGCTGAGTTTGCGCCTCTAGATAAGCCACCCGCCCATTGACTAAGTTCTGAGCCATACTGATCTGGTCCAGCCAAGTGCAAAGCTCTTGCTGGTGGGCTGCTTGTATAGCAAGGAGTTCCTGATGGTTAGCTGCCTGTATAGCTGCCTGCCGCTCAAGATATTCGCGCAACCATGGATCCAATACACCTGTATGTTGAGGAGGGGCTGAAGACGAGGTACCTGCTTCCTGTTGAACCGGCTCCTCAACGTGATCATCAGGCTCAGATCCGGATTCATTGGCGGAGTTTGACTTGCGCATCCTCCTTTTGCTACCACTCCGCAAGCTGCTGATCGTGAACGGCCGCGACTTTTGCACTAAAGGGTCTGTTTTTGACCATTGGACCCCAAGCTCATGATAAATTTTAGTGATTAGGCAGGGGAAGTACAGCGATGGCTTGCTAAGTACACTGTGTTTGTCAACCACTCCCATCATTTGGTGAAAGATGATTTGAGCGGCATCTATTTTTTTGTGCGCATGGATACAATAATTTAGAATTGCGCGCTCCTTGCTCACCTCAGAAGAATGAGTGGATGGGAGGAGGTGACTTGCAATAAATCGCTGCCATACTCTGGCCGTAGGCTCGAAATAAGTCATATCAAGGGATAGACGCTCCTTGGTCCTATGATGCAACTCCCATTGCTTGGACCAGCCTTCGGGATTGTATAGCTTTCTCAACACCACGTCATATTCCTCTTCAGTCAAGCCTTGCGTAGTCATGCGGTGGTATTCACATTCAGATGTAGGAATGTCAGGCAAGAAAAGGAGTTCTCGTATCACATCTCTACTGATTTTAAACCACCGACCGCGTATAAACACCTTTCCATCTTCGTCCTGACTGCATAAATTTGAATAAAACTCTTAGACTAGGCCTTGAACGCCTTGGAAAGGAGGTGGCTTCACATAATCTCCCCAGCCTATCTTATTTATCAGGAAATGCAGGTGCCCATCAGCTGGCAGACCTTCAGTAATTAATAGGCCCCTCTCAGAAATTATGGTTGTGCTGAGTGAATACAGGTCTCTAAAGCATTTTTGGGCTTTTTCATCAGCAAACCGTTTGCCGCCCTTAGAACTAGAAGCGAGCGAGCCTTTCTTCCTTTGAGACATTACCTTCCTTCTGAGATGCTTCTCCTTCATACCTTTCAAATTGCTCACCTTATCCACACTTTTCTTGAGCTTTTCTCTTGGACTATTCGAAAATTCATTTGATTGGCTTCATCATTCTCATTTTCATTTGATTGGCTTCTCTTGTCATTGCTCCTTGATTGCCAAAAATCTTTTCCCTGTAAAATTAAAAAAAATAAAAATAAAAATAAACATCAAAACACACCCAAATCACAAACACTAATACCTATCACAATCATAAAACCACAAACAAAGAAAACAAGAAATGCGTAAATCAAAAATAAAAAGAAACGCGTAAACTATCTTGGGTTTCCTCCCAAGTAGCGCTAAGTTTAGAGTCTTCAGCCAGACTCAGTTCCTTTCCGTGTTCTTCATGGTGGCTCAAAAATGATTACGAAGTTTGCCCTTTCAAAGTTGCCTCCCCAATAATGCTTAAGTCTTTGCCCATTGGTTAGGAAGACATTGCCGGTCTTCTCATCCTTAACTTCGACCGCTCCATAAGGGGCGACCTTAGTCACCAAGAATGGTCCCGACCATCGAGACTTAAGTTTTCCTGGAAAGAGCTTCAGTCTAGAATTGTAGAGCAACACTTGTTGGCCCGATTTGAGCTCTCGCTTTTGGATATGCTCAGCATGCCATCGCTTAGTCTTTTCTTTGTATACCCGAGCATTTTCATAGGTAGAAAGTCTAAATTCCTCCATTTCATTCAGTTGCAAAGCTCTTCTCTCACCAGCTGCTTTCATGTCAAAGTTGAGCTTCTTAATGGCCCAGTAGGCGCTATGTTCCAACTCAAGAGGGAGGTGGCAAGCCTTACCGAATACCAACCGGTATGGAGACATGCCGGTTGGTGACTTGTATGCAGTGCGGTAAGCCCATAGAGCATCATCAAGTCGTTGCGACCAATCTTTTCTTGTTGGGCAAACCGTTTTCTCCAGAATTCTCTTGATTTCCCGATTGGAGATCTCCACTTGACCACTAGTTTGAGGATGATAACTAGTGGCAACCTTGTGCTTAACATCATACTTGGAGAGAAGGGCATTGAACCACTTATTACAAAAATGAGTGCCCCCATCACTAATAATAGCACGAGGAGTACCAAACCGAGTGAAAATGTTCTTTTTCATAAATTTCACTACCACCTTTGCATCATTGGTGGGAAGAGCAACTGCCTCAACCCACTTGGAAACATAATCCACAGCCACTAAAATGTATTGATTGCCATAAGAAGAGACAAACGGTCCCATGAAATCAATCCCCCAAACATCAAATAATTCAAATTCTAAAATACCGTTTAGAGGCATCTCATGTTTTCTAGAAATATTTCCAGTTCTCTGGCATCTATCACACTTAACAACAAATGAATGAGCATCTTTAAACAAAGAAGGCCAATAGAATCCAGATTGTAGCACCTTTGCAGCAGTCCTATTACCTCCAAAATGGCCACCATAAGGTGAAGAATGACACTGTTTCAGAATCTCTTCAATTTCAGACTCCGGAACACATTTTCTTATCAATTGATCAGCACAATGCTTGAATAGAAATGGTTCATCCCATATGTAGAGCTTTGCATCATGCAAGAATTTTTTCTTTTGTTGTGAAGATAAGTGAGAAGGCATCAAACCACCAGCCACAAAATTAGCAAAGTCAGCATACCAAGGACCTTCCATTTGTTCTAACCCAAAGAGTTGCTCATCAGGAAAGGTCTCATTGATCAATGGTTGCTTTTTCACTGATTCCTCGCTTTCTAACCGGGACAAATGGTCAGCTACTTGATTTTCACTACCCTTCTTGTCTCTAATCTCAAGATCAAATTCTTGGAGTAGTAGCACCCGTCTGATAAGTCGTGGCTTTGCATCCTTTTTCTCCACCAAGTACTTGATGGCCGAGTGATCAGTAAAGACAATAACCTTTGTTCCTACCAAATATGATCGAAACTTGTCAAAGGCAAACACTACAGCAAGAAGTTCTTTCTCAGTAGTGGTGTAATTCAGCTGAGCTTCAGTAAGGGTCTTGCTAGCATAATAGATAGGATGAAAAATTCTATCTTTCCTTTGTCCCAAAACCGTGCCCACGGCATAGTCACTAGCATCACACATGAGCTCGAAAGGAAGCTCCCAGTCAGGCACAATTATGACTGGTGCAGAAACCAACATCTTTTTCAACTCTAGAAATGCCTTCATACAATTATCAGTGAAATTGAAGGCAATATCCTTCTCAAGCAAACTACACAAAGGCTTAGCAATTTTAGAGAAATCTTTGATGAACCGACGATAGAAACCAGCGTGGCCCAAGAAGCTTCTAATTCCTTTCACAGAAGAGGGAGTAGGGAGATTTTCAATGGTAGAAATTTTAGCTTCATCCACCTCAATTCCTCTATGTGAAATTCTATGCCCATGAACAATTCCTTCTTTTACCATGAAGTGGCATTTTTCCCAATTAAGAACCAGATTAGTTTCTTCGCATCTTTGAAGTACTTTAGCAAGATTTTGGAGGCAAGTGTCAAAGGAGCTCCCAAAATCGGAGAAATCATCCATGAATACCTCCAAGAATTCTTCCACCATGTTAGAGAAAATAGACATCATGCACCTTTGGAAAGTAGTGGGAGCATTGCATAACCCAAAGGGCATTCTTCTAAAAGCAAATGTGCCGTACGGGCACGTGAATGTTGTCTTCTCCTGATCTTCAGGTGCAATGGCTATCTGATTGTAACCTGAATAGCCATCTAAGAAACAATAGAAATCTTGCCCGGCCAGTCTGTCAAGCATCTGATCAATGAAAGGCAAAGGAAAATGGTCTTTCCTGGTAGCCTTATTTAGCTTCCTGTAGTCCATACAAACTCTCCAGCCAGTAACTGTATGAGTAGGAATCAATTCATTATTTTCATTAGCTACCACAGTCATACCACCCTTCTTGGGCACACATTGCACTGGACTTACCCAAGAGCTGTCAGAAATAGGATAAATGATTCTGGCGTCAAGCCATTTGATGATCTCTTTCTTAACCACTTCTTTCATAATTGGGTTTAGACGTCGTTGATGCTCAATGCTCGACTTGCTTCCATCTTCCATGAGTATCTTGTGCATGCAAAAAGAGGGACTAATGCCCTTAATATCTGCAATTGTCCACCCAATGGCCTTCTTGTGATCTCTCAAAACTCGAAGCAATTTCTCTTCTTGCACTTGACTAAGAGTTTCAGAAATATTGACAGGCAATGTAGAAGACGCCCCCAAATAAGCATATTTGAGATGTGGTGGAAGTGGCTTCAGCTCTAACTGAGGTGGTTCTTCAATAGAAGGTTTAGCAAAAGGCCTTGATGCAGAAGAAAGATCAAGATCCTCAAATCTCCTATTAGGCTTAGATAATTGCACAGAAGACTCTAACATTTTCACATAATCACAAATATCCTCTTCATCATGCTCAAGTATAGACATAATAGCAGCTTCTAAAGGATCAACAGGATGAGATTTGATCATTACCTCCCTTACTGCAGAGTTTATGGAGGATTCTATCACATTGACTCTGAAGCATTCCTCAGGTTCATCAGGAAGTTTCATTGCTTTAAAGACATTGAAGGTAACTTCCTCTTTTGTACCCTCATCTTCAACTCTCCCTTCTGAACATCAATAATGGTCCTGCCTATAGCCAAGAATGGTCTCCCCAGAATAATAGGCACCTCTCTATCTTCTTCATAATCAAGCACAATAAAATCTGCAGGAAAGATGAATTTATCCACCTTGACCAAAACATCTTCAATCACACCACGTGGATAGGCTATAGAACGGTCGGCTAGTTGAAGCATCACAGTAGTAGGGCTAGCCTCTGCTAATCCCAGCTTCTTGAACACAGACAGGGGCATTAAATTGATACTTGCCCCTAAATCACATAGGGCCTTACCAGTGAATTGCTCACCTATAGTGCATGGAATAGTAAAACTCCCTGGATCCTTGAGCTTAGGAGGAAGCTTGTTTTGCAATATGGCACTGCACTCCTCAGTGAGAGCTACTGTCTCATAATCAGTTAATCGCTTATTCTTGGATAAGATGTCTTTCATGAATTTAACATAAGAAGGCATTTGCTCAAGAGCCTCAACAAAAGGGATGTTGATATGCAACTTCTTAAAGATGTCTAGAAATTTAGTGAATTGTTGATCAGTCTTTTACTTTAACAATCTTTGAGGAAATGGTGGTGCCGGTCTAGACTGCACAGTTTCTTTCTCAGTGTCTTCCTCAAGTGGTTTCTCATCTTGACTCACAATCGCAGCTGGTTTAGCATCTTTATTCTTCTCATACTCAGCTGTCTTGGAGTTGCCCTCAATCACAGTGCCACTTCTCAAAGAAATAGCCTTGCACTGCTCTTTACCTTCCCCCCTAGGATTAGTTTCAGTATCACTAGGAAGGGTACCTTGCTGTTTATTATTCAAAGCAGTTGCCAACTGACCCATTTGAGTTTCAAGATTTCTCAAAGATGATGCTTGGCTTTGGATTAATGCAGTTTGATTTTGAATAACTGCATTTTGACTTTGCATGAGGGCATCATTCTTAGACATATAAGACATTATCATCTCCTCCAAGGATGGTTTCTTCTCAGTAGGTAGAGGTAGTGCTCTGGCTTGTTGATTGAAACCCCCAATATTAAATCCAGGTGGATTGTTAGGACGTGCAAATGAAGACGGTCCCGCACCTTGATTCTGACTCCAAGAGAAATTTGGGTGATTTCTCCACCCCGGATTATAAGTGTTGGAGTAAGGATTATTGGCATTCCTGTTCGCCAGATACTGAACACTCTCTATGACAAGAGGGCATTGCTCTAAAGTGTGAATTTCTCCACAATTCTCACACGCTTGCACAAAAGGGCTCATAGCCTTAACTGCTCCTTGAATACCCAAAGATTTAACCTCTTTAGTCAAAACAACAATTTGAGAAGATAGGGATGCAAACATATCAGAGTCTTGTACTCCAGCAACTCGTGCATGCACATGTTGGTCCGAATACCATTGATGATTGTTAGATGACATTGTCTCTAACAAAGTGTAAGCAGCATCTACTGGTTTGGACATTAGAGCCCCACCAGCTGCAGCATCAATAGACTTTCTGATCTCAGAAGATAACCCATTATAGAATGTTTGCACTTGAAGCCATTTTGGTAGACCATGATGTGGACATTTTCTCAATAATTCCTTGAATCTTTCCCAAGCTTCATAGAGACTTTCATTGTCCAACAGCACAAAAGAAGTTATGTCATTTCTCATCTTGGCAGTTTTCCCAGGTGGAAAATATTTAGTAAGAAATTGTTGGGCCAACTCTTCCCATGTAGTGATCGACCCCTCTGGTAAAGATTGTAGCCAAACTTTTGCCTTATCCCTTAATGAGAAGGGAAAGAGCCTCAGACGAATGGCATCATCAGAAACACCATTATGCTTGAAAGTATCACAGATCTCCAGAAAATTAAGGATGTGGTTGTTGGGGTCTTCAATAGGTGAACCCCCAAACTGCCCATTAGCTTGCAAAAGTTGGATGGTAGCCGGCTTGATTTCAAAATTATTTGCTTGAATAGATGGCCTCCGGATACTATATTGCAACCCATCAAGTTTCAGGGTTGCATAGTCAGAAACATTGCGGTTGTTTTGCTCAGCCATTTCAGCTTCTTCAGAATGAGTGCTCTCTGGTGAAGATGGAGAAATAGGACTTCTAACCGGAGAATGAGAGATAGCACGCCCTCTCCTTTTCCTCCCACGCACAGGAGGTGGTGAAGCTTCAACAACTCTCTTCTTCTTCTTACCACGAGGCATACACTAGAAAGAGTACCTGAAAGGATACACAAACAACTGAATTTCAACTAACAATTACCAAAATCAGAAAAATAAAATAAAATGCTTGATCTAAGGCGCGTATTTAGCACTAATATCAATTAAATTTCAACTAAGTTCCCCGGCAACGACGCCAAAAACTTGTTGGTTTCCAAATTAACCGGTGCAAGTATACACCGCCAACAATTAATATAATGATAAGTAGAGTATCGTCCACAGGGAACTAAGCTAAAACGAATTAATTACCAATGCGTTCGTATTTTACCTAAGTCAAGCAACCAGAATCGAATGTTTTAATTCAAATCAAACGAACAATGCAATTTAGCAAATTCAATGCGAAAATAAGTCAAGAGAGTGAATGAGATTAAGAGCTCTTAGGATTGTAGTTTCACCTAGCACTTCACTAATGGAATTTGCCATCTTTTCACTACTCAATTCATTGGTTTGGTGTTAGTCTTAGCCCTATTTTCGTTATATGAATCTTCCAATCCTATATAATTTCTACCTCTCTAATTAAACTCCACATATGCCTATGGAAGCTAAGTTCAAGAGATGCATTAAGTTCAAGCTAAATCCAACTCCTCAAGGCCCTTGGGTATATACCTATCCCTTGGGCAAATCAAGTTAATCAAGAATAATCAACATCAAACAAGAGGTATTCAACTCAAAGACTAAATTTATGGGTCCTTTCCCAAGGAAACCCCAAATCCTCTAATTTCCCTAAGTGATGGCCAAACAAATAGGGTTCATCAAGCACAAAGTTGAATAAACACCAAAATCCATTAAATCAAGCAATCAAAATAACAAATCCATTAGTTTACATGCTAGGGAACCACAATCCTAAGACAAGAAGAGCCTAGCCTATCATTGTCATCAATATAAACACAGCCCTAGAGTGATACATCAGAAAAATCATAAGTGTAAAGAAGAAGAAGAAGAAAACTCCGTTTCCAAGGCCTAAATCAACTTCTTGCTTGCCTCCGGACCATGAAAATCACTCCAAGAACTTGCAAAACTCTAGCCCTAGCACAGCTCCAGCCCCAAGCTTCTTCTCCAGCTCTCCCCCCTTCAAAACGCGCAACCTAAACCCTTTTTAACCAGCAAAAACATGAAATTCCCGAAGTGCCCTGCGACACGGCGCTATAGCGCTGATTATGGCGCTATAGCGCTGTGGCCGGCGCTATAGCGCTGTGTCTTTGCTTTGCGGCGCTATAGCGCTGTTTTGCGGCGCTATAGCGTTATGTCTCTGGAAAAATTTTTGGTTCATTCTCTAATACGGCGCTATAGCGCCGTTGGATGGCGCTATAGCGCTGTCACACTGTTCCAAGCTTAAAGAGTGAGCTTTTCTTCAATCCAAAGGTTCCAAATTAGCCCCGGTTGACTCCAACTCAACTCCCGCTCCATCAAAACCATGAACTCAGCTTTTTGAATTACTAATTTGGCAACTGAAAATTCAAGAAACTAAATCAAGACCTTGGTCACTAACTCAATATGCCAAATCGATAAAAAAAATCAATCACAATCATGCATATTTCCCTTAAGTCTTGATACATGCTTCACTAGTATATCAAAATGCGTAAATCACTAAAATCACACCAAATTCACACCCAATGATCAATATACTTTCAAAAAGGCTTATAATTCACCCTCTTTAACTCTATTTCCATAGAGTTATCAATCCCTAAACCCTAAAGGCTAAACTCTAAACCATAAATGCTAAATCTTAAACCCTAAACCCTGAAGTTCAAGCCCTAGACCCTAAATTGAAAACCAGAAACCAAAATCCCTATACCTAAAACTAAAACCCCAAACCCTAAACTCAAAACCCTGAAATTAAAATCCTATTCCCTAATCCCTAAACCCTAAACCCCAAACCCTATACGCCATACCCAAACCTTAAACCCTAAATCTTAAACTCGAAATCGTAAACTGGAAACCCTAAACCCGAAACCCTAAACCCTAAGTCCTATACCCTAAACCCTGGACTCCCAACCCTGAGCCCTTACACTATTCCCCAAACCCTAAACCTGAAACCCTAAAAACTAAACCCTAAACCCCGAACAATAAACCCTGGACCATAACTTGAAACCGTAAGCCAGAAACCGTAAATCGTAAACCCCAACACCGAACTCCAAACCCCTCACCCTCATCCCTAATCCCTAAACCCCAAACCCAAACCCTAAACCTTAAACCCTATACCCCAAACCCATAACCGTAAACCCTATACCTCAAACCCTACATCTCAAACACTTAACCCTAAACCCTTAACCCTAAACCTTAAACCCGAAACCCTAAATACTAAGTCCTAAACCACAAACCCAAAACCCTAAACCCTAAACCATAAGCCCTAAACCTTCAATCTTAAACCGAAAACCGAAAACCCTAAATCATAAACACTAAACCTTAAGCCTGAATCTGTATATTGTAAACGCTAAACCCAAACCCTAAATCCTAAATCGCAAACTGTTCACCCTAGGCCCTAAACCCCAAAACCAAAAACCTAAACCCTAAGATCTAAACCCTAAACCCTAAACCCTAAATCGTAAACCGTAAACCCTAAAGCCTATACCCCGAACCCTAAATCCTAAACCAAATCTCCAAAATCGTAAATTGTAAATCGTAAACCCTAAACCCTAAATAGTAAATCGTAAACCCTAAACCCTAAACCTCAAACCTCGAACCCTAAATCATAAATCGTAAATGATAAACCCGAAACCCTAAATCCTAAAGCCTAAACTGTAAATCCTCAATATGAAACCCTAAACCCAAAACTTCAAAACCAAATCCTCTACCCTAATGCCAAAACCCTAGACCTTAAACCCCAAAACCTAAACCCTAAACCCTAAACCTTTACCATAATTCCCAAACCCCAAACCCCAATTCCTAAACCCTAAACCCTTAACCACAAACCCCAAACCCTAAACTCTAAACCCTAATCCCTAAAGTTTAAACCCCGAAACATTAGCCCTAAACCCTAAATTCGAAACCGTAAATTGTAAACCTTAAAGCCCAAATCCCAAACCCTAAACCCTAAACCCTAAACTCTAAACCCTAAACCTTAAACCCTAAACCTTAAACCTTAAACCCTAAACCCTAAACCCTAAACTCGAAACCCTAAATTGTAAACATTAAACCCCAAACCCCAAACCCTAAACCATAAACCCTAAACCCTAATCCGTAAACCCTAAAACTTAAACCCCTAACCGTAAACCCTAATTCTGAAACACGAAATCGTAAACTAAAAATCCTAAACCCTAAACCCTAAACCCTAAACCCCGAACCGCAAACCCTAAGTACTAAATCCTAATCCCTAAATCCTAAATCTGAAACCCTAAACCCTGTACATTAAACTTTAAACCCTTACCCTAATCCCAAACCCTATAACCTAAACCCTAAGCCCTAAACCATATATCCCAAACCCCAAACCCTAAATCCTAAACCTGAAACCTGAAATTGTAACCCGTAAATTCTAAACACCAAACCGTTAACCCTGAATCCAAAACCCAAAACCGTAAATTGTAAACACTAAACCCAAAATTATAAACTGTAAACCCTAAACCCGAATCCGTAAACTATACACACTAAACCCTAAACCTAAAATTGTAAACCCAAAACCTAAATCCAAAATAGTAAACCCTAAACTCCAATAAACAAACCCTTAACCCTAAACCCTAATCCGTAAACCGTAAACTTTAAGCTCCAGACCATAAACCCTGAACCCAATACTATATATTGTAAACCCTAAACCCTTTATCTTAAACCCCAAACCCCAAACTGTAAACCCCAAACCCCAAACCCATAACCCAAAATGTTAAATCTGAAACATTAAACCCTGAACTTCAAACCATCAACCTTTACCCTAATCCCCAAACCCTAAACCCTAAACCCCGAATCATAAATCCAAAACCCTAAACTCAGAACTTCAAACCTTAAACCCTTACCCTAATCCCCAAACCCTAGACCTTAAACCCCAAACCCTATATCTTAAATCCTCAACCATAAATACGAAATCGTAAACTGGAAATACAAAACCCTAAACCCTAAACCTTAAACCATAAAGCTTAAACCACGAAACCTAAATCCTAAACCCTAAACCCTGAACCGTAAACCTTAAACTCTAAACCCTAAACCCCAAACTCTAAATCCTAAACCCTAAACCCTAAACCCTAAACCCTAAATGCTAAATCCTAAGCCTTAAACCCTAAAACCGAAATTGTAAACCGTAAACCCTTAAACCCAAACCCTAAATGCCAAACCCCAAACCCTAAACCCTAAACCCAAAATCTTAAACCCTAAACCAGAAATTCTAAACTGTAAACCCTAAACCCCACAGTCAAAATCCTAAACCGTAATCCCTAAACCCAAAACCCGAAACTCTAAATTCTAAACCCGAAACCCTAAATCCGAAACCGCAAACCCTATACCATAAACCCAAAACCCTAAATACTAAATATTAAACCCTAAACTGAAAACTCAAAATCCTAAACCCTAAACCGCAAACTCGAAATCGAAACCACTAAACCCTAAACTTCAAACCCCCAACACTAAACCCTAAACTTATACTCCTAATCCTTAAACCCTAAACTTGGAACCCATAACCCTAAACCCCAAACCCTTAACCCAAAACCTTAAACCCCAAACCCAAAACCCAAAGTCCCAAAGTCGAAGTCGTAAATTGGAAACCCTAAACCCTTAATCCTAAACTCTAAACCCTAAACATTAAACCTCCAACTCCAAATCCAAAACATTTACCCTAATCCCCAAACTCCAAATCTTAAAGACCCAACCCTAAACCCTAATCCCAAAAGCGTAAACCTCGAACCCTAAACCTTAAGTTCGATATCGTAAACAGTAAACCCTAAATCCCAAACCCGAAACCCTAAACTCGAAACTGTAAATTGTAAACCCTAAAGCCCAAACCCTAAATCCTAATCCCTAAACCCCAAACCCTTACTCCTAACCCCTAAACCTTAAATACCGAACTCTAAACCCTAAACCCTATGCCCTAAACCGTTAATGCTATACCCTAAACCCTAAACACTAAATGTTATCTAAACCTTTACCCTAATCCCCAAACTCGAAAGCCTAAACCTCAAACCCCAAACCCTAAACCCTAAACCCAAACGCTTAAATCTTGAACTCTAAAACGTAAACCACAAACTCAAAACTTTAAACCTTTAACCCGAAACCCCAAACCTTAAACACTAAACCCTCAACCCTATGCCCTAAAACCCAAACCCTAAACCCGAAATCGTGAGCTGTAAACACTAAACCCCGCACTCTAAATCATAAACCCTAAACCCCAAACCCTAAGCCTTAAGCCCCAAACATCAAACCCTAAACCCTGAACCTTAAACCCCAAACCCTAAACCCTAAACCTTAAACCCGAAATTGTAAAGTGTAAACCCTAAACCCTAAACCCCAAAGCCTAAATTCTAATCCCTAAATCTTAAATCTGAAACCCTAAACCCAGAACTTTAAACCAAAAACCCTTACCATAATTACCAAACCATATACCCAAAACCCCAAATCCTAAACCCTAAAGCCTAAACCTTATATCCCAAACCCGAAACCCTAAACCCTAAACCCGAAATCATACACTGTAAACCCCTAACCCAAACCCTATACCCGAAACCCGAAATTGTAAAATGTTAACGCAAAACCCCAAACCCTAAACCCTAAACACCAAACCCCAAACCGCAAATTTCAAACCACAAACCCTAAACCCTAAACCTTAAGCATTAAACCATAAACCCTAAACACGAATCCATAAACTGTAAACCCTAAACCCTAAACAATAAATCTTAATCCCTAAACCCCAAACCGCAAACTGAAAACCCAAAACCCTAAACCCAAAATCGTAAACTTTAACCCGAAACCCCATAGCCTAAACCCTAAACTTGAAACCCTAAAGCCTAAAGCCTACAATCTAAACCTTAAACCCCAAACACCAAACCCTAAACCCTAAACTTGAAATCCCAAAACCTAAACCCTAAACCCGACATCGTGAACTGTAAACCCTTAACCCCAACCCAATACCCTAAGCCTTAAACCCTAAAACCTAAACCCTAAACCTTAAACCCCATACCTTAAACTTTATGTCCGAATAACAAAATCATAAATTGGAAACCCAAACCCTAAACCCTAAAACGTAAACACTAAACCCTAAACTCCAAAATCTAGCCCTATCCAAATTCATTAACCCTAAATCCCAAACCTCAAACCCCAAACCCTAAACCTTAAATCTTGAACCCTAAGTTGTAAACCCTAAACCCTAAACCCAAAATTGTAAACTGTAAACCCTTAACCTCAAACCACAAAATCCAATCCCTAAACCCTAAATCGTAAACCTTAAACCCTAAACCCTAAATGCTATACTCGAATCTGTAAATCGTAAACCCTAAAACCTAAACCCGAAACCCAAAACCCAAAACCCGAAACCCTAAACTCGAAACCTTTAACCCCAAACCATAAACCCTAAACCCAAAATTGTAAATCGTAAACCCTAAACCCAAAACTCTAAACTCTAAACCCTAAACCCCAAACCCCAAACCCTAAACTCCAAACACTAAATCCTAAACCCGAAATCCAAAATTTGAAACCTTAAACCCTGAACTTGAAACCTTAAACCCTTACCAAAGTCCCCAAACACTATACCCTAAACAAGAAATCCCAAACCGTAAATTGTAAACCCTAGGCCCGAAACCTTAAACCCTAAACACCAAACCCCAAACTCTAAACCCTAAACATTAAACTAGTATTATAAAAACGGGCTCGAGCCCGCGTGCTAGCCCGGCCCACCTGCAAAATGGGCAGGTTTGGGTTTTAAAAAATAAGCCCCTTTAAAAAGGGGCTTAAACGCATTGGCTTGTTTAAGCCCGCGGGCTAGGTGGGCTAGCCAGTGGACTAGCGGGTCGGCCAGTTAAAAATTAAAAAAATTAATATTTATTTGTTTAAAATATGTATGAATATATATGTTTTAAGTAATTTTATGTATTAAATAATAATTTAATTCTAATAATGTTAATAAATAATAATTAAAATTAATAATATATTAAATTAAAATTGTTACTGTCATTTTTGGCTCAGACAATTGTAATATGAATTTAGGACCGCAAGGGGTCTTGACCATGGGGGACTTGTCCTTAGGTGAAGCACCTAGGTGCCTACGTACCCTTCTGGAGGGATGAAAGTCCACGTAGTTCGTCATGGTGACAACTATCGGAGTCGTTAGGCGAGGTTGTTACTTGTATTGGGCCGTGTGCGGCTAAGACGTGTCTAAGGTACTACGGGCGGGCGAGCCGCTCAGTGGGAGGTTGCCTTAGGAAGAGAGAGCTGTGGTCTCTGAGGGCTGCTGGAAACCCTATAAGCTGTGTGCTCCGAGGAGGAGGTGAGCCGGTCGGAGGTTGGCCTTGACGGAAGGCCAACGACGGGGCTCAAGGAGGTGAAAGTATACGTGAGACGTATCTGAGGGGATGTGCGTAATTCTGTTCAGGGTTGAATCTATGTCTGTTCAGAGTTGATTGTCTATTGTCCTTAAGTCCCCCGAGCGAGGGTATATTTATACTTGTGTGTGGGGAGATCGTGCTCGACCCACGACTTCGTGGGACGTGGGTCGTCCCATGAGGCTTTGTGGAGATCCCACGTCTAGTTGAGGGGAAGCCCTGTGTGGTGACGTGGGTGAGGGCCACGTAATGGAGGGATGACTGGTGCCACGTGTCTCCAGCGGGTGCTGGGGCCATGCTTCTAGAACGGTAGTGCCACGTGTCCCAAGGTGGAATATTCTGAAGTTACATAAGTCCACCAAGTCTACAAGTGTAGGGCGCCCGTGGACTTAAGTTCCTTTGCCTGTAAGACGCTTAGGAATTTTCGCTGCCTCTACTCGTGGGATAGCACGACCGCTAGGAGTTTGGGAAGCTGGCCGTCTGACTCGTGAAGTTGGCCTTCTTGTATTGCTCCGTAGGAAAGGAGGTGTCTTGGAGAGGAGACGCGTCGCGTTTTGGGTGGCTGGCCGCTTGGCTTCCTCAACAAGTTTCTGAGCCTTCTCTGCAAGAAGTACGCGACTTATCGAGGTGGAGTCATCATTGCTCAGAGGGGCCTTTCCCAAAATACCCTTTGGGGGCTAGAATGGGTAGTGCCAAGGTCAGGGGCTACTTTGTCATTCCCTTGGTTTCGGAATCGCTTCGTTTTCGCGCCTCTTAGGCCGCAATGTGTCTGTTGGGCCTCCTTTATATGTTGAGCGCGGGAGATTTCCCATTATTTTGTAAGTCTTCTTCCCAATCCTTAGACCCCGTGATCTTCGACTCTCTGCCCCCTTGACAAATGGCTTCTGCTAGTGCCACTACTTCCGTGTGTTCATCCCGGGATTCGGACTTTGAGCAGTCCCTCTTATTGGTGGCCATGGACAGAGTTAGGGAGAGAGTAGATGCTCTCATTACGTCGTGGGACTCCGCAGATCTTCGGGAGATTCTCTCGGGGGAGGATGGGGAACTGGCAACTCCTCCTCCATCTGCCTCCGCGGGCTGGTATTCTGCGGAGCTGGAACTGGGTTCGACGGTGAATGTGTCGGCGGTGGATGCTCGTGAATTGTCACAAGTGCAGCCGGGGGCCAACATCCAAAAGGTGTGGGAAGAACGTTTCGCTCCTTTCCTAGAGGACTACGAGATAAGGCCAATGGATGAGGGGGAAACGGTTCTTTGGAGCGACGGTGTTGGCTTCGTTCTCCCTCTTTGCGTTCCCTACAATGCCGAATTTACTCCTCCGTTCTCCGGCTTTGTGGTTGCCATGCTTAATCTGTGGAACGTTTGTCCCGCTCAATTGACCCAGAATGCTTGGTCAATTCTTAGTGTTTTCGACAGGTTCTGTCGGTCACACAGGCTGGAGGTGCTCCCCATTGTGTTTCTGTCTCTCTACCAAGTTCGCGAAGCGAATGGATGGGTGTGTTTTCAATCTCGCGCCAAGGGCTTCACCATTACCGACCTGCCGGGGAACAACCATGCTTGTAGATCATATTTCTTAAAAGTGGTCCCCAAGAAAGGCTTTTGTCCTCCGTGGATTCGTTCATCCGAATGGCGCCGGCGCTTTTCGCTGAAATGGTCTAATCCTGTTCTCCTGATTTGGTATGACCGAGAGGAATACGAGGAGACGGCCTTAGGATTTCTGAAGGGGGCTGCAATGTCGGGCCAAACTTTGGGTATGTCCGCGTAGGTGAATTTGCGCACTTCTTTCTAACCCGTCCATCAGTCTTTGAATATCTTCTTTCCGCAGGGTTGACTCTGGGCGGTATCCAAGGGAGGCTGAATCTTTCGCCGAGTTCTCAGAGCCGGAAGCGCGAGCGGTCGGAATTGGTGACTGCTGTCGTTTCGCCTGTGGGCGAGGCTGCAGAGGCGGGCGGAGACCCTACGGGAAAAGGTGCCATGGCTCCGAATCAGGTGGGTGAGACTAGCTTGACTTGTTTCCATCGTGGAAAAGTTCCTTATATCCCTGTGCCTCCCGAAGAGATGCCCGTCCGACTTCTCGGTGAGGGTATCTCTTTTAAAGGGAAATTGATCCCGTTTGAGGCGGAGCGGTTCATCTTGGCTCGTCAGCATTATCCTCTTGATTATGGGGATGATTATGCTTTAGAGCGTATGACCACGGAGACCATGCGGTTGCTGAGCCGCTTGGCAGGCTTCACATTTCAACGGGAGCGCGAGGGGGTAGGACGATGTTCTCTTAGTTTCGTTGTACTCCGTTGACCTTGTCTGATCCTCTTGAAATCCTTGTGCAGGAGGTTGTGGAGGAGCTGTTGGAGGAGAACTCTCGGCTGGCTGAGCGAGTGGAGGAGTTGTAGGGTGAGCTTCGCAAAGGGGAGGCCAGTGCCCTGCGGGTCCGTCGTCAGGATTTTTTGCGTTTCGCAAATTACGGGATGCAGAACGGTATAACCCAACTGGAGGATTTGATGGGCATCTATGTTCCTTCGGAAGTTAGGGCCAGGATGCATCCTTCCTGGGAGAATATTGGTGGGGAGTTCCGTGTTCGCGCTCCGGGGGATTCTCCTTTGAGGATCGAGGACTATGAGGTGCCTCCGAATCCTCGAAGGGATCCTCCGCGGGCGAGCGAGCCACTGCGTTCACCAGAGGGTTCTTGATTTTGGGCCGCTGCATTCGCGGCTTGTAATTTTGGGGCGATAGTCCCCTTGTAATTTTGGGGTGATAGTCCCCTTATGTGAATACAAAGAAATTTGGAATTTTGAGTACGAGAGTCGGTCAATCGTATTGCATTTCATATTCTTTTAAACACATAACGTAACTGCCTTAGGACTGAGACGAGTTAGTAGTACATTTGTCTTGGGACTAAGACGTAGTGAGTGCCTGCGAGCTTGGCCTTTGGACTAAGGCGCAAAGAAACATTATTGACTAAGGCGTATCAAAATATTTCTTGAGGCTGTTGGCGTTCCAAGTGTTTGGGACATGTTCGCTTGTTAGGTGTGCTAACTTATACGCGTTGTGCGAGGCGGTACGAGCCTTCCCAATTAGGGGTGAGTTTGCCGTGTAGGCGGTCGTGCCTATTGCTAATCCCCGTACGCATGACCAAGTCACCTCTTTCGAACTTACGGGGTTGGACGCCTCGGTTGTATTTCTGCGCCAGTAGTTGTTTGTACGCAATATTTCTAACTGCCGCCGCTTCCGTTCGTTCTTCGATCTCGTCGAGGCTGACCAATAGGGTCTCGGGATTTGAGTCGAAGTAATTGAGCACTCGATCTGAGGGGACTCCGATGTCGGCCGGGACGATTACTTCCTGCCCGTATGTCAGGGCAAAGGGGGTTTCACCGGTGGCCGTGTGTACGGTGGTTCTATATGACCACAAGACTGATGGGAGTTCATCCACCCAACCTTCTTTAGCGTCTGTTAATCGCTTTCGTAGCCCTTCGAGGATGATACGGTTCGCCCTTTTCGTTTGCCCATTGGTCGCCGGGTACTCGACGGAAGTGGTTCTGTGGTCGATGCTCTATTCCTTGCAGAAACCCTCGAACTTCTCGTTGACGAATTGTCGCCCGTTGTCGGTGATCAGCATGTGAGGGGGACCAAACCGGGTGACGATGTTTCGCCAGAGGAAGTTTTAAACGTTCTGGGATCCGATGGTCGCCAAAGATTCGGCTTCGATGCACTTGGTGAAGTAGTCGACCGCTATAATAAGGAACTTTCTCTGGAGCGTACCTTGAGGGAGGGGGCCCAGGATATCCATGCCCCAAGTGTCGAAGGGCCATGGCGAGTCGATGGGCTTTAGCTCGCCCGGTGGTTGGTGTATAAATTCAGCGTGGCACTGGCATTCGTCGCAGTGAGCGACTAAAGCTTTTGAATCAGCTCTCATCGTTGGCCAATAAAATCTGGAGCACAGGGCTCGCTTTCGGAGGTCCCCCGCGGACTGATGAGTGCCACATATACCTTCATGGATTTCTTGTAGCACGTAGCTGGCTTGTTCAGCCGAGATACACCGAAGGTGTGGGGATGAAAATCCCTTTTTGTTTAGGTCGTTCCCCTAGACAAAATATCTAGCCACTTGCCTCCTGATTTTTCGGGCGAGTTCTTTGTCTGCGGGCAGGGTGCCTGCCATTATGTATGCCCTGATTGGAGCCGTCCAGGAGTTGTCGATTGTGATCGGCAACACGTATGGGTTTATGCTTGGGGTGCGAAGCGTGGTTCGCAAGACAGTCTTAAGTCCCGATTGGCTCGGTGTGGTGGCTAGTTTGGAAAGGGCGTCAGCTTGGGTGTTATGCTTCTGGGGGATCCGTGTCATCAAGACAGATTTGAACCTACTGATTTCTTGTTTGGCACGCTCCACGTATCTGATGATAGTGGGGTCCTTTTCCTCGAAGTCTCCATTAAGTTTTTCAACCACCAGTTATGAGTCGTTGAATAGCTTGACCCTTGAGGCGCCTAGGTCGTAAGCTAGCGCTAGTCCGGCTATGAGTGCTTCATATTCAGCTTGATTGTTGGAGGCAGGGAAAGTGAAGCGCAGGGCTTGTTCCACTTTGATTTCGTCGGGGCTCTCTACAATGATGCCGGCGCCCACGGATTTCCCGGTCGAGGAGCCGTCTACGTAGACTAGCCATGGGGATTTTTCTGGCTGTGGCTCAATGGACTCGTCGTGATTCGAAGCCAAGGCGTCCCTCTGAAGGCGTTTTGACGGGGTCATTTCGGTGACGCTGTCTGCCAATGCTTGGGCATTGATCGCCCGTCGGGGCTCGTATTGAATGTCGAACGCGGAGAGCTCGACCGGTCGATTTGTCATTCGCCCTGCCAAGTCGGGCTTTTGCAGTATTTTCCGTAGGGGTTGGTTAGTTCGGACGATGATTGTGTGTTGTTGGAAGTAGGGTCGAAGTCTTCTGGCCGAGTGGACGAGAGCGAGTACTAGCTTCTCCACCCGTTGCTACCGAAGTTGGGCTCCCTACAAGGCATGGCTCGCGTAATAGACAGGGAATTTTCCGACTCCTTCCTCCCTTATTAGTACTGAGCTCACAGCGTGGTCGGTGGTAGCTAAGTAAAGTACGAGAGTTTCTCCCTTGATCGCCTTGGCTAGCACTGGAGGCTTAGCTAAGTAGGCTTTGAGGTCCTGGAAGGACTTCTCGCATTGCTCAATCCATTGGAACACTGGTGCTGTTTTTAGAATTTTGTAGAAGGGGAGGCATCGGTCAGCCATCCTAGATAAGAATTTGTTTAGGGCTGCCAACATTCCGTTCAGCCTCTGTACTTCTTTCACCGTTCGTGGTGGTTCCATGTTGAGAATGGCTGCACACTTCTCGGGGTTGGCTTCGATTCCTCGTTGGGTGATCATGAATCCCAGGAATTTTCCCGTCGACACGCCGAAAGAGAATTTTGTTGGATTTAACTTCATTTGATGCGCCCGCAAGACCAAGAAGAGCTCTTCGAGGTGCGCCAGGTATTGTTCGAGCTCCATGGATTTGACTACCATGTCGTCGATGTTGACCTCGAGGTTTCGACCTATTTTTTTTTGGAAGATGATGTCCATCATCCTCTGATAGGTGGCCCCTGCATTCTTCTGTCCGAAAGGCATGACCCTGTACAGTAGACGCCTTTGTCTGTGATGAAGGAGGTATTTTTTTGGTCCTTTGGGTTTATCTGGATCTGGTTGTACCCAGAGAAGGCGTCCAAGAAGCTCAGCATTCGGTGTCCGGCCGTCGCATCGACCAATTTGTCTATGTTTGGGAGCGGGTAAGCGTCCTTTGGGCAGGCTTTGTTCAGATTGGTAAAACCTACGCACATTCGCCACTTCCCGTTCGCCTTTTTTACCATCACCACGTTTGACAGCCACTCGGGGTATTATGCTTCGCGTATGAAGAGGCGTCAAGGAGCTTTTGAACTTCTTCGTCGATTGCTCGTTGCCTTTCTTCACCTAAATGCCTCTTCTTCTGGATCACCGCGGGCCCCTCTCTGATGTTGAGGGAATGACATATGAGAGCAGGATCTATCCCTCGCATGTCCGCAGCGCTCCAGTGAAATACATCACGGTACTGGCTGAGCGACTACTAGAGCTGCTCTCGGGCCGTCATATCGAGGAGAGTCCCCACGCGGACTTCTCGCCCGTTCGCCTGGCCTATGCAGATGCTCACGAGGTCCTCTGTAGGCTGTGGTGTGGCCCCGGGGATCTCATCCTGTAGATCCACTATTTCAGGAGGGTTCGTGGCATTGGCGACGCCGGTGGTGACAAGCTGCATTTTATGTCGCTTGTGACGGTCGTTCGGAGTGTCATCTGGTCGATCGCGTGCGATTTTCAAGGAAGCCATGTGAGTCTTGTATCTGTTCTGTATCTGTATGGGAGATCAAAACAAAAACAAGTGCGGGTTTCTGAGTGTTAGGTGCATACTCCTACTCCCCGGAGAAGAAATGCCGTTTAGCGGCAGAGTGCGCAAGGCATTGGGATCTGAATAAGACTGCGGTGGGCGCCACTGTAACTGTCATTTTTGGCTCAGACAATTGTAATATTAATTTAGGACTGCAAGGGGTCTTGACCTTGGGGGACTTGTCGTTAGGTGATGCACCTAGGTGCCTACGTACCCTTCTGGAGGGATCAAAGTCCACGTAGTTCATCATGGTGACGTCTATTGGAGCCGTTAGGCGAGGTTGTTACCTGTATTGGGCCGTGTGCGGCTAAGACGTGTCTAAGGTACTACGGGCGGGCGAGCCGCTCAGTGGGAGGTTGCCTTAGTGGGAGATAGCTGTTGTCTCTGAGGGCTGCTGGAAACCCTATAAGCTGTGTGCTCCGAGGAGGAGGTGAGCCGGTCGGAGGTTGGCCTTGACGGAAGGCCAACGACGGGGCTCAAGGAGGTGAAAGTATAAGTGAGACGTATCTGAGGGGATGTGCGTAATTCTGTTCAGGGTTGAATCTATGTCAGTTCAGAGTTGATTGTCGATTGTCCTTAAGCCCCCCGAGCGAGTGTCTATTTATACTGGTAAGTGGGGAGATCGTGCTCGACCCACGACCTCATGGGACGTGGGTCGACCCAGGAGGCTTTGTGGAGATCCCACGTCTAGTTGAGGGGAAGCCCCGTGTGGTGACGTGGGTGAGGGCCACGTAATGGAGGGATGACTGGTGCCACGTGTCTCCAGCGGGTGCTGTAGCCATGCTTCTAGAACGTCAGTGCCACGTGTCCCAAGGTGGAATATTCCGACGTTACAAAAATAAAAAAATACTAATTTTTAATTAATATATATTTTATAATTAATTTTTTAAAAAAATTATATTTAACAAAAATATAAAAAGTGGCCCTCGGGCCAGTCCGTTTAGCCCGCGGGCGAATACGGGCTAGCTTAGGCATCACTTCCCAAGATCGCCAAGTAAACGGGTCGGCCCGTTAAATGCCGGCCCGTCACGAATCGGCCCGTTTTGACAATACTACCCAAAACTTTACACCTTAAACCCAAAACCCTAAATGCTAAACTGGAAACCTGAAACCTTAATTTTTAAACCCTAAATTCGAAACAATAAATCCTAAACCCTAAACCCAAAACCACAAACACCAAACTCTAAACCCTAATCCCAAAATCGTAAACATTTACCCGAAATCCCAAACCACAAACCCTGAACCGAAATCTCGAAATCGAAAACTGTAAACCCTAAATTTAAACCCCAAACACCAAACTCTAATCCCGAAATCGTAAACTGTAAACCCTAAACCCCAAACACCAAACCCTAAACCCCAAACTGTAAACCTTAAACACTAAACACCAAACCCCAAACCCAAAACCATAAACCATAAACCCTAAACCCTAATTCCTAAACCTTAAACCCCAAACCCCAAACCCCAAACTAGAATCCCTAAATCGTAAACTGTAAACCCTAAACCTTAAACCCCAAACACCAAACCTTAAACTTTAAACCATAAATCCTAAACCCTAAACTTGAATCCCGAAATCGTAAACTGTAAACCCTAAACCCCAAACACTAAACTCGAAACCCTAAACCTGAAACCGTAAACCTTAAAGCCTAAACAGCATACCCCAAACCAAAAACCCTAAACCCTAAACCCTAAACCTTAAACCCTAAACCCTAATCCCGAAACCGTAAACAATAAACCCTTAACCCTAAACCCTAAAATCTAAACCCTAAACCCCTAACATCAAACCCTAAATCCTAAATTTGAAAACCTAAACCCTTAACTTTAAACACTAAACCCTTACCATAGTTCCCAAAGCCTATACCCTAAACACCAAACCCAAAACGCTAAACCTTATATCTCAAACCTTAAACCCCAAACCGTAAACTATAAACACAAAACCCCAACTCCTAAACCCTAAACTCAAAATTGCAAATTGTAAACCCTAAACCCTAAACCACAAACCCCAAACCCTAAATGCTAAACCTTAAAGCTTAAAACTTAAACCCTAAACCCTACACCCAAAATCCGAACCTTAAATTGTAAACCCTAAACCCCAAACAGTAAATTCGAAACCCTAAACCCCAAATTGCAAATCCTAAACCCTAATCAAGAGATTGTAAACTTTAACCTGAAACCCTATACCCTAAACCCCAAACCCCAAACCCTAAACCCCAAACCCTAAACCCTGAACCCTAAACCCTAAACATGAAACTCCAAACCCCAAACCATAAAGCTGAATCCTGAAATCATAAACTGTAAACCCTACACCACAAACAACAAACACCAAACCTTAATCCCAAAATAGTAAACTATAAACCCTAAACCCGAAACCGCAAACCTTAAACTCTAAACACCAAGCCCAAAACCCTAAACCATAAACCCTAAACCCTAAACCTTAAACCCCAAATCCCAAACCCTAAACTTGAATTTCAAAATCGTAAACTGTAAACCCAAACCCATAAATCCTAAACACCTAACCCTAAATCGTAAACCTTAAATCCGAAACCCTAATCTCTAATCACAAAATCATAAATTGTAAACCCTAAACCCTAAACACTAAACCCTAAACCTTAAACCCGAAATCGTAAACCTTAAACCCTAAACACCAAACGGCAAACCCAAAATGCTAAACCATAAGCCCTAAACCCTAATCCTAAAACTTTAAACCGTAAAGACTAAACCCCAAACCCCAAACCTAAACCCCAAACCCAAATTTTAAACTCAATGTCTTAATCCTTAATCCCTAAACCCAAAACCTTATATGTCGAAACCCAAACCCTAAACCCTGAACCCCAAACCCTTAACCATAAACACAAAACCCTAAACTTTAAATGCCAAATTCTAAACCCTAAGTTCTAAACCAAAAATTGTAAAGTAGACGCCCCAAACCCTAAACCCTAAATTCGAAACCATAAATTGTAAATCCTAAACCCCAAAACCTAACCCCTATGTCCTAAACTTTAAACCCTAAACCCGAAAACGTAAACTGTAAACCCTAAACCCCAAACCCTAAATCCTAAACCCTAAACCCCAAACACCAAACTCCTAACCCTAACCCCTAACCCCTAGACTGTAAACTAAACCCTAAACCCTAAGTCCGAATCAGGAAATCGTAAATTGGAAACCCCAAACCCTAAATCCTAAACCCTAAACCCTAAACCATAAACCCTAAATACTAAACCCTTATCTCCAAAATCTAAACCATTTCCCAATTCCCAAACCCCAAACCCTAAACCCTAAATATTAAACCACGAACCCTAAAACCTAGATCAGAAACTGTAAACTGTAAACCCTAAACCCCAAACACTAAATTCCAAAACCCCACCCCAAACCGTAAATCCTAAACCATAAACCCTAAATTGTAATAGTAAATCCTAAACATTAAAAAGTAAACCCCAAAACCAAAACCCGAAATTGTAAACTGCAAACCCTAAATCCCAAACCCTAAATCCAAAATGCAAACCCCTAAACCCAAAACCCCAAACCCCAAACCCCAAACCCTAAACCCCTAGATACTAAACCATAAACCCCAAACCCTAAACCCTAAACTCGAAAATGTAAATTGTAATGTGTAAACCTTAAACAGTAAGCTCTACACCTTAAAACCTAAACCCCAAATTCTAAACCACAAACCCTAAATCCTAAACCCTAAACCCTGAACATCAAACCTTAAACCCTTACCCTAATCAGCAAATCCTATACCCAAAACCCTATTCCCTCAATCCTAAATCTGAAACCCTAAACCCTAAACTTCAAACCTTAAACCCTTACCCTAGACCCTAAACCCTAAACCTTAAACCCCAAACTCCAAAACCTTTAACCCTAAAGCTTAAACCCCGAACCCTAAACACTAAACCCTAAATCAAAAATCGTACACTGTAAACACTAAACACCAAGCTGTAAACCCTAAACCCTAAACATTAAACCCTAAAACTGAAACCGTAAATTGTAAACCCTAAACCCTACATCCTAAACCCCAAACCCAAAATGCTAAATCGTAAAACTTAAAGCTTAAACACCGAACCCTAAACCCTAAACCCCAAAACCTTAACCCTAAAACTTGAACCCTAAACCCTAAATCTTAAACCCAAAACTGTAAACTGTAAACTATAGATCCTAAACCCTAAACCCCAAAAGCCAAACCCTAACCCTCAAAACCCTAAATCTTGAATCATAAAACCTAAACCCGAAACTGTAAACTGTAAACCTCGAACCCTAAACTCTAAACCCTATACAATAAACCGTAAACCTTAAACCCTAAATCTTATATCTGAAACCCCTAAACCCTGAACCTCAAACCCTAAACCCTTACTGTAATCCCCAAACCCTAAACCATGAAGCCTAAACCCTAAGCCCTAAACCCAAAACTCTAAACCCTCAATCCCAAACACGAAAAATCAAACCTTAAATAGTAAACCCTAAACCCAAAACCATAAGCCCCAAACCCTAAACCCTAAATCCTAAGCTCGAAATTGAAATTTGGAAACCCTAAAACCCAAACCCTAAACCCTAAATATAAATTGTAAATCCTAAACCCTAAACCTTAAACCTTAAACCCTAACCCAAAACCCTAAATGCTAAATCTTAAACCCTAAACCCTGAACTCCAAATCCTAAACAAATTTAAACCCAAACCCTAAACCCAAAACCCAAAACTCAAAGTCTTAATCCTTAAACCATAAACCCCAAATCCTATACGCCAAACTCAAACCCTAAACCCTGAACCCCAAACCCTTAGCCCTAAACCCAAATACCTAAACCTTAAACCCCAAACCATAAACCCTAACTCTTGAACCCGAAACCGTATACTAGATACTCCAAACCCAAAAACCCTCCACACTATACCCTAAACGCCAAAACATAAACCCTAAACACTGAACTGCAAACCCTAAACCTCAAGCCCTAAACCCTAAACCCTAAGCCCTGAACCCCAAACCCCAAACCCTAAGCCCTAAACCCTAAATAGTAAACATTGAACTCCAAAATCTAAACCACTACCCTAATCCCCAAACCCTAAACCCTAAACCAAACCTCAAATGCCAAACCCTAAACCCCAATCCTCAAATCGCAAACCCTAAAGCTTAAACCCAGAACCCTAAACCTTAAACCCTAAATCTAAAATTGTAAACTGTAGACCCTAAACCCCAAACTCTAAACCCTAAACGTTAAACCCATAACCCTAAACCCTAAACCCCAGACCCTAGACACTGAAACCCTAAACCCTAAACTGTAAACCATAAACCTCAAACCCTAAACCCCTAACCCCAAACCCTAAATCCAAAATCCTAAACCTTAAACCCTAAACCTTAAACCTTAAACCTGAAACCATAAACTATAAACCTACACCCTAAATGACAAACCCCAAACCCCAAACCCTAAACTCGAAACTGTAAACTGTAAACCCTAAACGCCAAACCTACACTCTAAACCCTAAATCACAAACCCCAAACCCTAAACCCTAAAACCCTAAATCCTTACCCTAATCCCCAAACCCTAGACCCTAATCCTTGAACCCTAAACACTAAACCCTAAACCCCAGACACGAAACCGCAAACCCTAAATACTAAACCCTAAACCCAAAACCGTAAATTGTAAACCCTAAACCACAA
The DNA here is from genome assembly GCA_014851425.1 of Senna tora. NCBI lineage: Eukaryota > Viridiplantae > Streptophyta > Magnoliopsida > Fabales > Fabaceae > Senna > Senna tora. Next base: position 31,389 of record JAAIUW010000039.1, on the reverse strand, counting down.
ACCTTAAACGCTGCTCCAATAACCCCTAACCCCTAACCCCAAACCCTAAACCTTAAACCCTAAACAATAAACTCCAAACCCGAATTTTGAAACCGTTAACTGTAAACCCTAAACCCTTAACCTTAACTCCCAAAGCCTCAACCCCAAACCCTAAGCACGAAACTGTAATTTGTAAACGCTAAACCCCAAACCTTAAATCCTAAAACCCCAAACCCTAAACCCTAAAAGCTAAACCCTAAACCTTAAACCACTAATCCCTAATCCCTAAACCCTAAACCCTAAACCTTAAACTCAAAGTCTTCATACTTAAACTTTAAACCCCAAACCCTATACGCTAAACCCAAACCCAAACCTTAAACCCCAAACCCTTAACCCTAAACCCAAATACGTAAACTTAAACCCCAAACCCTAAATCCTAAGTCCTAAACCCAAAATTGTAAACTGGATACCCTAAAACATAAAGCCTAAACCCTATACCGTAAACCCCAAACTCTAAACCCTAAATCCTCACCCTAATCCCCAAAACCGAAACTCGGAACCCCAAACCCCAAACTGTAAACCTTAATCCCTAAAGCTTAAACCCCAAACCCTAAACCCTAACCCTAAACCTTAAACCCTAAACTCGAAATCGTAAAGTGTAATCCCTTAACCCTAAACCCTAAACCCCAAATGCCAAATTGTAAACCCTAAACCCTAACCCCTAAACCCTAAACCTTAAACCCCAATCCCTAAACCCTATGTCCGAAACACAAAATTGTAAAAATTGGAAACCCCAAACCCAAAACTTTAAATCCTAAACCCTAAACCTTAAACCATAAACACTAAACCCTAAACTCCAAAAACTAAACCCTTACCCTAATCCCCATACCCCAAACCCTAAACCCCAAACCTCAAACCCTAAACCCTTAACTGGAAACACTAAACCCTAAAGCTTAAACCCCGAACCTTAAACCCATAACCCTAGATCCGAAATTGTAAACTGTAGACCATAAACCATAAACCCTCAACCCTCAACCCCAAATTGCAAACTTGTAACCCTAAACACTAAACCGTACACCTTAAACCCTATGCCCTAAACCCTAAACTTTAAACCCTAATTTTTAAACCCTAAACCCTAAACCCTAAACCATAAACACTATACGCTAAACTCCAAAAACTAAACCATTCCCCTAATCCCCATACCCCAAACCTTAAAACCCAAACCTCAAACCCTAAACCCTTAACCTGAAACCCCAAACCCTAAAGCTTAATCCCCAAACCCTAAACCCTTAACCCCATAAAATCGAAATTGTAACATGTAGACCATAACTCTGAACCCTCAACCCAAAATTGCAAAACTGTAACCCTAAGCCCTAAACACTAAACCCTACACCCTAAACACTATGCCCTAAACTGTAAAGTCTAAATTCTAATCTTTACACCCTAAACCCTAAACTCTAAACCATAAACATTAAACCCTGAACCCCAAAAACTAAACCCTTACCCTAATCCCCTAACCCCAAACCCTAAACCTCCAAAATCAAACCATAAACCCTTAACTTGAAACCCTAAACCCTAAAGCTTAAACCTCGAAACATAAACGATAAACCCTAAATCCGAAACTGTAAACTGTAGACCATAAACCCCGAAGCCTTAACCCCAAATTGCAAACATGTAACCCTAAACCCTAAACCCTAAATAGTAAACCCTAAACCCTAATCTCGAAACCATAAACTGTAAAACCTAAACCCTAAACCCTAAACCGCAAACCCTAAACCCAAATCCCGAAATCCTAAACCTTATATCATAAACCGAAATTCCTAAATACTAAATCCTAAACCCTAAACCGTAAACCCGAATCTAAAATCCCTAAACCCTAAACCTGAAACTCCAAACACTAAACTCAAAGTCTTAATCTCTAAACCCCAAATCCCAAACCCTATACGCCAAACCTAAACACTAAACCCCATCTCCGTAACCTTAAACCCTAAACCTTCACCCCAAACCCTAAACCCTAAATCCTAAACCCGAAATTCTAAATTAGAAACACTAAAACCCAAACCCCAAACCCCAAACCCAAAACCGTAATTCCTAAACCCCAAACCCCAAACTCAAAACCCTAAATGCGAAAACTTAAACCCTAAACCCTGAACTCCAAATCCTAAATCGTAACCCGTAAACAAGAAACAGAAATCCCTAAACCCTAAACCTGAAACGCCAAACCCTAAACTCAAAGTCTTAATCCTTAAACCTAAACCCCAAATCCTATGTACAAAACCCAAACCCAAACCCTAAACCCTAAACCCCAAACCCTTAACCCTAAATCAAAATACATAAACTTAATCCCCAGACCCTAAAACCTAAGTCATAATTCTGAAATTGTAAATTGGATACCCCAAACCCTAAACCCTAAATCGTCAACCCCAAACACTAAACCTTGGACTCTAAACCCTAAACCATTACTCTAATTTCTAAACCCCAAACCCTGAACCCTAAACCATAAACAGTAAACCCTAATCCTTAAAGCTTAAACCCTGAACCCTAAACCCTAAACCCTAAACCTTAAACCTTAAACCCGAAACCGTAAACTTTAAACCCTAAACCCCAAACCCTAAATCATAAACCCTAAACCCTAAACCCTAACCACTAAACCCTAAACCCTAAAACCTAAACCTTAAACCCCAATTCTAAACCCTAAGACCGAAACACGAAATCGTCAAAACTGGAAACCCCAAACCTTAAACTCTAAAACCTAAACCTTAAACCCTAACCCCTAAACCATAAGCACTAAACCCTGAACTCCAAAAACTAAACCCTTACCCTAATCACCAAACCTCAAACCCTAAACCGTAAACCTCAAACCCTAAACCCTTAAACCGAATCACTAAACCCTAAAGCTTAAAGCCCGAACCCTAAACCCTAAATCGTAATTGCGAATATGTAAACTGTAGACCATAAACTCCAAACCCTAAATCAGAAAACCGAAACCCTAAACCTGTAACCGTATACCCTAAACCATAAACCTTAAACACTAAACCTGAAACTGTAAACTGTAAACCCTAAACCCTAAACCCGAACCCCTAGATCCTAAACCTTAAACCCTGAACCCTAAACCCTAAACTTGAAGCTGTAAACCCTAAACCATAAACCTTAAACCGTAAATCCTTAATCTTAATCCCTAAACCCTGAACTTGAAACCTTAAACCCTTAATGTAATCCTCAAACCCTAGACCAGAAACCCGAAACCCTAAACCTTAAATCCCAAACCACAACTTCCAAATCCCAAACTCTAAACCTTAAACCCTAAACACTAAAGCTTAAACCCCGAACCCTAAGCCCTACACCCTAAATCCATAACTGTACACTATAAAGCTTAAATCCCAAACACTAAACTGCAAGCCCTAAACCCTAAACCCTAAAACTTCAAGCCTAAACCTTAAACCCGAAATCATAAACTATAAACCCCAAACCCTAAACCCTAAATCTTAAACCCCAAACCCCAAACCCTAAACCCAAAATCTAAAACTGTAAACTGTAAGCCCTAAACCCCAAACCTTAAACACTTAACCCTAAACCCCAAACCCTAAACTCTAAACCCAAAACACTAAACCCTAATTTCTAAATTTGAAAACCTAAACCCTAAACCCTTACCCTAAACCCCAAAGCCCAAACCCTAAATCCTAAATCCTAAACCCGAAACCCTTAACCCTTGCCCTAATCCGTAAACCCTAACCCTAAACCCGAAACCCTAAACCCAAAAGCTAATGCCCGAACCCTAAACCCTAAATTGTAAATCCAAAATGGTAAACTGTAAACCATAAACCTCAAACCCTAAACCCCAAATTCCAAACCCTAAATCCTCAACCATAAACCTTAAACCCTAAGCCCAAAATCTTAAAACCAAAACTGTAAACTGTACACACCGGAAATCCAAAACCCTAAACTCTAAACCCTAAACCCTAAACCCTAAACCCCAAACCCCAAACCTTAAACTCAAAACCCCAAACCCTAAACCCTAATCCCGAAACTGTAATCTGTAAACCCTAAACCCTAAACCCAAATCCTAAACCCTAAACCCTAAACCCTAAAACCTAAATCTTATACTGTGAACCCCAAACACTAAATGTTGAATCTTAAAGCCTAAACCCTGAACTCGAATCTGAAACCCAAAATCGTAAACTTGAAACAGAAATCCCTAAACCCTCAACACCAAATCCCAAACCTTAAACTCAAAATCTTAATCCTAAAACCCTAAACCCTAAATTCCAAACACTTAACCTTAAACCTAAACCTTATATCCCAAACCCTAAACCATATGTCCTAAACCTGAAATCATAAACTGGAAACCCCAAACTCAAAATCCTAAACCCTGAACCTTGAAACCTAAACCCTAAACCCTAAACACTAAACCCAGAATTGCAAAACCTAAACCATTACCCTAATCCCCAAACCCCAAACCCTAAACCCTAAACGTTAAACCCAAAACCGTAAACCGTAAATCGTAAAACCCAAACCCCAATTCCTAAACCCTAACTCCTAAGCCCTAAACCTTAAACCCCAAACCATACACCCTAAAGCTTAAACCCTGAACTGTAAACTCTAAACCCTAAATCTGAAACCGTATATTGTAAACCCTAAACCCCAAACCCTAAACCATAAAACCCAAACCCTAAACCTATAGCCTTTAAACTTTAAATTCGACACCATAAACTAAAAACCCTAAACCCCAAACCCTAAATTCGAAACCCTAAACCCTAAACCCCAAAACCTTAACCCAAACCATAAACCTTAACCCCTAGATCTTAAACCTTAAACCCGAAACATTAAACCCAAAACTATAAATTGTAAACCCTAAATCCTAAACCCCAAAGCCTAAACTCTAAACCCTAAACACCAAACGCCAAACCCTAAATCCTGAACCATAAATTTTAAATCCTAAACCATAAACACTGAACTACAAACCCTAAACCCTTACCTTAAACCAAAACCCTAAACCCCAAACCCTAAACCCTTCACCCTAAAGCATAAACCTTGGACCCTAAACCCAAAACCCTAAATCCAAAATCCTAAACCCCAAACCCTAATTTCTAACCCTTAAACCCAAAACCCTAAACCCAAAATCGTAAACTATTAACCCTAAACCCTAATTCCTAAATCTAAAACACTAAACCTTGAATTTCAAACACTAAACCCTTACCCTAATACCTAAACCCTATAAATTGTAAACCCAAAACCCCAAACCCTAAACTCTAAACACTAAACCTCAAACCCCAAATCCCAAACCCTTACCGTAAATCCTAAACTCTAAACACTAAACACTAAATCCTATATCTGAAACACTAAAACCTGGAATTCAAACCCTGCACCCTAATCTTGATCCCCAAACCCTACACCCTAAATCCTAAACCAAGAACTCTACACTTTAAACCCTTGCCCTAAATCCTAAACTCTAAACCCTAAACCCTAAACCTGAAACACCAAACCACAAACCGTAAAGCCTAATCCCTAAACCCCAAACCCAAAACTCCAAACCTCAAGTCCTAGACCTTAAACCCTAAACCCTAAATCTTAAACCCGAAATCGTAAACTGTAAACCCTAAACCCCAAACCTTTAATCCAAAACCCCAAACACCAATCCCTAAACCCCAAACCCTAAACCCCAAACTGTAAACCCTAAACTCGTATTCTAAAACCGTAAACTATTAATTCTAAACACTAAACCCTAAACTGTAAACCTTAAATTCCAAAACCTAAACCCTAAACTCGAAACTGTAAATTTTAAACCCTAAACCCCAAACCCTAAAACCCTAAACCTCGAACCCTAAACTCTAATTCGGAAATCGTAAACTGTAAACCCTAAACCCTAAAACCCAAACCCTAAACTCCAAACCCTAAACCCCAAACCCCAAACCTTAAACCCTAAACCCTAAATCCAAACTCAGAAACCCTAACCTTAATCTCTAAACCCTAGACCCTAAATCCCAAATCCTAAACCCTAAACCCCAAGTTCAAAATCCCAAACCCTCTACGCTGAAATAAAAACTCTAAACCCTTACGCCAATCCCTAAACCGCAAACCCCAAAACCTAAACTCTAAACCCCAAACCCAAAACCCTGAACACTAGACCTTCAATCGTAAACCCTAAACCCTAAACTCAAAATTATAAACTGTATAACCTAAATCCTGAACCCTAAACCCTATACACCAAAGCCTAAACCCTAAACCCTGGACCCCAGAGCTTAAACCTTATATCCTAAACCTTAAATCCTAAAGCCTAAACCCGAAACCGTAAATTTTAAACACTAAACCTGAAATCATAAATTGTAAACCACAAACCATAAACCTTAAACTCCAAACTCCAAACCCTAAAGCCCAAACCCGAAATCGTAAAATGTAAACCTTAACACCCAAAACCTAAACACTAAGCCCCAAACCGTAAACCCCACACCCCAAAACCCAATCCTTAAACTATAAACTGAAAACTTTGAACCCCAAACCCTAAACCTTAAACGATAAACCTTAAATCCCAAACCATAAACCCTTACCCTGAAACCGTAAACTGTAAACCAAAACCGCAAACCATAAACTCGAAACCTTAAATCCAAAACCGTAAACTGTATACCATAAACCTCAAACCCTAAACCCTAAACCCGAAACTCTAAACCCTAAACCCTAAATTGTAAACCCTAAAGCCCAAACCTTAAACCCTAAACACTAAATCCTAAATTTGAAACCTTAAACCCTGAACATCAAACTCCAAACCCTTACCCTAATTCCCAAACCCTACCCTAAACTGCAAACCCTAAACCCTAAACCCTAAATTCTAAATCCGAAAACCTAATTCCAGAACTACAAACCGTAAACTTTTGGCCTAATTCCCAAACCCTTAGCCTAAACCTAAAGCTTAAACCCCGAACCCTAAATCCTAAATCCGAAACTGTAAATTGTAAACCCTAAACCCCAAACCCTAAACCCTAAACCTAAAACCCTAAACAATAAACACGAAACCCGAAACCGTAAACTGTAAACCTTAAACCCAAAAACCAAAACCCGAAACCCGAAACCTTAAACCCTAAACCCCGATCCCTGAACCCTAAACACGAAATTCTAAATTGTAAACCCTAAACCCCAAACCCTAAACTCTCAACCCTAAAACCCAAACCCCAAACTCTAAACCCTTACCCTAATCCCTATACCCTAGACCCTAAACCCCAAACCTTAAACCTTAAACCTAAACCCTAAACCCTAAACCCTGAACCCTGAATGCCAAACCCTAAACTCTAGACATTAAACCCTAAACCCTAAACTTTAAATCAAAATACCTAATCCAAAACACAAAACCCAACCCTAAATCGCAAATCCTAAACACTAAACGCTAAACCCCTAAACCTAAACCTAAACCTAATCCCTAAATTCGAAACCGTAAACTTTAAACCCTAAAACCCAAATTGTAAACTGAAAAACAAAAACCCTAAACCCAAACACCAAACCCTAAAGAAACCCTAAATACTAAATCCCAAACTTTAAACCCTGAACACCAAACTTTAAACCTAAACCCCAAACACTAAGCCCAAATCTTTAAACCCTAATTGCTAAACCCAATCGCCAAACCGTAAATCGTAAACCCTAAACACTAAACCCCAAACTCCAAATCCCAAACCCAAAATTCAAAATGCTGAACCGTGAACCACAAACCTTAAACCGTAAACCTGAAACTTAAAACAATAAACCATAAACCCTACACCTTAAATCCTAAACCCTAAACTTAAAATTTGGAACACTAAATGAAAAAGTCCAAATGCTATATGCCAAACCACAAACCATTAGCTGTAAACCCTAAACCTGAAACTCGAAACCCTAAACCCTAAATTCGAAACCTTAACCATAAACCCTACACCGTGAACCTTAACCTATACCCAAAATCTGACAGACAAAATTCCCACACCCTAAACCCTAAATCTGACACACTAAACACTAAATCCAAAATGTAACACCCTAAACTCTAAACCATAAACCCGAAATTGAAAATTGAAAATTGTAAAACCCAAACCCCAAACCCTAAATTGCAAATCCCAAATCCTACATCCTAAACCCTAAACCTTAAATCATAAATCCTAAACCTTAAACCCTGAATACCAAATCCTAAACATTGACCCCATTCCTCGAACCCTCAACCTTAAAAACTAAACCCCAAACCCTAAACCTTAAACCCTAAACCCTAAACCAAAAACCCTAAACCCGTAACACGAAATCCCAAATCCAAAACCGTAAACTCAAAATCATAAACCCTAAATCGTAAACCCTAAACCTTAAACTCTAAACGCTAAACCTGAAACTTGAAACCCTAAACCCAATACTCGACACCCTAAACCCTAAACCCAAACACCTATACGCCAAACCCAAAATCCTAAACCCTATACCTTAAACCTGAAACACAAAACCATAAACCCTAAACCCCGATCCTTAACCAAAATCCATAACACCAAACCCTAACTCCATACCTTAAACCCTAAACGCTAAACGACAAATCCCAAACCCTAAACCTTAAACCCTTAACCCTAACCTTAAACTCGAAAACCTAAACCCTAATGTTGACACCCTAAACCCCAAATCCCAAAACCTATACCCAAAACTCTAACCTCAAAATCTTAAACCCTAAACCCCAAACCCTATATGCTAAACCCCAAACCCCAAACCCTAAGCTCTAAACCCGAAGTCCTAAAGCCTATTCCCCGAACCTTAAACCAAACCTCAAACCCTAAATCTCAAACCCCAAACCCTAAACAATAAACACTAAATAATAACCCTAAATGCTAAATCCCATATCTTAAACCCTGAACTCAAAACATGAAACCCTAAACCCCAAACCCCAAGCCCAAAACCCCAAACCCTAAATGCTAAATCCTAAACCCTAAATCCTGAACTCTAAACCCTAAACCATAATCTGAAGCCCCAAACTTTAAACACTAAACCCAAAACCCTAAACCCTAAAGCGTAAACAATAAACCCTAAACCCCAAACCCTAAATCCAAAACACATAATCTTAATCCCTAAACCATAAACCCCAAATCCTATACGACAAACCCCAAACCATAAATCGTATACCATAAACCTGAAACTTGAAAATCTATACCCCAAAGTCGAAAACCTAACCCTAAACCTTAAACACCGAACCGTAACCTAAATCCATAACCCCAAACCCTATACGCTAAACCCCAAACCCTAAACCCCAAACTCTAAAACCTAAACTCTATACGCTAAACCCCAATAACCAAAACCTAAACCTCGATCCTTAGACCAAACCCCAAACCCTAAATCCCAAACCCTAAACCTTAAATCAAAAACCCTAAACGGTAAATCCCAAATCCTAAACCCCGAACTCCAAACTCTAAACCCTAAACCTTGAACTCTAAACCCTAAACCCTAAATGCTAAATCTTCAACCCTAAATCTTGAACACTAAACCCTAAACCCTAACCCCAATCCTCAAACCCTAAACCCCTAACCCTAAACCCTAAAACGTAAATAATAAACACCAAATCCCAATCCCTAAACTCTAAACCCTAAACCTTAAATGCTAAACCTTAAACCCTAAACCTAAAACTTAGAAGCTTAAAACCTAAACCTGAATCTCGACGCTCTAAACCCCAAAATCCAAACCATAATTCTAAACCAAAAACCTCAAACCTTAACCCAAACGCAACACCCCAAACCCTAAATTCCAACTCCAAAACCCAAAACCTTAACCGTAAACTCAAAACCCTAAACCCTAAACCCTAAACTGTAAATCGAAAACCCCATATCCTAAACCCTAAACCCCAAACCCCTAACCCTAAATCTTAAATCTTAAACTCCAAACATCGAACCCTCAACCATTAACACTAAACCTCAAACCCCAAACCCTAAAACCTAAACCCTAAATCCCAAACCCTAAAACCTAAACCTTAACACCAAAACCAAAAACTATAAATCCTAAACCCCAATCCCCAAACCCTAAACCCTAAACCTTAAACCCCAAGCCCTAAACCCTAATCTCAAAATTGTAAACCCTAAACCCTAAACCCCAAACCCAAAACCCTAATACCTAAATCCCGAATCGTAAACCCCAAACCCTAAACCCTAAACCCTAAACCCTAAATTGGAATCTGAAAAACGTAAATTGTAAACCCTAAACCCTAAACCTTAAATCCTAAACCCTAAACCTTAATCCCCAAACTGTAAACTGTAAACCCTAAACCCGAAACCCCAAACTCTAAACCCAAATAATGAAACCGTAAAGTGTAAACCCTAAACCCCAAACCCCAAACTCGAAATTGTAAACCCTAAACCTAAACACCAAATCTTAAACCCTAAACCCTTACCCTAATCCCCAAACCCTAGACCTTAAACCCTAAACCCTAAATTCTAAATCCTAAACCCTACACCTTGAACTTAAAACCCAAAACCCGAAACCCTAAACCCTAAACCCTAAACCCTAAACCCCGATCCTTGAACCTTAAACCCGAAATTGTAAACTGTAAACCCTAAACCCCAATCCCTAAACTCTAAACCATAAAACCCAAACCCCAAACCCTAAACTCTGAATCCTAAACCCTTACCTATATCCTCAATCCTAAATCTGAAACAAAAAACCTTAAACTTCAAACCCTAAACCCTTACCCTAATCCCCAAACCCTAGACCCTAAACCCCAAACCTTAAACCCTAAACCCATAACCCATAACCTAGAACCCCAAACCCTAAACTCTAGACATTAAACCCTAAACCCTAAATCTTAAATAAAAATACCTAAACTAAAACACAAAACCCAAACCCTAAACTGCAAATCCTAAACACTAAACCCTAGACCCCTAAACCTAAACCTAAACATATTCCTTAAATTCGAAACCCGTAAACTTTAAAACCTAAAACCCAAATTGTAAACTGAAAAACAAAAACCCTAAACCCAAATACCAAACCCTAAAGAAACCCTAAATGCTAAATCCCAATCCTTCAATCCTGGACTCCAAACTCTAAACCCTAAGCCTAAAACTATAAACCCGAATCGCTAAACCCAATCCCCAAACTGTAAATCGTAAATCGTAAACCCGAAACCCTAAACTCAAAATCATAAACCCTAAACCGTAAACCCTAAACCTTAAACTCTAAACCCTAAACTTGAAACTCAAAACCCTAAACCCAAAACTCGACACCCTAAACCCTAAACCCAAAAACCTATATGCCAAACCCAAAATCCTAAACCTTATACCTTAAACCTGAAATATAAAACCTTAAACCCTAAACCCTGATCCTTAACCTAATTCCATAACCCCAAACACTAAGTCCATACCTTAAACCCTAAACCCTAAACATAAAACCGTAAACTGTAAACCCTAAACTCTAAACGACAAATCCCAAACCCTAAACCTTAAACCATTAACCCTAACCTTAAACTCGAAAACCTAAACCCTAAACCCTAAAGTCGACACCTTAAACCTCAAACCCCAAAACCTATACCCAAAACTCTAACCTCAAAATTTTAAACCCTAAACCCCAAACACTATACGCTAAACCCCAAACCCTAAACCCTAAGCCCTAAACCCCAAACCCTAAAGCCTTATCCCAGAACCGTAGACTAAACCCCAAACCATAAATCTCAAACCCTAAACCCTAAACGATAAATACTAAATAAAAACCCTAAATGCTAAATCCCAAATCCTAAACCCTGAACTCAAAACACGAAACCCTAACCCCCAAACCCCAAATCCAAACCCTCAAGCCCTAAACCCTAAACCCTAAATAGTAAACACTAAACCCGAAAGTCCAAACCCCAATCCCTAAACTCTAAGCCCTAAACCTTAAATGCTAAACCCTAAACCCTAAACCTAAAACTCAAAACCTTAAACCCTAAACCTGAATCTCGAAGTTGTAAACCCCAAAATCCAAACCATAAACCTAAACCATAAACCTCGAACCTTAACCCAAATGCTACACACCAAACCCTAAATTCCAACTACAAAAGCCAAAACCTTAACCGTAAACTCAAAACCCTAAACTGTAAACAGAAAACCCCATATCCTAGACCCTAAACCCCAACCGCTAACCCTAAATCCTAAACTCCAAACCCCGAACCCCCAACCTTAAACATTAAACCTCAAACCCGAAACCCTAAACCCTAAACCCTAAATCCCAAACCCTAAACCCTAAACCTTAAACCCAAAACCGTAAACTATAAATAGTAAACCCCAAGCCCTAAACCCTAATCTCGATATTGTAAACTGTAAACCCTAAACCATCAACCCAAACCCTAAACCCTAAAACCTAAACCCTAAACCCTAAACACTAAACCCCCAACCTTAAACCCCATACCTTAAATCGGAATCTGAAAAACGTAAACTGTAAACCCTAAACAATAAACCTTAAATCCTAAACCTAAACTGTAAACTGTAAACCCTAAACCCCAAACCCTAAACATTAAACCCTGAACCCTAAACCCAAATCCTAAAACTGTAAAGTCTAAACCCTAAACCCAAAACCTGAAACTATAAACCCTACATCTAAACACCAAATATTAAATCCTAAACCCTAAACCAGGAATTTAAAACCTTAAACCCTTACCCTATTGTCCAAACCATAGACCTTAAACCCCAAACCCTATATTCTAAATCCTAAACCCTACACCTTGTACTCAAAACCCAAAAACCAAAACCCTAAACCCTAAACCCTGAACCCTAAACCTTAAACCCCAAACCCCAATCCCTGAACCGTAAATTCGAAATTGTAAACTGTAAACCTTAAACCCCAAATCCTAAACTCTAAACCTTAAAACCCAAACCCCAAACCCTATATCCTCAACCCAAAACACTAAATCCTAAATCTGAAACAAAAAACCCTAAACTTCAAACCCTAAACCCTTACCCTAATCCCCATACCCTAGACCTTAAACCCCAAACCTTAAACCCTAAACCCTGAACCCTGAACCCAGAACCCCAAACCCCGAACCCTAAACCTTAAATCAAAAAACCTAAACCAAAACACAAAACGAAACCCTAAATCGCAAATCCTAAACGCTAAACACTGAATCTAAACCTAATCCCTAAATTCGAAATCCGTAAACTATAAACCCTAAAATCCAAATCATAAACTGAAAAACGAAAACCCTAAAGAAACTCTAAATGCTAAATCCCAAACCTTAAACCATGAACTCCAAACTCTAAACTCTAAAACCCAAAGCGCAAGCCCAAAACATAAAAACCTAATCCCTAAACCAAATCCACAAACCGTAAATCGTAAACCCTAAACACTAAACCCCAAAATCTAAATCCCAAACCCAAAATTCTAAATGCTGAATCGTGAACCCCAAATCCTAAAACTTAAACCCGAAAATTAAAACAATAAACCGTAAACCCAACACCTTAAACCCTAAACCCTAAATTTAAAACCCGAAACTCTAAATGCAAAAGTCCAAATGCTATATGCCAAACCCCAAACCGTATGCTATAAACCCTAAACATGAAACTCGAAACCCAAAACCCTAAATTCGAAACCTTAACCGTAAACCCTACACCCTGAACCTTAACCGAAACCCAAAATCTGACACACAAAATTCCCAAACCCTAAACCCTAAATTCGAAACACTAAACACTAAATCCTATACCCAAAACCCTAAACTCCAAATCATAAACCAGAAACTGAAAATTTAAAATCGTAAAACCCAAACCCCAATCCTTAAATTGCAAATCCCAAACCCTACATCCTAAACCTTAAACCCTAAATCATAAATCCAAAACCATAAACCCTGAACACCAAATCCTAAACCCTGACCCCATTCCTCGAACCCTCAACCTTAAACACTAAACCCCAAACCCTAAACCTTAAACCCTAAACCCTAAACCTGAAACCCTATATCCGTAACACGAAATCCGAAATCCAAAACCAAAAACCTAAACTCAAAATCATAAACCCTAAACCCTAAACCATAAACCATAAACTCTAATCCCTAAACCTGAAACTCAAAACCCTAAACCTAATACCCGACACCCTAAACCCTAAACCCAAAAAGCTATATGCCAAACCCTAAACCCTAAACCCTAAACCCCGATCCTTAACCTAAATCCATAACCCCAAACACTAAATCCATACCTTAAACCATAAATCCTAAACCATAAACCCTAAACCCTAAAAACAAAACCGTAAACTGTAAACCTTGAACGCTTAACGACAAATCCCAAACCCTAAACCCTAACCTTAAAGTCGAAAACCTAAACCGTAAACCCTAAAGTCGACACCCTAAACACCAAACCCCAAAACCTATACCCATAACTCTAACCTTAAAATCTTAATCCCCAAACCCCAAACCCTATTCGCTAAACCCCAAACCCTAAACCCTAAGTCCTAAACCCGAAACCCTAAAGCCTAATCCTCGAACCTTAAACTAAACCCCAAACCCTAAATCTCAAACCCTAAACTCTAAACGATAAATACTAAATAAAAATCCTAAATCCTAAATCCCAAATTTTAAACCCTAAACTCAAAACTCAAAACCCTAAACCCTAAGCCCAAAACCCCAAACCCTAAACCCTAAATGCAAAATAATAAACCCTAAATCCTGATCTCCAAACCCTAAACCATAATCCGAAGCCTCAAACTCTAAACACTAAACCCAAAACCCTAAACCCAAAAGCGTAAACAGAAAACCCTAAACCCCAAACCATATACCCAAAACTCAAAATCTTAATCCCTAAACCATAATCCCCAAATCCTATACGCCGAACCCCAAACCATAGATCGTAAGCCCTATACCTGAAACTCAAAAATATATACCCTAAAGACGAAACCCTAACCCTAAATTCATAACCCAAAACCCTAAATCCATAACCTAAACCCTAAACCCCAAACCCTAAACCCTAAACCCTAAACCCTAAACCCTAAATTCTAAACCCTAAACCAGAAACTCAAAACCCTAAACCCTAAAGTCGAAACCCTAAACTCTAAACCCCAAACCCTATATGCTAAACCCCAAACCCTAAACCCCAATAACCAAACCCTAAACCGTGATCCTTAGTCCAAACCCGAAACCCTAAATCAAAATCCCTAAACACTAAATCCCAAATCCTAAACCCCGAACTCTAAAGTCTAAAAGCTAAACCCAAAACCCCAAACGATAAACCCTAAACCCTGAACCCTAATCCCTAAACCATAAATGCTAAATTCGAAAGCCTAAATCCTGAACTCTAAACCCTAAACCCCGAACTCTAAAACCTAAAGCCTAAATAGTAAACACTAAACCCCAAATCCCAAACCCCAATCCCTAAACTCTAAATGCTAAACCTTAAACCCTAAACCCTAAACCTAAAACTCAAATCCTTAAACCCTAAACCTTAAACTCGAAACTCTAAACCCCAAAATCCAAACCATAATCCTAAACCCTAAGCCTCGAACCTCAACCAAAATGCAACACCCCAAACCCTAAATTCCAAATTCAAAACCCAAAACCTTAACAGTAAACTCAAAACCCTAAACCTTAAACCATAAACCCTAAACCGTAGACCTCAAATCCCATATCCTAAACCCTAAACCCCAAAACCCAAACCGTAAATCCTAAATCCTAAACTCCATACCTCGAACCCTCAACATTAAACACTAAACCTCAAACCCCAAACCTAAACCCTAAACCCTAAATCCCAAACCCAAAAACCTAAACCTTAAACCCAAAACTGTAAACTATAAACCCTAAACCCTAACCCTTAAAACCTAAACCCCAATCCCCAAACCCTAAACCCTAAACCCTAAACCTTAAACTCTAAGCCCTAAACCCTAATCCCGAAATTGTAAACTATAAACCCTAAACCCTAAACCCCGAACCCTAAACCCCAAATCCTAAATCGGAGTTTGATAAACATAAATTGAAACCCTAAACACTAAGCCTTAAATCCTAAACCCTAAACCCAAAACCCCAAACTGTAAACTGTAAACCCTAAACTCGAAACCCTAAACATTAAACCCCGAACACTAAATCCAAATTCTGAAATCGTAAAGTGTAAACCCTAAACCCTAAACCCGAAACTTTAAACCCTAAACCTAAACACCAAATCTTAAACCCTAAACCTTAAACCTTGAACTTCAAACCCTCAACCCATACCCTATTCCCCAAACCCTAGACCTTAAACCCCAAACTCTAAATTCTAAATCCTAAACCCTACACCTTGAACTCAAAACCCTAAAACCTTACCCTAAACCCGAAACCCTAAACCACAAACTCTAAACCCAAACCCAAACCCAAACCCTAAACCTTAAATTGCAAACCCTAAACCCTAAACTTGAAACTGTAAAATGTAAATCCTATACCCTAAACCCTAAACCATATACCCTACACCCTAAACCCAAAATTGCAAATCTCAAACCCTAGGCCTTAAACCCTAAATTCTATAACCTAAACCTTAAACCCGAAATCGTAAACTATAAACCCCAAACCATAAACCATAAAACCAAACCCCAAACCTTATACCGTAAACCTGAAATACAAAAGCATAAACCTTAAATCCCAATCCTTAACCTAAATCCATAACCCCAAACTCAAAATCCACACCCTAAACCCCAATTCCTAAACCCTAAAGACCAAACCCTTAACCCAAAACCGTAAACTGTAAACACTAAACGCTAAATGCAAAATCCCAAACCCTAAACCATAAACCTTAAACCCTAAACCTTAAACTCGAAAACCTAAACCCTAAACCCTAAAGTCCTCACCTTAAACCCCAAATACCAAAACCCACACCCAAAACCCAAAACTCAAAATCTTAAACCTTAAACCCTAAACCCTATACGCTGAACCCGAAACCCTAAACCCTAAATCCCAGACCCTAAACTCGAAACCCTAAATCCAAAACCTCGAACTTTAAACAAAACCCCAAAACCTAAATCCCAAACCCTATACTCTAAACGTAAATCCTAAATCAAAAACCCTAAATGCTAAATCCCAAATCCTAAACCATGAACTCAAAACTCAAAACCCTAAACCCCAAACCCAAAACCCTAAGCCCTGAATGCTAAATTCTAAACCCTAAATCCTGAACTCCAAACCCTAAACCATAATCCGAAGCCCAAAACCCTAAACACTAAACCCCAAACTCTAAACCTTAAACCCCAAACACCAAACCCTAAACCCTAAATCCAAAACTCAAAATTTTAATCCCTAAACCCTAAACCCCAAATCCTATACGCCAAACCCCAAACCCTTAACTGTAAACCCTAAACCTGAAACTTGAAACTCTACACCCCAAAGTCCAAATCCTAATCCTATACCCTAAACCCTGAACCTTAACCTAAACCCAAAACCCAAAACCCCAAACCCCATATGCCAAACCCCTAACCCTATACCCTATACCCTATACCTTAAACCTGAACCTCAAAACCATAAACCCGAAAAACTGAACATTAACCTAAATCCATAACTTCAATCCCTAAATCCACACCCTAAACCCTAAACCCCAAACCCCAAACCCTAAATGCCAAATCCTAAACCCTAAACATTAAACCATAAACCCTAAACCTTAAACCCCAAACCCTAAATCAAAATCTGAAAAACGTAAACTGTAAACCCTAAACCCTAAACCCTAAATATTAAATCCTAAACCCTAAACCCTATACTCGAAACTGTAAATTGTAAATCCTAAACCCAAGACCCTAAACATTAAACCCCGAACGCTAAACCCAAATCCTGAAACTGTAAAGTGTAAACCCTAAACCCCAAATCTGAAACTTGTAAACCCTAAACCCTAAACACCAAATGTTAAACCATAAACCCTAAATCCTGAACTTAAAACCCGAAACCCTTACCCTAATCCCCAAACCCTAGTTCCTAAACCCCAAATCCTAAACCCTAAATTCTAAATCCTAAAGCCTAGACACTGAACTTAAAACCCTAAACCCTTACCCTAATCCCCAAACACTAAACCCTAAACCCCAAAGCCCAAAGCCTAAACCTAAACCCAAACCCTAAACCCTAAATCTTAAATTGCAAACTGTAAACCCTAAACCCAAAATGGTAAACTGTAAACCCTAGACCCCAAACCCTAAACCCTAAACCCTAAACCATAAACCCTAAACCCCAAACCCGAAACCCTAAACTCTAAACTCGAAAACCTAAACCCAAAACTGTAAATCTCAAACCCTAAACCCTAAACCTTGAATCCTAAACCCTAGACTCGAAATTGTAAATTCTAAACCCTAAATCCTATAGCCTAAACCTTAAACTCGAAATCATAAACTGTAAACCCCAAGCCCTAAACCTTTAACCCCAAACCTTATACCTTAAACCTGAAATACAAAACCCTAAATCCCAATCCTTAACCTTAATCCTTAACCCGAAACCCTAAAACCATTCCCTAAACCCCAATCCCTAAACCTCAAACCCCAAACCCTAAACCCAAAACCGTAAATTGTAAACCCAAAACGCTAAACGCCAAATCACAAAACCTAAACTATAAACCCTAAACCTTAAAGCCTAAAACCTCAACCTTAAACTCAAAAACCTAAACCCTAAACCCTAAAGTCCACAACCTAAACCCTCAAATCCCAAAACCTATACGCAAAACCCTAAACTCAAAATCTTAAAACTTAAATCCTAAACCCTATATGCTAAACCCCAAACCCTAAACCCTAAATCCCAAGCCCTAAACATGAAATCCTAAACCCTAAATCTCAAACCCTATACTCTAAATCGTAAATCCTAAATAAAAAACCGTAAATGCTAAATCCCAAATCCTGAACCTTGAACTCAAAATTCTAAACCCTAAACCCCAAACCATAAACCCTAAACCCAAAACTCTAAGCCCTGAATGCTAAATTATAAACCCTACATCTTGAACACCAAACCCTAAACGATAATCCGAAGCCCAAATGCTAAACACTAAACCCCAAACCCCAAACCACAAACCTTAAATCCATACCCTAATCCCCAAACCACAAACCCTGAACCTTAAACCCTAAACTGTAAACCTTAAACCCTAAACCCTAAACCATAAACTCAAAACCCTAAACCATAAAGTCGAAACCCTAAACTCAAAACCATAAATCCTATATGCTACACCCCAAACCCTAAACCCAAAATCCCAAGCCCTAAACCATAAACCATTAACCTTAGACCAAACCCCAAACCTTATACCCCAAACCTTAAACCCTAAACCCGAAATCAAAAACCCTAATCGCCCAATCCCATATCCTAAACCCAGAACTCCAAAGTCTAAACCCCAAAGCCTAAAACCAGAACCCAAAACCCCAACCCCTACACCCTAAACCCTAAACCGTGAACCCTGAACCCTAAATGCTAAATCCTAAACCATAAATCTTGAACTCTAAACCATAAACCCGAACCCCAATCCTCAAACCCTAAACCCTAAAGCTTAAATAGTAAACTCTAAACCCGAAAACATTAAACCCTAAACCCTAAACTTGAACACAAAACCTTCAACCCTCAACCCTAAATCCTAATCCGCAAACCCTAAGCCCAAATACTCTAGGCCAAACCCCAAACTCTAAGCCCTAAACCCTAAACCTCGAACCTTAACCCAAACGCACCACCCCAAACCCTGAATCCCAAATACAAAACCCAAAACCTTAACCCTAAACTGAAAACCCTAAAACCTAAACCATAAACTATAAACCCAATATTGTAAACCAGAAACCCCAAATCCTAAACCCTAAACACCAAACACCAAACCCTAAATCCTAAATCTTAAACTCAAACCCCGAACCCTCAACCTTAAACACTAAACCTCAAACCCCAAACCCTAAACCCAAAAACCTAAACCCCAACCCTTAAAACCTATACCCCAATCCCCAATCCCCAATCCCTAAACCCTAAACCCTAATCTTGATATTGTAAATTGTAAACACTAGACCCCAAACCCTAAATCCTAAACCCAAACCCTAAACCCTAAATGCTAAACCTTAAACCCTAAACCCTAAATCAAAATTTGAAAAATGTAAATTGTAAATCGTAAACCCTAAACCGAAAACCTTAAATCCTAAATCGTAAACCCTAAACTCAAAAATGTAAACTGTAAACCCAAAACAAGAAACCCTAAACCTTAAAACCCGAACCCTTAAGCCAAATCCCGAAATCGTAAAGTGTAAACTCCAAACCCTAAATTGTAAACCCTAAACCCCAAACACCAATTCTTAAACACTAAACTCTAAACCCTAAACTTCAAACCCTAAACCCTTAACCTAATCCATAACCCCTAGGTCCTTAATCCCAAACCCTAAACCCTAAATTCTAAATCCTAAACCCTACATCCTGAACTCAAAACCCTAAACCACAAACCTGAAAGCCTAAACCCAAACCCAAACCCTAAACCCTAAATCCTAAACCTTAAATTGTAAACCTTAAACCCAAAACCAAAAACTGTAAACTGTAAATCCTAGACCCTAAACCCTAAACCATAAACCCTAAACCCCAAACCCTAAACCCTAAACTCTAAATTCAAAAACCTAAACCCAAAACTGCTAACCTCAAATACTAGATGTTAAACCCTAAATCATAAACCTCAAATCCTAAACCCTACACTCGAAACCGTAAATTGTAATCCCTAAATCCTATACCCTCAACCTTAAACCCGAAATCGTAAACTGTAAACCCCAAACCCCAAACCCTATACGTTAAACATGAAACACAAAACCATAAACCATAAACCCCGATCCTTAACCTAAATCCATAACCCCAAACTCAAAATCCACACCCTAAACCCCAAACCCTTAACCCAAAACCGTAAACTGTAAACACTAAACGCTAAATGCAAAATCCCAAACCCTAAACCATAAACCCGAAACCTTAAACCCTAAACCCTAAACATTAAACTCGAAAACCTAAACCCTAAACCTTCAACTCTGCACCCTAAACCCCAAACCCCAAAACCCTAAACTCAAAATTTAAAACCATAAACCCTAAACTTTATACGCTAAACCCCAAACCCTAAACCCTAAATCCCAAATCCTAAACCGTAAATCTAAATCGAAACCTCTAAATGATAAATCCCAAATCCTAAACCTTGAACTCAAAACTATAAACCCTATGCCCAAACCCTTTACCCAAAACCCCAAACCCTAAACCCTAAACCCTAAATCCTAAGCCCTAAACATTAAATTCTAAACCCTAAACCCTGAACTCTAAACTTTAAACCGTAATGCTAATCCCCAAACCCTAAAAACTAAACCCCAAACCCTAAACCCTAAACAGTAAACCTTAAACCCTAAACCCTAAATTCGAAACTCAAAATCTTAATCCGCAAAACCTCTACCCCAAATCCAATACGCCAAACCCTAAATCGTAAACCCTAAACCAGAAACTCGAAACTCTAAACCCCAAAGTCCAAACATGAATCCTAAACCCTAAACCCCGAATATTTACCTAAACCTAAAACCCCATATCCTAAACCCTAAATCGCAAAACCCAATCCTCGAACCCTCAACCCTAAACACTAAGCCCTAAACCCCAAACCCTAAACCCTAAAATCTAAACCCTAAACCTTAAACATGAAATCCGAAATCCTAAACCCATTACCCTAAACTCAAAATCTTTTACCCTAAACCTTAAACTTTAAAGACTATACCCTAAACCTAAAACATGAAACCCTAAACCCTAAACCCCAAATCTTATACGACAAATCGCTAACCGTAAACCCTATACCTTAAACTTGAACCTCAAAATCATATACTTGAAACCCTGAACCATAATCTAAATCCATAACCCCAAACCCTAAATCCATACCCTAAACCCTAAACCCCAAACCTTAAACTCGAAACCCTGAACCCTAAAGTCAAAACCCTAAACTCTAAACCCAAACCCTATATGCTAAACCCTAAACCCTAAACCCCAAATCCGAAGCCCTAAACCCTAAACCCAGAACCTTAGACCAAACCCTAAACCCTAAACCCTAAATCAAAAACCCTAAGCGCTCATTCCCAAATCCTAAACCTCGAGCTCGAAAGTGTAAACCCTAAACCTTAAACCCTAAACCCTAAAACCAAAACCTTAAACCCCAATCCCTAAACGCTAATCTTGAAATTTTAAACTGTAAACCCTAGACCCCAAACTCCAAGCTCTAAACCCTAAATCACTAGTAGAAAAAAATGGTTCTTTGATGGACCAAACCTTCAGAAATAACGTCACATCTGTCAGAACCACATTAATTTTTGACGGACACACTTCGTCAAACAAGCGGTCGGTTGTTTTGGTGTCAAAAAATAGTTCTGACGGACATCATATCTGTTAGAAACGTTTCTGATGACTATTAATTGCCGTCAAAAATAGTTTTGACGGATAAAGTGCCGTCAAAAGTATTTCTGACCGAAGAAGGCCGTCAAAAAAAGTTCTGGCAGATATAAGGTCCGTCAGAAATATTATTGCCGCCAAAAAAACTGACCGAATGTTTGACGGCTTATATTCGTAAAAATCTATCGTTGTTTTGACGGATGTAACCGTCAAAGTTACACAATTTTTTGACCGTCCAAAAAGCTACATTTCTGACGGATTTCATAAAATCCGTTAGAATTCATTAAAATACAAAAAAAACTTTCTAACAAATATTTATCACTAAAGATGCCTCTCACAAATTTTATATCTATAAATTTTTAAATAACAAAATTACAAAAGCATAAATACTATAAACAAACCATATGCATTAATACCAAAAAGTGATTGCCAAGTATGGTATGTTATACAAAACAGTACTAAGTTACCAAAAAAAGGTAGTATAATAAACTACCAATATAAATAGTAATAAGCTATCAAAAAGTGGTTCACAAGTATCAAGTGTCTTACAATGCAAAATAGTAGTAATTTTGTCAAACAAAATAAGATAAGGCAGTAAACTATAGATCTTTGTTTGGGAGTGTGGAAGACCCAACCGATCTAACCAAAGGTTGTGATGGTGGTGAGGGAATATGCATCCCATAACTAACTAGAAGTTGCTCCATTATTCGCTTCTTCATGTCTTGCATTTCCTTTTGTATCTCTTGTCGAACCTCTTCGGTATCCTTTTTTCCACATCTTGCAAGTTCTCTTGACTAGTATAATTAGACACATGTGGAGTAGATGAAATGGTTTCAATACAAACGGTTGAAGCCAATGATCCTAGACCATAAATTCTTCCCTTAGATGGGCCACCAACAACCTTGGTCCAAATAGATAACTCCTTTTTGGTAGTGGCCTCCACGATATCTACATCATCATCATTGTTGTTGTCCTCTGATGCATCATCAAATGACTCTCTCATCTGACTTTCAAACTTCTCCTGAAAGAGGGAATTCACAATATGACCGTGTACTTTAAACAAAAAGAAGGAATTCACAATATTATTCATTAATCTTAAATTCACACAAAAGGAAGGAATTCACAATATGTTTTTACACACTTGACTTAATTACACCTTTTAAGCATTCAAAGAAGATGTCTGAAGTGAAGAGAAACTAAACCAGCAACCAACAACACATTTACACAGTTGCAAACATCACTTTAGAACTTAAAAGAAACAAATATATATTCTATATCAATATCAACATATTATAAATAGAAAATAAATACATGTCTAAGTTTGGTTTCAAAAACAAAGAACAAGGCCACAAATCCAATTGCCATTATCATTAAAGTGTTTGGCACATTCCAAAACAGAGAACAAGGCCGCAAATCCTATTGCCATTAACATTGAAGTGTTTGGCACATTAAAAAACAGAGAAAAAGGCCACAAATCCAATGAAGCAACTCAAGTTCTTAAAATCCTTTCAAATTTGAATCCATTCCAATATAACACATTCCAGCAACTCAAGTCCCTCACAAATTCACAAGTTAGGGAAGAAAGCATCAATAACTCAAAAGAGTAGGAAAAGAGGCAGCATGTAATAACAAATAAAAAATATGGAACTCAAGCCGATTATCGATGCAAGCTACTATTTCTAGTTTCTTGTCGATGTTTCAGCCTCCCAGTTCAACTAATATGTAAAAAATGTACATTTTGGTTTTTCAGCTAACCATGACAGTAGTAAAAATAATACCAAAAAAGCAACCATGATAGTAACACAGCAACACATGAACCAAACAGTAGTAGAAATAATGACAATAACACATCAACTAAACAGTAGCAGAAATAATACCAGAACAATTTAGAGACTTTATCCAAAGAGAAAAATTTAATCATAAAAATTCAATTAGTTTGCAACTAATTAAAAATAATAGACTCACAGTGCCATCAACACAACAGTACAGCCAGTAGCACCTATGAACAATTCAGATGGTGTAGGTTTCTTCCCTATGGCCTCCTCCTAAAGTCAAACAAAAAAGAAAACGTTAAATATCCAAAGAAAGTTGGGAAAAAATAAGAAAGGAAATATATTTACATATTTTCTCTTATGTTCAGAATAAGGTATTGATCCTCCAATGTGGCATGATAGACCAAGTCCATCCCCATGACTAAGTATGTTTTTCTGATTAATTGCAGACACCTTTTTGGCATGCGGATCATCATGTTTTTTCAAACTCACAACCCAATCGCCATTGCTTGTCCACTTGGGTTTAATTCCTTTATCATTGTAGGCTTTTTTTGCTTAGTAAATTAAGTTTTTCATCGTTCTTCCACATTTGACAAAATTTTTCTTAGTTGCAGCATCAAATTTTGTCTATCAAAAGTCTCTATAATAATAGGAAATAGCATAAGTTAGCTAGCTTTAAGTATAAATTAAGTTTGAGGTCAGCAAATACACAAATAACTTGAAGGCATATTAAGTGCAAATTACCTTAAATTCGGAGAACCACAAGTCCTTTACTTCTTGAGGAACTTCATTCCATACAATCCAACTCCCACCAAATTGTTTCTGATTTATTTTTCCAATGTCGTGAATACCTTGGTGTGGATGAAACCTAAGAAAATGAAGTTAATAATCATGAACTTCCATGCAAGAAATCAAAGAATTTTTAGAAATTTAAGACTTTAAGTTTTAGATAAACAAATTTTCATATGGTTCTACGTAGATGCGTCCACCTGGAGACTTGCGAAGTTGCTTAGTCTTAGTTTGTTGAGTCTGAGTAGTGTTAGACTATGGAATCTGAGTAGTGTCAGTCTGTTGAGTCTCAGTGCCAGAGGGTACACCATTATTTTGATGGTCATTAAATGTTGGTTGATGTACATACTCTTCTACATGATTTCCTCCATCACCAACTTCCAAAAGTAATTCTATAGGCGTTTCTTCTATTTCATAATTAAAGCTCCCACCATTTTGAGACAAACTTCTACCTTTCCTTAGTCTGGAGCATGCACTTCCGCCATCATTTTCAACCGTAGTTTTTCCACCTCTCCCTACTCCAGCTATTGTAACTCTCCCTTTTCCTCTTGCCATACTTGCAAATATAAACAAAGGTTTAGAACCATGTGAAAAACATATTGATGGAATATTTTATCAGCAGCCAAAAGGGAACACAATCAAGACGAACAACGTCACAAAATTAGCATGATAATAACAATTACCACCTTTAATAATTCATTTTATGCCTATACAGCGGTGCAATTACTATGCTTAAAGCTTTAAATTATATAATGTCATCATCATCTTGAATCTCTTCATCACTTTCAATGTCATGATCATCAATAAAATCTTCTTCATCTTTTGTTGGGTAGTCAAAGTCAGACTCATCGCTTTCATCAGTATGCCTACAATCTACTTCTGTTTCAATCACTTCAACTACATTCCCTTCACCCTCATCACCACGAAGATTAACATCTTCATCATCAATACTTGCTTCATATTGCTCAAATATATCATCTTCTTGATACGCTACTTTGGGTACATTAATCATACTTCTAGCTTGTATTTTACAAACAACCCACTAGTCAATCCTATCCCTCTTTTTGCTGGCCCATTCAACAAAATAAACCTGTTTAGCTTGTTGTGCAAGTGCAAATGGTTCATACTTTGAAAATCGCTTGCTACAATTAAGCTCAACTAGGCCATGTTGATCAACCTTCCATCCCCTCTCTAATTGGGGATCACGCTAATTACACTTGAATAACACAACTCTAGTTTTCTTATCAGCTCGAGTTGGGAATTGTACCTCTATCACTTCTTCCAACAAACCATAGTAATCACACTCCAATTCACCATAGTTTGTACCCTTAATACACACTCCATTATTCATGGTGGATTTTGTTGAGTTGTTGGAAGATGTGTGAAACCTATATTCATTGACAAAATATTAAGGCCAAGTCTTTACAAATGGAGATGGTCCATATACTAAATCCCTAATACGAGTATAATCTACCTCGTTCTCCGGTGCAAGAACCTGAGATTAGGAAAGTATAGTCAATGGAATAACCTTGGATATACAATTGTTAAAACAATGTCTTAACATATGTAGTTATTTGAACCTACATATTCTTTGAACCATTTGGTGAATTCACGGGTGGTTGTAGTTTCTATCTCCTCATTTGTTATTTGAGGAAATTTGAAACGAAGTTGTTCTTCAAAGATCCTACATTGTGATCATTTGAGTTAGTTGATAATGAATAACTATCACAAAAAATTTAAAAAAAATCTAAAATTTTACAAGCTTACTGGCGAAATGGTTGGATTTCATCACAATTAAGTAGAATATATAAAAAGGCCGCATTATATTCATCATTTGACAAAGTCCGATTTGTCTCTTTTCCAGATGGACGACCAGGATGAGCAAATATAGAAAGTCACCCATCAGGACAGTCAACTTCACCTCCATCATCATTTCTATCCACTCTGTTAAACTTAGTTTGGACGTTAGACTCAAAATAATGAGAGCAAAACGTGGAAATTTCCTCGATGATGTATAATTCACAAATTGAGCCCTCCACACGAGCTTTATTCATGACCTTCTTCTTCAAATGATGCAGAAACCTAGAAATTAATTCCCATCATAATATGGTATTAAATAATTTAAATTTAAAATTATTTACTCAAACACATTTTATATTTACCTTTGAAATGAATACATCCATCGGAATTGAACTGGTTCACCGACTCTTGCTTCATATGGTAGGTGAATTTGAAGGTGTTCGATGGAGTCAAAGAAACCGGGAGGAAAAATCTTTTCTAATTTGCAAAAGGTTACAACAATGTTTTCTTCAAGCTTTTCCATTTGATCCTCCCGTATCGTTGTTGAACAAAGAGCTCTAAACAATGAACTAAGCTCCGTCAAAGCATTCCAAGTAGGTACAGGCAACAAATCTCTAAGAGCAATTGGAAGCAATCTTTCTAAGAACACATGACAATCTTGGCTCTTCATCCTAGATAACTTGCAATCTTGCATGTCAACACATTCAGATAAATTTGAAGAACATCCATCAAGAAGCCTCAAACCTTTTACCCACTCGCACACCAACTTCCTTTAATCGTTTGATAAAGTGTATGATGCTTTAGGCTTCAACATCTTTCCATCACCCTGGTCAATCAATTCTAACTCAGGCCGATTAGAATGTTTGCTTATGTCTTTTCTAGCATTTACATTGTCTTTTGTCTTACCCTTCTTATCCATCACAGTATTGAATATATTGTCAAACACATTCTTCTCAATATGCATAACGTCCAAATTATGTTGGATCATATTTGTATTCCAATAAGGCAAAACCCAAAATATAGATCGTGTAGTCCAATTATGTTGGTGAGAAAATCCATCCAACTTGTTACCGTCAACATTTTCCATCAGCCTTGGTAAATTACAAACTCTCTCCCATAAATCATCACTAGAGAACCTTCTAGGCATAGGAGATTTCTCAATATGATCTTTACGCTATGACTTATTATCACGCTGAAAAGAATGGGTTAATGGCAAAAATTGATGATGACAATCAAAGAATGTTGGCTTATGCCCTTCGTTCAAGTAGAAAGCTTTATTCTTTTCCATGCAAATTGGGCACGACATAACACCATGTGTGCTCCAACCATACAACATGCCATAGGCAGGGAATTCACTAATAGTCCACAACAATGATGCTCGCATTTGAAAGTTCTGCTTAGTGGAAGCATCATATGTTAGTGGACCAACCTCCCACAATTGTTTCAACTTGTCAATTAAAGGCTGCAAATACACATCTATCTTTTGCCCAGGGTTCCTTGGACCAGGAATGACAAGAACTAAAAACATGTAAGGGGTTTTCATGCACATCCCAGGGGGAAGATTGTATGGTCTAACAATTACTGGCCAACATGAATATGGATGTGCAGACCGCCCAAAAGGAGTAAATCCATCAGATGATAAGCCCAACCTAATATTTCGAGGCTCTGATGCAAAGAGGGATGGCATTGATCAAAATCTTTCCATGCCTCACCATCACATGCGTGGCACATAACCCCTTCATCTCGTCTAGTTTTATGATGCTATGTCATGTGTTCTGCTGTCTTTGTTGACATATAAAGCCTTTGTAACCTTGGTGTTAATGGAAAATAAAGCAAGGTCTTATAAGCTATTTCTTTTGTATTTCTATCATCTCTTCTTCTAGGTTTGTAGCGAGCATGACCACACACTAAGCATTCCCTTCTTTCTTTATTCTCTTTGTAGTATAACATGCAGCGATTCTCACATGCATCTATCTTCTCATACTTCAGACCGAGTTTTCCAACCATTTTCTTTGTCTTATAGAAATTGGTTGGAAAATCTGCATCATTAGGCAACAACTCATTTACAAGCTGCAAAATGTTATTAAAGCAGCTTTCACTCAAGTTATTTTCAAATTTGATGTTCAATAACCGTGATACTACTGATAATGGAGTATGAGTTGTACATCCTTCTTACAATGATTCATCAGCAGGTTTTAGTAGGTCATAAAATTGTTGGGCATCATGGTTTGGTGGTTCATCAACTTCCAAATTCATGTTAGAGTCAAAATCAGGTCCAGCTGTATCTAGAAACAGTACGATATGGGTTCGGTTCATCAACTTCTACATCGACGACCCTTTCAACATTATCAACATCAGCCCTTGCATCATTCTCAATTCCAAACCTTTCGATATCATCGTGATGCAAGAAAGGCTCCCCATGCCATGTCCATTGGTAGTAGTCAGGGACAAAACCATCTCTAGAAAGATGATCCTTTACTATTTCTACATCAATAAATTTTCTATTGTCAGACCTTAAACAAGGACATCTTATTTGGCCATTAGATCCTAAGTTTTTCTCTGACAATACATATCCTATAAATTGTTTGACTCCAACAACAAACTGGTCATTCAGTCCTTTCCTACTATGATGGCGCCGATTACACATCCAAATACAACCAGCCCTCATGTCGTATAGACAAAAAAGGTTGTTTTCAATAAACAAGCCTAAAAGACCTGACCATATAAATTTAGTATTATAAGCACCTAATAAAAACTGGACAACTTATAAACAATATTCCTAATGATAACTAAACAACATATAAACACCTAGCAACGGCTAACTAAACATTTCTTCTTTTAAAGATATAATTTCAAGCAATGAAAAGATTAAAAAAAATAACCAAATAAATATAGAACTCTCCACTAATGTTTAAATACATATAGATAAATAGTTATCTATAAAATAGAAAATGAAATAATAATAATTAAAATAAAATATTCAAAAAAGATTTTAAATTAAATATTAAATATAAATAAATATAATATATATTTAAATATAAATTAATAATTAAAATTTTCTAAATATTTTAGATGCCGTGAGGCGGACCTTGGAAAGTTTTAGTATAAGAAGTAGGGATTCAGAAATCCTCCAGACGTACACCGAAATAGAGCCAAGTAAACCAAAAGTTTATTCAGCCTTGTTTAAGTACTTAGAGACATTCTTTCAAAGACCGTAAGATAGAAAAATATCACCAAGCAAATTAACCAGAACTTTTTGTCAACTATATATAATCACTTTAAACAACAAAGGGGAACAAAATAACACCTAATAGAATCAACACTTTTTACAACAATCTAACAACGGCAGCACTTAATTGATCCAACCTTTCAACACATATGAGCACATAAATTTAGGTTTAAGAAGACAAAAATTCATAAGTTACAATCCATCAAAACAACAACCCAAACCACCATTTTAAGGGATCAAAAGGAGACAAAACGTACTAGTAAGCAGAATCCAACACAACAAAAGTAACACGTTCTTGTGTTACAAATCGAGACCCACGGTGACAGGAAGCTCCAAGAGTGCGACACCTAAAAAACCACATATAAGAAAATCACAGTCATTTCTTCAAAATCCAAACCCACTCAACAATACCAAAAGTCTATTCACTCATGTTTAAGTACTTAGACATTCTTTCAAAGACCGAAAGATAGCAAAATATCACCAAGCAAATTAATTACTATTGTTGCAATGTGATATTCCTATTTTGCCTCTCCTCACCACTCCCTCTGTTCTGTAGCCCCACTGGATTCCTAACTTTGCCTACTCTCCAAAACAAACAAACAATTAATTACTTTCATTTGGGAAATGTGTACTATATATATTGTTCATGACGTTCCCTTAGTGAAGAGGCAGAGAAAGGTATAAATGTGTATTAATATTTATATAGGAAAAAAGAGATTAAAAAGCTTAGTATTTAATGAATAAATACATGACTATATGTAAAAATCAGAGAATGATTACAGGTATAAGCTAATAAGATACCGCCATCTGATCAGTCATTTTCTTTGGAGATGCTCTTCCATTAAATTTGATTCCCCACACTGACCCCATCAAATTATATATGTACGTGTCCATTCAACTTTTGCACTCCTCACTCTTCACAGCTTTTAAAAACAAAAACTGTGGAAAAGGTGCCCCTGCTTGTGAGTGGGATTAGTGTGAGTGTGGGTTTGGAATGGAGTGTTAATTGATTCTTTTGCATTTGTGTGATCATCCATCTTCTTCTCTGCTAATTATATAGATTAACTTATTAAACTCTTGGACACAATAAGTAATATTAACTATTACACAATAATCATAACTAGTAAGTCTAGTTTAGTATCTCCTAGGCTCAACATCCAATTATAGGTAGGGTTTTTCTCATTTGAGTAAATCTGTTTCTCTTATATACAAAAGAAAATCCAATTATATCACTTTGATTTTATCACAATCCCAAAAATTACTAATTACAGTTATTTGAATAACAGTGTTAAGTTCAGGAAAAAAAACAGTGTGTAAGTAGTTATCAATATTATAGAATGCAAATATAAGCTATAGACAATAAGGATGCATGTTTTGTTGATGAAGGATGGATACAAATTGTCAAGTAGAACTGTATAACATTTTTGGACAATAATAAGTAATTTAATTAATATTGAGTGTTTGAATTTGTAGGTAATTTCCAAAAATGGCAGACTTAGTTTTTCATCTTTGTTGTCCGTTGTAACTGCTGCTCATCTGCCTTAGCTGTCATTTTCGACCAATAGAAAATT